>JAXCLP010000083.1:3132464-3147013 GCA_035584035.1 Lepidocolaptes lacrymiger
ACCCTCCTGGAGCTCTGGCAGCCTTGGGGCCGTGCCCACTGCCCTGGGGAGCCTGGGCAGTGCCCACCACCCTCTGGTGGATCCCTGAGATCCATCCCAATCCCCCTGGCACAGCCCCAGCTGCTCCCTGGGGTTCCAACAGAGTCACCTTTAGGAAAACTCCAACAGCTTCCAGATTTTTAGCCCAGCACAATCCAGTCAGCAAGAGCTCAAAACTCCCCACTTTTTCCCATTAACTACCTAACCCTTGACTTCAGAAAAGTTTGGCAATAATGTCACCCAAGAAACAACATCTTGGTCTCTGCTGAGCAGTGAGGAGGCTCTCATGGCTGGCAGGAGGAATTAATTCACATTCCAGTGTATTCCATGCCCATGCCCCTTTAGATACCAACCACAACATACTCAGTGGTGCTACCTGGCAAAGGCAAGCACAAGTTCTGGGCTCAAATTAATAATTTCCCCATATTTTTAATGTGCACTATAGGGGTTTCCCAAGGTTGTGACTCAATAGGGGAAGTTGAATCATGGAATGGTTTGGGTTGGAAGGGACCTTAAAGATCATCTAGTCCCACTCCTGCCATGGGCAGGGACACCTTCTACTAGCTCAGGGTGGTCCAAGCCCTGTCCAACATGTCCTTGGACCCTTCCAGGGATGGGCAAACTTTTTCAGGGTGTTCCCACCCTCACAGGGAGGAATTCCATCCCAAAGTTTCACCTAAGCCTGTCCTCTGTCAGTGGGAGTCCATTCCCTCTTGTCCTGTCCTTCCAGGTCCTTGTAGGAATACAGTGTGTCTGGGGAAAATCTGGCACAAAAAAAGCATTTCAGGGGTTCCTTTCCAGGACAAATCCCCAAGTTTCAGTGAACCAAACCAGAACATCAGGTTCCTTCCTGCAGTCTGTAGCTCTGCACGCCCCCAGGACTATTCCAGGTACAGCTAATCCTACTCTGACTGATCTGGGCTCATTTTGGAACGAGGAACTGCAAACCTTGGTACTGGTTTTTACAGCTTGTCCTGTGGTTTTTATGGTTTCTCTGTGGCAGAGAACTGTGGAATATGTCACTTATTTGAAATGAACTCCAAGAGATCAGCTTAATTCCAACCTGTAGCTCATCAGCCCTCACTTTTCCCTTCTTTAGATGAGACAATCAGCCCAGTGGTCTGAAGCCCAAGCAGGCTCTGGATGAGTTTGGTGGGAAGCAGGAGCCTTGCAGTATTCCATGGAGATGTGAGATGGCAGCAGATGTTTCCAGCAAACACAGCAGGAACTGCTGCCAGCACAGCCCAGGATTTGCTATTTATTTATCCAGCACCATTCACAAGCTTTGTGGTGCTTCACAGAGCTCAGCAGAACAAGCCACAGACATAAACTGGGGCTCTTTGGAGAAGACACAGCTCTCCAAAGCTCTGTGTTGGATTTTAGAGCAGCAGTGGAGTTACTGCTCCAGGAGATTCCACCACAGGGTGGGTGGAAACATGGCTGGAGGGAATGTCCAGGTGGCCACCAGGGCTACTGGGGGTTTGTCCTGGGGAGCTGGAGAGGAGAAGGAGGAGGTTCCAATTTGACACAGGGAATGGCTTCCCACTGCCAGAGGGCAGGATTAGGTGGGATATTGGGAAGGAATTCTTGGCTGGGAGGGTGGGCAGACCCTGGCACAGGTTGGGCAGAGAAGCTGTGGCTGCCCCAGCCCTGGAAGTGTCCAAGGCCAGGTTGGACTGGGCTTGGAGCAACCTGGGCCAGTGAAAGGTGTCCCTGCCCATGGCAGGGGGTGGCACTGGATGGGCTTTGAGGTCCCTTCCAACCCACCACATCCTGGCATCCTGTGACCTCCAGGCATTCATCACTCACAGCCTGACACAGGGTGGGGGGTCCCAAAACTAAATTCCCAGCAGTTCTCCCACCCTTCCACCACAGTTGTCAGTGCAGGTTTCAGCAAGCAATGGGACATCAGCAACTGCCTCCTGACCAGTGAACTCCCACCAGTGAAGAGGGGGAAGGAGCTGGGATTCTTTTCCTGTGGACAGTTAAGGTTCATACATCTGGTGGTGACTGGCACTGCAGACTCCAGGACTACCCAAGACCCCACAGAGAAGACAGAAACTATCCAGAGACATGTGATTCTCCCTGGAAAGGCAAAGCAACGAGAAAGCTGCTGCAGATGCCTTAGAAACAGAGTTTGGGGATATGTATTTGGATATTCTGCACTTGGAGATTGGCACTGGTGGGGTTTTGGTGAGGACACACCATATTCCAGAAGAATGGGAGAGGATAAAGGCTTGCACTGCTCCAGTAGCCCCCACTCTGCCAGAGAAAGAGATCTGATGCTGCAGATCTGGAGTTTTATCATTTCTCCAGGCCAAAAATTCCTGTGGACAGTGTTTTTGGCCTGGGGAAGGAGTGGGTGGCGATCTGACAGGCTGCTCACCCCGCTGAACCTTCTGGCTTCAGTCTGGCTGGAAGGGGTTCTGATGACACCCAGAAACGTTCTGGTGACACCCAGAAACCACTTTATTTTCCCAACCCATGGCAGGAAAGGCTCGTTCAGTTAAAAAGCTCCTTGTCCAGTGCGGTGCTGATGGATCAGGGTTGTGTCTGTCGAGCTGATGGGGAGAGTTACAGAATCACAGAACGTGCTGAGCTGGAAGAGCATCCAAAGGAGGGCAAAGAAGGTGGGGAAGGGCCTTGATGGGAGGTGTGTGAGGACACTGAGGGGAGACCTCAGCATAGGGACAACTTTGTTGGGATGGGAAGAGGAGGGGCAGGCACGGAGCTCTGCTCTGGGACCAGGGACAGGACCCAGGGAAGGGCTGGGGCTGTGCCAGGGGGGTTGGGATGGATCTCAGGGAAAGGTTCTTCCCCCAAAGGGTGGTGGGCACTGCCCAGGCTCCCCAGGGCAGCGGGCACGGCCCCAAGGCTGCCAGAGCTCCAGGAGGGTTTGGACAACGCTCTGGGGGACAGGGTGGGATGCTTGGGGTCTCTGCACAGGGCCAGGAATTGGACTGTACAGTCCTTGAGGGTCCCTTCCTGCTCAGGATATTCTGTGGAGCCACATTTGGCCAATGCCCAGGCACAGGGTGGGATTGTTGGGGTGTCGTGCAGGGCTGAGAACCCACCCCATGCCCGGGAGCTGTGGCAGCTCCATGCCCATGCCATGGTGGGGTTTGGCAGCACCACCAGCACCAGCACCATCAGCACCACCAGCACCACCACCAGTACCACCACTATCAGCACCACCAGCAGCACCACCAGCACCACCAGTACCACCACTATCAGCACCATCAGCACCACCAGTACCACCACCAGCACCACCAGTACCACCACTATCAGCACCACCAGCAGCACCACCAGCACCACCAGCAGCAGCACCAGCAGCAGCACCAGCAGCACCACCAGTACCAGCAGCAGCAGCACCAGTACCACCACCAGTACCACCACTATCAGCACCACCAGTAGCACCAGTAGCACCAGTACCACCACTGGTTGCCGTGGCCCCCGTTCCCCGGTAACGCCGCCCAAAGCAAACAGAGCCCGGGGCGGGGTTTGGAAATCCCTGCGGGACTGAGGGGCGGGGACCGGGCTGGGGCTGGGGATGGGGGCGGTATTTGGCGTCATAGGGAATAACTGGGGTAGAATTGGGCTGGTTTATTAACAATAGTTAATATTTATTTATTTTTATTTAAAATTATTCTGGTTTTAGCATAATATTTCATACTTATTTTGGTTTAGAATTATTCTGGTTTTAACATAGTATTTAACACTTATGTATTTTTGTTTAGAATTATTCTGGTTTTATTTAACATTTATTTTTGTTTAGAATTATTCTGGGTTTAACATAATATTTAACATTTATTTTATAAAATTCTTCTGTTTTTAACATAATATTTAACGTTTTTGATTTTTGTTTCAAATTATTCTGGTTTTATTTAACGCTGATTTTTGTTAGAATTATTCGGCTTTTATTCAACATTTATTTTTGTTTAAAATGATTCTGTTCTTAACATAATATTTAACACTTATTTGTGTTTAAAATAATTGGGTTTATAACATAATATTTAACATTTATTTGTGTTTAAAATAATTGGGTTTATAACATAATATTTAACATTTATTTTTATTTAAAATTATTTGGTTTATAAAATAATATTTAACAGTTATTTGTGTTTCAAATTATTGGTTTTATTTAACATTGATTTATTTTTGGTTTACATTAATGTTTTTATTTATCATCATATATAACGTTTATTTTTGTTTAAAATTATGTTTTATTTAACATAATATATAACTTCTAAAAATAATTGTGTTTATTTACCATATCATTTATTTATTGTTTAAATTTATTATTTTTTAACCACAATAGATAACATTTAGTTATTATGCCTTTATTTGACATAATATATAGCGTTTTATTTGTTTTAATATTTTTTATTTAACATAAAACATAATTTATTTTTGCTTGAAATTATTGTTTTTATTTAACATAAGAAAACATTTATTTTTATTTACGGTTTTAAAAATATAATATATAATTTATTTATTTTTGTTTGAAATTATTGTGTTTATTTAACACAATATATACATTTTATTTTTAATTATATTTTTATTGAACACAATATATACCACTTATTTTTAATTATACTTTTATTTACCCTACTATTTAGCAGGTATCTATTTTTGTTTGAAATTCCTATTTTTTAATTTTACACTTATATTTTTAGGATTAAAATTACTTTTACATTATTTATGTTTCTAAACCCAATAATATTTCAGTTTGTTTGGGTTCCTTTGGGGTGCCCTTGGGGTTCCTTTCGGGCTCCTTTGGGGTGCACTTGGGGTGCCTTTAGGGTGCCTTTGGGTTTCCTTTGGGGTGTCTTTGGGGTTCCTTTTGGGTGCCTTTGGGGTTCCTTTCGGGCTCCTTTGGGGTTCCTTTGGGGTTCCTTTAGGGTGACTGGGGTTCCTTTGGGGTTCCTTTGGGGTTCCTTTAGGGTTCGTTTGGGTGCCTTTGGGGTTCCTCTGGGGTTCTTTTGGGGTGTCTTTGGGGTTCCTTTGGGGTGCCTTTGGGGTGTCTTTTGGGGTTCCTTTGTGGTTCCTTTTGGGATGCCTTTGGGGTCTCTCCACTGATGGTGGAACAACCAAGCTGGGGAAGAACTCCAAGCCCCCCTTGATGGAATGCAAAGTCCTCCAGGACAGAAAGCTGAGGGAGGCACTCACTTCCCTGAGGCAAATCCCAAAACAAGCACAAATCACCGAAAAATAAAAGCCATGGGCTTGGGTACTTCTTAAATAAGCTCCTTGGGGTTTTTAAGGATTTTTTTTCTTTTTAACTATTGCTGACCCAGCCCCCAAATTACTCCTTGATCTTTTAGGATTTATCTCCCTCTCAGGAGGACTTTCCTGCACGAGAACAGCAAAGCCATGGATATTTCGAAGGATGTAAATGATTTTAGAACAGCAAAGCCACAAATATTTCAAAGGATGTCAATGATTTTTAACATGAGACGTTCATGCAAGACAGGCAAGAGGCTGGCCCAGCTCAGCAACTGGAAATTAAAGTTACAACTTGAAGAACCTCCCCAGCAAAGGGATGACACCCCTCCCACCTGCAGTTGGGGTGACTTTGTGGCATTCACACTCATTCCATGGAAAGGTCAACTCAAACCAAGCTCACTCAGCCCTTCTCCATCCCACCCATGGCCTTGAGGAGAAGTTCAGCCCCCAAACTGTGTGAAAGGTGGTTCAAAGATGCTCTAACGTGGCAGGGTTTGGCCAAGGAAAGGGTTTGAGAAGAGGATTGTGGCCATGCAGAGATCAATGTGATCAACCTCTTGATGACTTTGGTCTCACTCCAACACCAGCCTCTAAAAAAGACCAAATTCCCTGTCTAGACCCCCTTGCTCCTTCCACCAAAATTCCTGCAGGGATATCTTTGCTGGCACTGACCCAAGACCCAGCAGCTCCTTTCAGAGTGTAAAAGGGACCAGCTGCCTTCAAAAATCCAAAACCCCATCCTGATTCCTTCTTAAGATGGGCAAATTGAGGCCAAGATTCTTCTCACTTCATTCCCTTCTCCTAAGTGCCCTTTTCCCTGCTTTAATACGCTAAAAATTACCCTGGAATGAGGAAAACATGTTCAAATTGAGAGCTCACACCTCTCAAGTGTGGATGGTAGTGGGGGTTTGAGGATTCCAGCTGCTGGAGTCCTGCAACTCCCACAAGTGCCTGACAAGTAAAAGGGTTTCCAGCTTTCCCTGAGAAAAAGTCAAAAGAAGAGCCCAATATCAGAAGGTGACTATTTAAACTGTCAGCCTTCCTTATTTTAATCTCCTGGTGGGTTTTAACCCAGCCTTATACTTTGGGGAATTTCTGGTCTCATGGGGGAGGGAGTTTATTTAGTGGCTCAAACCCCTTTTTGCCTTTTTTTCCCCCCAAAGTTTCTTTCCAGCAGATGAAATGAACTTCTTGCAAGAATGAGAGCGATGTGAGGAGTGTTAAGTGCGACTGCAGGAGCTATTTCCAGTCTCTACAGCATTTACTGCCTGTGCTGAGCAGTGTGTTGAAGAGGCCATGAAATGCTAATGATCTCCAGACTGCAGAGATAGAGTCCTAAATAGAAGGAAAAAATCTCTTTGAGAGATTTAATATTTTTTTTTTTGCCTGTTCCATCTCCAGAAACCACACAAAACTTCAACACCTCCCTTTGGCTGCAGCTTTCCAAGTTACACTCGAAAAACCCAAAAGGAAAAACAGATGGGGGTGGGGGAGTGGATAAAGATGATCCACACAGCTAAAATATCCATTAGTGGTAAATTCCACCATCTCCTCCCCCTCCCAAAAAGAAAAAAAAAAGGGACTGCATGGGTCAGATTCCACTTGAAGACCAAGGAACCAGCTCCAAGCACATTCACTCAGCCCTTTTTATTCTCTTGCTTGTCTCACTGGCTGCTAGGCAACCCCAGCAGCATCGCTGCTCATATGCATTAAGTATTAACTATTATTTCATTCCTTCCCCCCTTTCTCCAAAAAGGCAGTGAGCTCAATTCAGAGCAGATCATTCTTTTCCCAAAGGAAACGCTGGCTCAAGTGAGCTGGGAATGGAGCTAAAGCCGTGGAAGGAAGGGCTGGATATTCCCAGTTTAGCTCCAGGATGGGATGCTCAGGCTTTCCAGCATCAGCCACCTACCCCAAGTGCCCTCAGGAGGGGATGAAAACTCATTTTTGGTCCTGCAGGAGATGCAGCTGCTCCGAGCCAAGCTCTGGAGGGAATTGCCTCAGTGCTTTTAGGAGTGTAAAGTCCTGGTTGAAGTTTGGTGCTGCTCCTGCTGCATCTAGCCCTGTGTCCCTAGGGAGGTGTTAATTCTCCCGTGGGAATAAACTCGGATTTTGCAGGCACAGCCAGCAGGAAGGATGCTGTTGCCCTGCCCGAGGGCAAACAATAAGGTGGGATTTGGGACACCACACAACACCCCAAGGATTTATGGTCCCTTCCCTCCAAGAGCCAGGTCTGTGAGCACCATCCCCATCCCTGCCAAAGGCAGCTCCTCCAGCCATTCCAGCCAGTCTGCCTGAAGAAATACAAACCCAAACTGGGGCAGGACAAAAGAAAGCCGAGGCTGATGGTGTTTGGAGTGACCAGGATGCTTCAGCTCAGCACACAAATCCAGTGACACCCCCCAGGCTGGTCCCAAACTTTGGGTGACACTCCTGTATCCAGAGGCAGAACCACAACAACTCTTTACAACAGAGGAGGAAGGAGCTGCTCAGAACCACAAATTTTCCACCTGCAGGAAGATGCAAAGGCAGGGGAGGCAGCAGGACCCCCTGCCCGGGGAGGGAAGGCTGCTGACAGGCAGAGCCCAGCGCTCTGCCAGCCCGGTGACATTTCTGAGTAATTACAAACCCTTACGAGCCATTATAATGTTAATTTACTGGCTTGTTGTTGTGGCGAAGTGTGATTAGCTGTTGTGTCGCTACGATGCAGAATGGAAGGAATGCTAAGAATGCCTCCACTGAAAACTGAGCAACAGCGGGAAGAGCAGGAGCTGGAGCCGAGAGGAGCATCCCCACAGGCACCTCCAGAGCCTGGCAGGGAGCTCAGGGACAGGGCAGGTCCTGGAGGCAGAAGGTCCAAGGATCTCACCCTGTTCAGCTGCAGGAGGTTCCAGGGAAGCTGCAGAGAACCTGCCAAGCAATGGTAATGTTGACAGAATCCAGGATGGGGTGGGTTGGGAGGGACCTCAAAGCCCACCCAGTGCCACCCCCTGCCATGGGCAGGGACACCTTCCACTGTCCCAGGGTGCTCCAAGTCCTGTCCAACCTGGCCTTGGACACTTCCAGGGATGGGGCAGCCACAGCTTCTCTGCCCAACCTGTGCCAGAGTCTCCCCATCCTTCCAGGGCAGGATTCCTTCCCAATATCTCCTCCAAATCTGCCCTCCTTCAGCTTAAGCTGCTGAGCCCAGACAGAGCCAGCAGCACTGAGACTGTGTGAGGGACCAGGGCTGGGAGGTCCCACCTGGACCACAGGTCCCTCACATCCTCCCAGCAAGGAAATGAGTATTTGCCTCAACCCAGGGCATCCTACTGATTTTTGTCACCACCTCAACCAAAGACTTCAGGCGCAACGTTTTCTCTAATACAAGTCAGCCAGAAAACATTTGCTTTTCAAATCATCAGCCATTTCCTGAGTTGGGAACCAATGTCAGTGGGCTACAGCTGGGATGACAAAACCTTTTAAAACTGAACAAATCTCTTTGTACAAAAATCTCCATATAGGAAAAATGTCTGCCCATTTCATAATGAAGAGAAACCAAAATTACAAATTTATTTTTTTTTTAAACACTGACGTCACACCACATTTGGAACCAGCATCAGACGTAATTTCATTTCTGAAACTGCCAGATTTGATAGAAACCTTCCTCCACAAAATAAACTGATTAAATGCAACCGGGGTTGGAGTCCCTAAAGCTTTGAAACAACACACTTCACGCAGCAGTTCTGTTTTGTGCAGGTGGAAATACCGTGGAACGTTCATTTGCAGCCTAACACAAGTACTGAGTTCCTCTGCAAAGTAATATTTTTAAGCTATGAATAGTACCTAAATTATTCAGGGATGGAAAAAACAAATCCATCTCCTCTCGAAAGGAAAGCCATCAGCTGCTGAGAACAGAGAACTCTCCTCCTAAGGCCAAATCATCAGCAATGCAAATACCAGTGGAGAAGTGCAGTGCCTTTAGCAGAGAGAAAGGTTTTCTAGGAACACTCTTGCATTGAAATAGACTTTTGAAACAGAGCAGGTTTTAAATCCCAGAATAACTGAGGTTGGGAAAGACCTCCAGGATCATCAAACCCAACCTGTGACCAACCCTGTCAATTGGACCAGAGCTCTGAGTGCCACATCCAGGGATGGGCACTCCAAACCTCCCTGGGCAGCCCCTGCCAATGCCCAACCACCCTTTCCATGAGGAAATTCCTCCTGATGTCCACCCTGAAACCACACAGCTACCAAGGGGCAGCAAAGGCAGAGTGAGGAGCAACCACCCCCTTCTGACCTGAGTTTCTGACTGTCCTGACACAGCCAATGACCCCAGGGCTCAGCCTGGGTTGGTTTTCAGGGACATCTCAAATCGCAGCCACATCTGTTTGCTCAGGCAGAGTTTAAAAGGGGAAAGAGCCCCCAGCTGGGGCAGGGGGGGGTCTCTCCCAAATGCACCCACGGTGCCCTGGTGCTCATCTCACCACCACAACACTGCCCACCCTGGCCAGTGAGTGACACAGAGCCCCATTCTCAGAGCACTTGAATGGATGGCAGCGATGAGGGAGGGACCAGGGCTCTTCTGCCGGGTCCCTGGAGGACAATGGAGCTCTCCTGGCCACCCAGATGTTTGCAAAGTCCCACAAAGAACCAAATTACCAGGGCAAGGATTAACTAAACTTGTTGTTATGAGCAAGGTCAGCCTCTCCCTCGCAGTCACTTCAGGCTTTTGCATCAAAGCTGCAAAGACCAGGAGCAGATCTTTTCTTTCTGGACACCAGAGGAGGCCCCAGGATGTTGGCCAGGCTGTGTCTCCTGGAGCACCAGGTGAATGTGGCTGGGATTCAGCATCCATCCACTGGGGATTTTGCAAAAACACTGACCCATCAGCAGCAACTTTTGCCCTTATTCTTCTGCAAAGAACTCTGAAGATTCCTCACTGGGGGAAGCACAGGGAGATCAGTCTGAGGCACTGAGAGCCAAGCCCTGCTCTGTGTGGGCTGTGGAGCTTCCCATGGGTTTTGTCCACTGCAGAGATTTCAGGGTGGCTTCATCAACTCACCTCAAACTGATTCTCCTGTCTTGAGCTGTGCAGCTTCAGAGGAGTCACCCAGCACTCAGATCTTTCACTGTTACCAGGGATTCACCCTTTTTTCCTTTTAAAATGATTCATTGTTTAGTTATCGACCCATTAGTGCTCTCTTTTAATTTCCCTTTCTGACTGAGTTCCATAAACCTGTATTTTAAAAGTCACAAGCTAACACTAATCTGACATTCCATAGGGTAAATCCCTCATTTGGAGCATTCTTCCCAAACAGACAAAAAAAGGTAAAAAAGACATTTATGCTTGACAGGTCCTCGAGCATAAAACTCCACTTTATTCTGTTACTGAGCTCTTGGGACTGGAGTTTTTACAACATCCACACTCGATGAATGTTCCCTACTCCCTGACCCACTCCCTGGGCCATGAGCTGAGGGTATTGATGAGCCCAAACCTGCTCCAACAACTCCAAGCATTTTAGAAAAAGCTTCCAAAGGCTCTGGAGAGCCTCAGGCCAGCAGGTAGCCAGGAAGGACCAGTGCACAGCCAATTTGAGAAGCAGAATGATCTCTCCTCTTAAAAACCTGAACCTTTTCAGCAGCTCCTTTATTTACTGAGAAGGGATTTGGGTGGGGAATAGAGGGAAGAGTCTCTTTGGTGCAGCCAGATGGAATTGCAAATCCAGTTAGTTTAGGCAGGGAGCTCAGGGGAAGATGTCAAAATATGTTTTCCATTAATGTAACAGCAGAAAACACGACTGGTTTAAAATCCTATGTACAAACAATTACTGCTCTGCTCCCAGAATCGCTGCCAATACCAGTGATTTTATCACCATAGTTAGTTTAAACCAACAGCAACAGAGTTGTAAGTCAGCAATATGGTATTTTATTCTTAAATATTTGCTTGGGATGCTGCTTGACATCAGAATTCAGTCAAAATAAACTTTAGCAAATGATATGTTAAACGATCCCATCTGCCTCATTCAAAGGCAAAAGACAAAAGTAGATGATGTTAATCCTGAATTTCCAGTTCAACCTTCCCCAAGAGAAGGGACGTTTTCTGTTCTTACTTAGCCTGTGGTCCATGAAAACTGAATGGGTTTAGGTCAGGGGTAAAGGGCAGAGCAATCAAAACACTAACTGCAGACTTTAAAAATCAATAGGACGTTAATTTTTCAGTGGAGAAGTTTTACTTGCTGCAGATGGAGGGAGAAAAAGAGAACACCCATCCCTGCAGCTGCACTCAGGTGCTCCAGCTAAAGCTCTCCAGAGGCAAGAATGGCAAGAATGCTCATTGTTCAGCACTCCCAGCATAGGATTTTTTTCTCTCTCAGTCATCACGTACCAAAAGAGTCACGAAACTCCCCCTCTCCGGGGCTGACACCAAGGTACAGGGGAGCTCTGAATGAGACAACTCGAGAATGGGCTCAAAGGAGCACGAGGAGGAGCCTGGAGTGAGGTCACAAGATATTATTGTCTCTGGGAAAGAGGCAATTCCAGCTCTGATGGAAGAGGGGAGGGAGAGGAAGGGAAAGGAAAAGGGAACGGGGAAAGGGGAACAGGGAAAAAGGGGAAGGAGGCAAAAAGACGAAGGGAAGGGAAAGGAAGAGGGGACAGGGAGAAAAGGGAGAGAAGGGAGAGGAGAGAAGGAAGAGGGAGATGGAGAGAAAGGAGGAGAGAAGGGAGAGGAGAGAAGAGAGAGGAGAAAAGAGAGAGGAGAGAAGGAAGAAGAGAGAAGGAAGAAGAGAGAAGGAAGAGGAGAGAAGGAAGAGGAGAGAAGGAAGAGAAGGAAGAGGAGAGAAGGAAGAGGGAAGAGATATTTCTAACTCCAGTGTTTGCAGCCTTACTCTCCAGTCCATGAGCACCTGCACACGTATGTCCAGAGAAGGGATAGGAGGAGGAAGAGGAGAGGAGGGAGAGAAGGGAGAGAAGGAAGAGGAAAGGAGGAAAAGAGAAGACACATTTCTAACACCAGTGTTTGCAGCCTTTCTCTCCAGTCCATGAGCACCTGCACACATGTCCAAAGCACCAAGCTGTTTGTGCTTCTGCAGTGGGAGAACAGAGAATGCACCCCCAGGGCTGAGCTGAGCTCCCAGCCAGCACTGCAGCCCTGTATCCTCAAAGGAATAACACAGTCACCTGGGATTTTGGGGGGTGGAGACAGGGGCAGAAGGTTAAAACTCAAATCCTGGGTTATTACACTGTGGGCCCATATCACTGCCTACCTCCCCTAGGCAAGCAGCACATCCTGCTGCTGATTTGGGGGGAAATCATCCTTCCAGGGAACAGGCAGGAGCTCAACTCTCATAGTAACATTCTGATGCAGAGAATTAGTAGAGTTTTTATACATCTGAGAGAGGAAAAGGTATAAAAATTACTGCAGAGCAGCCACAGGCTGTCAGCTCTCACCAATCCACTGCTGTGCTACAGTGGTTATAAACCAGAAGTGTGAAGGCAAAATTCATCCACAGACAATTTCCCTTTCCCTAGCAGAATATTGCATAATGTTCTGCCTAATCCCATAATTCAGCCCTCATATAGGAAGAAAAGGCTCAGAAATCAGGAGATGAGTTCAAAATGTTCACTGTGGAACAGTTCATTGCCCAGCAGCAGAATATGAATTCAACCAAGTAGCTGCCAAAATAAAAGTTAGCACAGAAATTCCTCAATGATTGACTAAGAAGAGACTCATCACCAAAGTATTAAGTAATTCTTAGGGGAAAGTGAACAAGAATTGCAATATGTGATGCATTAATTAGTTCTTTGGTGGCACTGAACAGAAAAGTTTGAGTTTTAAGGACACGAGGTTAGAATACAGCGAGAGGAATTTAATCCACAATATAAATTGATTGTTT
Source organism: Lepidocolaptes lacrymiger (assembly GCA_035584035.1). Classification (NCBI taxonomy): domain Eukaryota; kingdom Metazoa; phylum Chordata; class Aves; order Passeriformes; family Dendrocolaptidae; genus Lepidocolaptes; species Lepidocolaptes lacrymiger. The sequence goes on from JAXCLP010000083.1 coordinate 3,145,607, forward strand.
AAATGTGCAAAGAGGGAACCATCCTGTGTTTCACCAGGTCCTGCAAACAAAGCAACATTGAACAACAGCGTTTTTCTCACTTATAGTTCATTTTTGTTCCAAAATTCCCTTTTTTAGTGCACTCTGTGTGTTCCTTTGGATTGTAAAACAGCCTGAAGGATGACACCAGAGTCACTTGGGGAAGAAATCCCCCAAATTTCTCTAAATTAAACCATTTCTCCAGGGCTTAGTTGGTTGGTTTCCCTCCCTCAATTTTGTCAGGACCCAAACAAAGCCCTGAGCTCGGTCTCTGCATCTCCACCAGGCCTGTGAAGCAAACGGGGGAGGAAAATCCTCCTTTTCCTGGAGGACCATTCTCAGGGACGAGAAAAAAAAGCCAGGAGGTCCCTCCCAGCCCAAACCGTCGTGGGATTCTCCAAGTGGCTCTGCACAAAGTATTCCAGGAGGGCACAAAGCAGAGCAATAATGACACCAGCCAAAAAAATATGTGTTTTGCTCAGTGAGTAGAGCAACAATCACCTGAGGGCTTCAAAGCACTCCACAAGTATTAATCCTTATAAATTTGCCCAGCTCAACTTTCAGGCTCCTGGAAAAAAGGCAGGTATTGAATTATTCCCTAATGGAAAATGGAAATGAAAGCAGGGAGCAAATCAAGCAGGGTTTCCCAAATGGACTGTGAAGTACCAATGGATGTGGATTCTGGATCAGAAAAAGATGGGACTTGCTAAACCAGAGATTAATTTATGGCTCAGAGCACAGTCCCAAGTTTGGGGTGGCACAGAAACCCCAGGGAGGGTGAGTCCAGAGACAGGGAGGGGCATCAGAAATGGGGGGAAACACCCTTAAAACTCCACTCCCTCACAATACACTCCTGGAAATACAACCCCTCACAATGTGCAGGTATGTGTATGTATACAGGTACACTTTTATATATATATATATGTGTATAAATAGATAGAAAATAAAGCCAATTCCACAGACAGAGCTGCAGCCCCAGGGCCTGCACACCCCGAGGTTTCCTTGTCACTGACACACCCCAGATGTTTTGATATGAAAAGGTCTCCTCTGAGTCCCCATCAAGGACGTGGTGATTTTACAAAGCAGAGCCTGTGTGGTACCCCCAGAGCTAAAGACAAAGCCCATTTCCCTGGGAGAAGCAGCCAGGGACTCCTGAGCATTACAAGTAGGTGGATCATGTTTCTGTGACAAGTTGCATCCATGAAAAAGGTGTGGGAAGGGACAAATTTCACAGAGTTTGTATTTCACAGAGACTGAACCTGCAATCCAGTACCTGGCTCAGCTGGAATCACAGAACCAGCCTGGTTTGGGCTGGAAGGGACCTTAAAGCCCATCCAGTGCCACCCCCTGCCATGGGCAGGGACACCTTCCACTAGCCCAGGGTGCTCC
>JAXCLP010000083.1:3149588-3197609 GCA_035584035.1 Lepidocolaptes lacrymiger
CCCCAGGGCTGAGCAGAGGGGCAGGATCCCCTCCCTGACCTGCTGGCCACGCTCTTGCCAATGCACCCCAGGATCCCCCTGACCCTCCTGCCCCCAGGACACACCATGCCATCCACCAGGACCCTCAGGTCCTTCTCCATAAAGCTGCTCTCCAGCAGGTCACCCCCAGCCTCTACTGGGATTCATTTTTTCCCTTCCCCAGAGCTCCTCAGGCCCCCCCTGCAAAACAAGACCCCTGCTATTCCATTTGAGTTAATTCCTGGTAAATACAGAGCCAGCAAAGGTGCTGTTTGATCAGAGCTGGAGTCACTCTGGTGCATTTGCTCTTTCCAGCTGAACAACTCCATGGCTGTTTAGAGAGGCTGAGCTGTGCTATCACCAACCACTCACTCCAAGGGGTCAGGGGATCTCCACAGCCCCTGTGGCAACATTTCCTGTGCTCATCCCTGCCCTCACCTGCTCCTTCACCATCAGCGTGCTCCCCTTGGGGCCCAGAACCAGCAGGAGTTTGGCAAACACCACGGGATCTGCCTTGGGAATGATGCAACCTCAGCTGGATGGACAAGGACACGGGAGCACAGGAAAAGCAGCTCGTCCAAGGCAATTTGTTGGCTCAGGGAATCTCCAAAAATAGATCTGGTTACCCCTGGCCCTGCAGTTAACCTTTGGGCTGTGCCCCTGGGTCTGGCCCTGGGTCACTGGGAATTATGTGCCCCTTGTCAGGTGCTGGCTGAGGACCAAGCCAGGCTGGAGTACAAGGGTTAGGAGTCTGACTTTTACAGATCTCATCAATTTTCAGGCTGCTGTTTGTACTCTTGCCCTTCAAAATAGATTTGCCATCTCAACTGAAACACAAGGGATTTGTGCTGATAACACCAAGTTTGAGCCCCATATGGGCCATTCACTTAAGGTTTGGACTCAGGGATCCTTGTGGATGCCTTCCAGCTCAGAATATCCTGTGGGTCTGGAGGAGGGGAGAGAAGGGAACACAGAGGAGATGCCAGGGAAGGCTCAGACTGCAGGAGGTGGCAAACAGCCCACACAGCAAGGATTCAGGGGTGCCCAGGGCACACAACACGGTGCTGGGTCTGCCCTGGGAGCAGCATCTCACTGTTTTACAGCTGCAACAGCCCCAGCACTGCTGTGACCTCTGGACCTGCTGCTGCTCCAGCTGCAGCCCCGACCTTCTGCCAGGAGCTTCCCTAATTACAGATTCCTTAGGTTTGCTCATCATGGACCACACCCTCCCCACCCCTTGGGAAGGGAGAAGGGGGGAAAGCAGGAAAAAAAACCCCCAAAACAATGTTTAGGAATTCTTGGTCTGCACCAGCAAAACAGCAACAATAATTCATTTGATGGATACAGCTTTTTCCTAACAGGATAAACAAAATCCTGGCTTTTCTGCAGCTTTATTGGCCAGAAGTGGCTGAAAACAGTTGGATGATCCACCTGACCACAGCTATTAGATGATCCACCCGATCAGAACCTTTAAAAATAAATTAATAAATAAATATCTACTGTTGGACCCCAGTTCAAGTCAGGACCCAGGGAGGGCAGGAGATGGTGGAGCTGCCCCCAGACCACAAGCCACAATTCTTTTAACACTTCCAAGGATGGTGATTCCCATTCCAACACTTCACAACCCTTTCAGTGAAGAAATTTTTCCTAACATTTCATCTAACCCCACACTGGCACAACCTGAAGCCATTTCCTCACGCAGGTCTTGCCCTTAACCCTACTCCGTTTCATGGCAAATCTCCTTTCAGGAGGATTTGGGCTTTTACCTTTTCTTTCCCAAAATCTGCTGCAGTGCTGCCACCCTGGGGGTGTCCCAAAGCTCCCCCCATCCTGGTACAACCTGGATCAGTGGGCAGGGCTGGGTTTTCATGCCTAAAACCCAGAAAACAACTCTCTAAGACTGTTTTTGATTATGAGAAAGCAAAAACCACTCATTTATTCACCGGGAATAAACGAGGAATCATTTCCAAAGGACACAGCCCGAGGTGCTGGGGTTTTATATTGTGATATCTGACACTACACCCTCTGTTCCACCCACTGCCAGAGCTGGCACCTCCCTCAGTCACCTCCTGGGATTGAGTCAGTGCTCTCTTTGATTCTTCATCATCTTCATCTTCATCTTCCTCACCTTGTCCCGTGGTTTTTGTCACAGTCATGCCTTCTGGAACGGTCTCAGAGCACCTTTGACTTGGTTATATCAAGTAACGTACCTCTTACATCTCCTTTTCCAATCACATCCCCCCCCAGCCAAAAATATCCTTCCCCCTGCTCGTTCTTTCACGAGAAATACAAACCAGCTTTTCAGGAATCGAACACAAAGTGCTGCTGGAAGAGTTGTCACCAAAATCTCTGTATTTGAGGTGCTAAACCCCCGGTTGTGCCCCGGGCCAGCCCAACCCCGCTGTCCCCTTTGGCCACCGAGGGCATCGACCGCGGGTAACCCCGAGGGGCGGGGCCTCGCAGTGATTGACAGCTGGATACACCAATAGAATCGCGGTGCGCGGCTCTTCAGTGCCGTTGGGCGGGGCCTCACCGTGATTGACGGCCTGATCCACCAATAGCATTGCAGTGCGCCGTGGGGGCGGGGCATCGCTGTGATTGACAGCTGTATCCACCAATGGCATTGCGGTGCGCCCCTCCCAGCCGGAGTTGCACCCATTGCTGAGCAATGTGGGGCAGAGAAAGGGGCAAAGAGCGGCTTTTTACATAGTTTTGGCTCCCCCCCCCTTGAACACGATTTTACTTATCAGAAGAAACATTCCTGTGTATTAGCACGGCAATAGGCGCTTCCCCTCCCGGCTAAAACATTAAAAGCGTGTTGGTGGTGGGGAACTGTCTCTTCAAGGAAGTGATACGCTTTGTATGCCAATTCCTTACACGGCAAAGAAATAACTCATCAGAATCGCAGCCGTGGTTCAAACAACTTTGAGAAGACATTCGAGTCCGTTAGGATGGTCAGTATCCGCTTGTATCTCTACTTGCAGCAGTTTTAAAATCGAAATTTAAATGAAATTAATTTTTTTCAATATTTTCATTATTTTAAAACTGAAATTTAAATTAAAACATTGAAAAGAAAGAGTAGGAGCTTCATTGTTAGAGCTGGAGGGGCTGTCCTTCAACCAAACATTCCACAAACGTTGTGCCACCACACCCCAAATAACAGAATGTATTAATTAACTGTTTCGCTACACCCGCGTAATTGCTGTTGTGCTGTGGAGTGGAGTCATCGCCTACTGGACACTTTCTATTGCGGGGAGGTCGAAATCAAGTTGGGCAATGAGGGTTTGGGATGGACCGGCTGTAATGGGAGTCTTTGGGCGGGGGCGGCTCCGCCTCCACACGGAGCGCTCTAAAGGGGCCCCGCCCGGCGGGCGCTGCGGCGGCTGCGGCAGGTACGGGGGGCTGGGACCCACCGGGGCCGGGGAGGGCTTGGGGTCCGTGTGTGCGTGTCTGTCTGTCCGTGCGTCCGTGCCTCTGGGTTGTCCGTCCGTCCGTCCGTCCGTGTGTCCGCGCCTCTGGGTTATCTGTCCGTCCGTACGTGTGTCCGCGCCTCTGGGTCCGTGTTTGCGTGTCTGTCTGTCCGTGTGTGTGTCCATGCCTCTGGGTCTGTGTGTGTGTGTCCGTCCGTGTGTGTGTTTCTGTGCGTGTCTCTGTGTTGTCCATCTGTGTGTCCGTGTCTCTGTTTGTGTGTCTGTGTGCATGTCCGTGTGTCTATGTGTCTGTCTGTGTGTGTGCGCCCGTCTCTTCATGTCTCTGTGTATGTCCATGTGTCCGTGTCTCTGCGTGTCTGTGTGCATGTCCATGTCTCTGTCTGTGTGTCCGTGTGTCTATGTGTCTGTCTGTGTGTCCGTCTGTGTGTGTGCCCGTGTCTCTCCACGTCTCTGTGTATGTCCATGTGCCCGTGTGTCTGTGTGTGCATGTCCGTGTCTCTACATGTCTGTGTGTGTGTCCATGTCTCTGTCTGCCTGTGTGTCCGTTTGTCTGTCTGTGTGTGCATATCCGTGTTTCTCCATGTCTCTGTGTGTGTCCGTGTCTCTGTGTGTCTGTCGTGGCTCCCCACAGCCCTCAGGGTGTCCCGGGTGGGACGTGGTGTGGGTGGGCTGTGTGGCCGAGCCCGCCCATGGGCTGGGGTTTCACTGTGGTATTCGCCTTTCCTGTACCTGCTTCTCCTGATGTCCCGTCGCGGGTGGGGGTGTGGGGAGTGGGGGTGAAATTTTGGGGGGGGGGAGTTGCTTCAATAAACCCAGGGTGGGTTGGGGGTGACCCCCACTCACCCCACCCTTGTCAGGGCAGCACTGCTGGGGGCTGAGGCCATGGATGGTCCCAGGGGAAGGTCTGTCCCTTCCACGTGTCACTTGTGCCCATCGGGGGAATGTGAGGGGACCTGGGTGCTCGGGGATGCTCCGTGAGGTGACCTGGATGCTCAGGGATTCACCCCGAGGTGTCCTGGGCACTTAGAGATGCTCCACGTGGTGATCTGAATGTTGGGGATGTTTCTGTGCGGGCTCCCAGCCCTCCTGAACTTCCAGCAGACACAATGCCATGTGTGGAAGTGGCAGAAACGCAGGTGATGCCTCCCTGAAAACACACCCCCGTGTTTTCCTGCATCCCTGTGCTTTCCTGCTGCCCTGGAGGGGATTTCCCACCCTGCTGGCCGGTGAACAGATGGTGTCATAAAGAAAAACGGCCCTTTAGGAAAGAGGAACTCAGAGCAGCCTCCTCCTGGTGAGTCACATTGCTGGGGATTTCACCTAAAAGCTACCGATGTCCTAGAGAGGCATCTGCAGGAAATTCAGAGTTTTGGGGGTGTCTGAGGAGCCCTGCTGGTGCCACCGGTGCCCTGCCCTGGCTCTGGCTCGTCTGTGGGCAGCTTTCTTCAGTCAAAGCTCAGCCTGAAGGTGTGTGGTGGAGTCAGGTGCCTGTCTGCAGGTGGGACACTCAGTCCTCATCCTCACAGAGCTTGGGATTTTACTTTGCCTCGTGGTCTCTCTGCTCGAGCATCAGGTAATTATCCGGGGGCAGTGGTACCGCTGAAGGCAAGACAAGGACAGGAAGGTTTTATTGTTGCCCTTGTTAAAAAGTGGGATTTCTCTAAAAGAGGAAGAGTGGGTTGCTCAGCTTCTGTTTCCTCGCTTAATAAATCTTCAAAGGAAACAAAGGAACAAAAGGGCCAGGTTGGAGTTTGGGTGGAGATGAGGAAAGGCAGCGAGATAAGGTGGCAGTTGTCTAGAGCTGCTCAGGACAGAGAAACCTGGAGCAGGACGGATGTGGTGTCTGTACCACTGACAGAAATCAGCCACAGGAAGCTGAGTGGGCTCTGCTGGAAAATGTCAAATGGCTGAAAACACCCTCAGTAATTTGAATTTGAGCTGATGCTGTTGAAGCCCTGTGTGTGTTTTAGGTACTGTTATAAATGAAACCTCTGCTCCGGCCCCGTTGACTGTCAGGAATTTGGGTGTTGTCAGAGCTGTGTGCTGGTTTTTCAGTGAAGCTCCAATGGAATTGTTCATCTTCCAGTTCTTCTGGGACATGGCGCTCCCTCAGAGCACGGGGTGTTTTGTATTTAAATGATTTAAGTGGTCACACAGGTTTAATCAAAGGGAAGGTTTCTCCCCGTGGGTTTTTGTTTGGGTGTGTGTTCTCCATGTTCCTGAACATCTGCAGGATGTCACGGTGTGTTAATTCCTCAGTGTGGGGCAGGAGAGGGGCATTCTGATCCCATCCTGGTGAGGTGCTCCGAGGGTCACACCTGGCTCTGGTGAACCATGGAATGGTTTGGGTTGGAATCCCAGAATAGTCTGGGCTGGAAGGGACCTTAAAGAACATCCAGACCCAATCCTGGAGTCTGTGTTTTTCAGGGACTGTGTTTGTAGCTGCTGAGCAGGAGGGAGGGAAGGGCAGAGCTGCAGAGCTGGGGAGATTGTGGTTTCTGGGAAATCCTCGTTTCTGACCTGAATTTGTTGTATAAAATGCCTGACTGGTTTGGGATCCCTGTGTTCACAAGGGAACCTGCACAACCAGGTCAGCTGTCTGTTCAAGGCCTGGTTGGACAGGGCTTGGAGCAACCTGGTCTCCTTGGAGGTGTCCCCATGGCAGGGGTTGGAATGAGAGGAGTTTTAAGGTCCCTCCCAACCCAGACTGTTCGGGGATTTAGTGATTCTCTTATTCCCTGACAGCTGGGGTGAGAACACTCCACCTTCTCCCTTGAACCTTTATTGCTGCATTAAAACAGACAGCAAGAGAAGCAGTAATTAATGCAGAGCTTCCTTCAGGGGAGCCCTGAACCCTCTGTTTTGAGTGCAGCATTGCACGGGGGGGTCAGGTCCAGGGGCAGCTGTTGAGGTTTGTCCCTTCTGGGCTCGTGCTCTGTTTCTCCTTGAGCAAGAGAGGCTGTGGTGGCACCGCTGGTGGCACTGCTGGTGGCACCGCTCGGTCTGGGCTGGGTTGTGCTCTCCCACATGTGGGTTTGGGTTTCTCCAGGCTGGGAAGGGAATTACCCCACTCTGGGCAGTTCTGCCCTACAGAGATGGAGAGGGAATTACCCTACATTAGGCAGCTCTCCCCCCCCAAAGATGGGGAGGGAATTACCCCACTCTGGGCAGCTCTGGGTGTCTGACCCCAGAGATGGGGAGGGAATTACCCCACATTGGGTAGTTCTGGGTGTCTGCCCTACAGAGATGGGGAGGGAATTACCCCACTCTGGGCAGCTCTGCCCTATAGAGATGGGGAAGGAATTACCCCACATTGGGCAGCTCTGTTTCCTCGCAGGGACAAACCCCCCCTCCTCTCACAGCTCTTGTTATTTAAACTCCCCAAATAAACCTCGCTGGTGTCTCAGTCCGGCTCGGGGTGTGGGGCAATATCTACCCCTTATCTCTGCGCTTCGGAGCTGGGTTTTTTTGGGGACATCTCTCTCTGAGCTGCCGGGAGGGGAGTGCAATCCCTCCTGGCGTGGTGCCTGGCGGGCTGTGGCGGAGCGTGGCGTGAGAGAGACGTGTCCCTGCGCTGATGAGTAAGCGGAAAGGGGGATGTGCTTTGCTGGGCTGGCGTGGCTTTCCCCTCCCGTCAGAGCCTGCAGCGTGGCTGGCTCCGATTTATTCAGATATAAAAGGGCGCTTTCCTTGCGCTCCCGTCGCTCGTCATTGAGGCAAACACGCCGCTCGCGTCACCCGATGTAAACGCGGCCAATGCGGGTGCAAAATTGCAGCCTAAAATCCACTTCTTAAAGAGATCGAGGGTAATGAGATTCATCTCCGATCGGCTCGAAATCCCGTGAAACAATTAAAGCTCGGCCTGGCCACTCCTGAGCATCAAAGGCTTTTGATGAGTGTAAACCTTAAATAAAACCAGCCTTTAGAAAGCACTTTGTTTAGGTGATGAAATCCCCCGAGACAAAGTGCTGAAAGCAGCGTAGGAGCCTCCGAGAAAAAAAAATAATAAAAAAGGCAGGTGAAGAAGCTCTGGGGTTTATGAGAACAGGTTAAATGTGGGGTGTCCTGGCTGTGTCCCCAGGGAGAGCCCCGAAACACGCGGTGGGCAGGCGTGGGGCCAGAGCCTCCTTAAGAGGCGGCGGTGTGGGGTGACGAGCCGCTTCCAATTGCGAGGCAGCAGCACATGACATAAGATGCTCCAGATCTGCCTCCTGGGCGCTAGTTTAAAAATAAAGCCCCTTTGCACGGCGGGCTGAGCGAGGAGCGGAACCTGCGGGACGGGGATGCGCTGCGAGGCTGCGGCGCTTCCCGGAGCCGGTGCGGGGATTCGGGGGAAGAGGGGGCGTGGGGGGACATCGGGGGGAGAGGGGGGAGAGAGGGCGTGGGGTGACATCGGTGGGCTCATGGGATGATCCCAGAGCTCGGTGCGGGGCTCGGGGGGCAGAGGCGGTGTGGGGTGACATCGGGGGGCTCGGTGGGCAGAGGCGGTGTGGGGTGACATCGCCGGGCTCGGGGGGGGGGGCTCCCAAAGCTCGGGCTGTCATGCTGGGCTTGGGGCGGGGGTTTCGTCGGGGTTTTTAATGAACTGAGCGCGCTGCGCCCGTCTCAGGGTTTATTCGGTCCAGGCTCGAGTTGCGCCGCTTTGGGGCTGCCCTTCCCATGGATCTGCACCCGCAGAAAGGGGGGGTCGGGCCGGGTTTTAATTCGGAGCCCCCGTTTTCGCAGGGACGGCGCTGGGTGAGGCGGAGGCACCGATGGCACTTGCGGAACCGGTCCCCGTGGTGGCCTTTTGTCATTCGGCTCCTCCAGGGGACTGCGAGGTGGCGCTGGACGATGTGCTGCTCCACTCTCCACACAGGTCTGTCCAACTGAAGGTTCTGTTTCATCTGTATGCGTGGTTTGTATTCCAGTCTTACTTTGGCTGATTAAAATCGTTTTGGAAGAGCCTCAGCAGGGACAGTTTGTGCAGTACCTGCACTGATCTCCTCCAGCTCCTCTAAGAGGCTGCTCAGATTTACAGGCTAAAGAGCAGATTAGTATTTAAGGGTCTGTATCTCCCCCTCAGCATAATGGGATCTAGCTGAATAAAACCCCTTTACCCAAATTTTTTTCAGGCTGCATTGAATTCCACGTCGTAAGGGGGAGAAAAAGATGACTTGATTGACTGTGAGGGAAATAGCTGGGGCTTTTTTGCTCATATTACTGGGTCATTTGCATGCTTTGATCATAAAAGCTGGGGGAGAAATGGTGCAGAACTATTGCAACTGAGGATTAATTTGTGCTGAAAAATGTTCTCAGTAATGAGGAGGGAGCGTGCAGCTGGGAACATCTCCTAATCCCTTTGGGGGAAATAAAACATTATTTACTCAGCTCTGCTTGTTGGCTTGGAGATTAGTTTGGAGAAGCAGTCCTACCTTTGGCCAGGATGTGGGATCAACCATGTCAGACCTTCTCTCTGCCTTAAATCTTATATTCCCCAAGCAGTAATGGGGGACTATTCCTAAAAAATCAGAGTGGCCACAAACCAGAGGGGAGTGATTTCCCCCTCACACAGGGGCTGTGCTGACTTCCCTTCTCTCTGGTCTGGTAGAAAGGGGATAAAACTTGGGATTCCATGGGAACCCTGCCTGGGTTGGGTTGAGGGATTTGTGGGGGACCAGAGGGGCTCCCACGTGCTCCTTTTGCCCCAGAGCTGCCCCTGCAGGGTGTGGGTGTTATTGTGATGTCAGGGCCCTGCAGCCCTTCCAGGAGATCCTGGAGCTGGGGCTGCAGCCAAATGTTGTCGTGGGGAAGTGAAACCACCCAGCACTGGCACCTTCATGATGGTCTGAAGCAAAGGGTAGGGCAAGGCAAATGGGGAAATTTGGGTGTCTGGAGTATAAGCCTGGGTCAGTTAAACCTGGATTTAGTGCTGAGCTGATGGCCTGGGCAGGGAACAAACAGCAGCTGCCTGGTTGGAGGGTGAACCAAATCCCAAATCTCACAGGGTCTGATTCCAATTGGTGGTCTCCAGTGGGATGTGCAACTTGATTATGCCTTGTCCTCATCCTTAGGGCTGGGAGAAAGTCCTTCTTGCACTGGGCTGGAGGAGGAAAACTGGTTTGCAACCAGGGGCAAGTGGTGCTTCAGCAGCTCTTGCTGGGAGGGGAGTGCCTGGAGCACGTGGGATGTGCGTGTTCCCATTCCCTCACGAACATCTGGCTTTATTAGGAATATTTAAGAGCAAGATTTGCTGTGAAATCAATTTCCTGCCCCTCTGCAGGAAATCTCTGTGGGTTTCCCCATGGGGTGACTCCAGAGAAGCCCCAGGGCCTTGGGCTCTGCTGCAGACAGGACATGAGCACCAGATCCATGTGGCCCTTCCTGCCCTCCCTCCTCTTCCTCCTCCTCCTCCTCCTCCTCCTCCTCCTCCTCCCAGCTGCAGGCTCTGTGTCAGGCACCTGGAGCAGCTCTCTGGGATGAGATGATGGCTGGTGTGTTTATGGATCCTGCACTTGGGACAACATGCCTGTGTTCAAAGGCAGCCCAGGCAAAGGCTGCAGCAAGTTGATAAAGTCACCTGCAGGACTTCAAGAACCACTTTGACATCCAAGGAGAGTGAAGTGCAATGAAATGATGGAGCAGACCTGCCCCCAGTGTGCTCATCCAGGGATATTTACTGTTTGCCTTGCAGAACTCCTGAGCCCCAAAACATCGAGCCAGGGGAAGATCCCACCATGGAGAGACATCAGGTGAACTCAGCTGCTCCCACAGGTGAGTGGAGAGAAGTTTGGTCACTGTGATGTGCACAAAAAATATTCCTGAAATGAGAGAGGAATTTATCAACCCATAAGGATGGAAGAAGAAACTCAGGGTGCAATTTGGGCTGCCCAGAAGTGTCTTCAACTTAGACTTTGCTGGGCTTTGAGGAGTAAATAAGCAGTGCCAGTGGCTGCTGCTTGGGTGGCAGGTACCACTGTCCTGCTTTCAGTCCTCCTTAAAAGGGGAAAAGTTAAAAATAGCGAGTGTAAGATGCAGGAAGCTGCCACCTCACAGTGCAAGAGCTTCAGGGCAGCAGAGCATTTACAGGGCATGGAAGTGGCAAACCAATTTACCACAATTTCAAAGTGCTTTAGAGGCTTCCAGCCTAAAATACTGGGGGGCCTGTGGCAACCTTGCCAAGAAGAAAGGTCAAAAAAAAGGGGTGTGGGAGGGGATGTAACAGTGTTTTCTTGATACTTGTGTTTGTATTTCTGTGGTGGCAGTGAGAAATTGCCAACTTTAAGGTGCTGAACCCTCTTCTTTCCAAGCAGCCCCCTCCCCTCCTGCCTCCAGGCTGTGGACAACCCTTCGGGATGGAGAAGTGAGGCTGAGGATGGAGGAGCAGGGCATAGGCAGTGAACCACCCAAGACTGTCCACCAGCTCTTCCAGGAGGCTGTCAGTAAATATGGGGACTATGATGCCCTTGCATCCAAAAAAGGTGGCCAGTGGGTCAAACTAACCTATAAAATGTACTATGAGGAGTGCTGTAAAGCTGCAAAAAGCTTTCTCAAGGTAAGTGTTGAGTTCTTTATGTTGGTTGAATCATGGAATGGTTTGGGTTGGAAGGGACCTTAAAGCCCACCCAGTGTCACCCCTGCCATGGGCAAGGACACCTCCCACCAGCCCAGGGTGCTCCAACCTGGCCTTGGACACTTCCAGGGCTGGGGCAGCCACACCTTCTCTGCCCAACCTGTGCCAGGGCCTGCTCTGCCCAACCTGTGCCAGGGCCTGCTCTGCCCAACCTGTGCCAGGGCCTGCCCACCCTCCCAGGGAAGGTTTCCTTCCCAATATCTGATGTAAATCTCTCCTCTTTTGGTTTAAAACTGCCCCCTCTATGTAAAGAGTTTGATGTTCACTCATTTAAGGGCTGCAGGTGCTGTCCTCACCTGGGGTTTAACTCTGTAAATTTGTGTGTAGGGGAGTCCTGCAGAACCAGGGAAGTGCCTGAGTTTGCCAGGGACACCTGGGTACTTCCCACAGGGGTTTGCTCTGGGTTTCTTGCAAGCTGCTTCCACATTCAACTTAAAAAAAAGAAAAGGATGTAAGGAAACATTGAAAGTGAGGAGTCTGTGTATGGCAACATTGATCTTTCTGAGAAAAATCTTGAAAGGATGGTTGTGAACTGGATTTGGATGTCCCACCTGGCCCAGCCTTTGGCCTGGGCTATTGGCACTTAGAGAGGGAAACCAACACTCCTGGTTCTCACTGTCATGATGAGTCTCCTTTCTTCAAGTTGTGGTCACCCTGGATTCACTCCTGGGGTGGGATTTTCCAGACTGGGACAAAACCAGAGGGAGATTTAAAGACTGGGACCTGTGCAGCTGAAATTTCATACCCAAGTGTCTCTGACTGTCACTGGAGCTTGTTGCTCTTGTCATTGTTGGTATCTGATACCTGTATTAAATGTCCCACTGGGTGTTGTCCAACTTCACCTCTTCCCCCCTCATTCCCAGAGGGAGCTGAGCCCTCCCTGGATTGCAGGTTTATTTGGGTGTCAGACAGCCAGGCTTTCCAAGCACAGATCTCAGCAGGGCCCTTTTCTCCTGCTCACTGACAGCAGGACAGTGCCTGGTGTGAAACTTCTCCTGGGAAGTTTTACTGTGAGAATGACCCTGGACAACAAAACTATCCCCTGGAGGGATCTGAAAATGAACCCTGAGCTCCCTTCCAAGGAAAGCCAGGAGTTTTGTAACTCCCTGTCTCGTTTGCAGCTGGGGCTGGAGCGTTTCCACGGCGTGGGCATCCTGGGGTTTAACTCTGCCGAGTGGTTCATTGCTGACATCGGGGCAATCCTGGCAGGGTAAGAGGGACTCTCATCTCCTGCCATGAATTTGGGCAGTCAGGAATTGCAGTGGCCACAGGAGGAGCAGGTTTGGGTTAAAATCCCCCAATTAAACACACCCCACACCCCTCCACCCCAAAAAAAAAAATACAAACCCAAACCCAGTTGCTGATATTTGAGTGTAATGAAGGAAACTGGAACCTGAGCTCTTTAATTCAGAGGGAATTAATGAGACAAAAATGAGTATTTTCTCTCAAAATAAGATGGCCAATGGGTTAATCCATAGGAATCCTTACATCCACTGTGATTAAAAATATGATGGGAAAGGCCAGAGAGCCCCAGGCCTGGATTTTGATACCTTCCTTCCATCTGAGACAATTTGGACCCTCCCTCTGACACTTCCCATGCCCCAGATCAGACCCTTTGCTCTTGGAATCAAACCCTCCACTTTTTACTGTCCTTTCATGGAACATTAAAGTTTTTCCCCTGTAAAGGTCTGAATTTTGACAGCAACTCTGCTCCTCCTCTAACCCTGTGTTTTGCTCTCCTGTTTTTTCCCCCCTCCTGCCCTGCAGGGGATTTGCTGTTGGGATCTACACCACAAACTGCCCCCAGGCCTGTCGTTACGTGGCAGAGAACTGCAGTGCCAACGTCATCGTGGTGGAAAACCAGAAGCAGCTGCAGAAAATCTTAGAAGTAATTCTGTTTTCCAAACATCTGGGGGTTGCAGCTGGCAGGGGTGGGAGGGGAAATGCTGTGGGAGGGCAGTGCTGGCTCTGGAGGCAGAGGGGAACTGGCTGAGCCTTCTTGGGGTCTCCCTCCTCCAGCCAGGTGAGTTGTCACCAGTGCTGAGTCTCACAAGAGGTTTGGTTGTGGTTTCCCTCCCTAAAGCTTTGAGCTGAAAATAGGAGAAGCCAAAATGGACAATTGAGCGTCCTCTGGGTGGTCTGGCAACATCCCAGTTCAACTGATGAGTTTCTAGTGAGGCTTCCCTGTTCTTTCAGCAGCACAGATGGGATTCTCTTGGCTCTACATCAAATGGCAAAAGGCAGGAGTGTGTCAAGTGGTGGGTTCTGTGGCCTAGGAGGGACAAGCAGGATTTCCTCCTTCTGAATCTCCCTTCTTAACACAGGTTGGGGATAAACTACCTCATCTGAAGGCCATTGTCCAGTATGGGGAGGAGATAAAAGAGAAGAGACCAAATCTCTACTCGGTAAGTCTTGGGCACCTTCATGGTTTGGAAGCCCTGGTGGTGTCCAGGTGGTGGCTGCAAGTCCCTCTCACCTTCCCCAGGCCCTCAAACATCCCTGCCTGTGGCAGAAGTGTGGGATTAGATGGTCTTGAAGGTCCCTTCCAGCCCAAACCAGCCTGGGGTTCTGTGCTGGGGTGCCACGAGCTAGTGCTGGCCGTGGCAGGGCTGAGCAGGAGCTGCTGTGCCAACCTGGATAATCCCTGGTGGAAGGAGGGTGTTGGGTCACCAAGCTCTGCAAGGCAGTCCCAGGGTTGCTCCAGAGCTGTAAAAGCTGCTCAGGGAGGACCTGTCTCCTTTCTGCTTCTCCTTGTGCCTCCTGTGACATCCAGAGAGCGTTGTGGGGTGACAGCATGTGCTCACAGCCTCTTCCAGAGGTTTGGACACAGGGAATGGTTTCCTTCCCTGCAAAGGGTTTACGTTTTCCTGGGGAAGATCACAGGGTGCTGGAGCTCTTCTCTTCTCCTCGCAGTGGAGTGAGTTCATGGAGCTGGGCAGGGACGTCCCCGACTCGCTGCTCCACAAGGTCATCGCGGTGCAGAAACCCAACCAGTGCTGCACCCTCATCTACACCTCGGGGACCACGGGGCAGCCCAAGGGGGTCATGCTGAGCCACGACAACGTGAGTGTCTGCCCAGTCCACCTGGGACCTCTGGGGGCTGAGGGAGGGCAGAGGTCAGCTGGAAAATGTAGAATCATGGAGTGTCCTGAGCTGGAAGGGACCCCCAAGGGTCATTGATCCAACCCCTGGCCCTGCACGGACACCCCAACAACCCCACCCTGTCCCCCAGAGGATCATCCAAACCCTCCTGGAGCTCTGGCAGCCTTGGGGCTGTGCCCACTGCCCTGGGGAGCCTGGGCAGTGCCCACCACCCTCTGGGGGAAGAACCTTTTCCCAATATCCATCCCAACCCCCTGGCACAGCCCCAGCCCTTCCCTGGGTCCTGTCCCTGGTCCCAGAGCAGAGCTCAGCCCCTGCCCCTCCACCTCCCCTTGGGAGGAGCTGCAGCCCCCGAGGAGTCTCCCCTCAGTGTCTTCTGAACCAGCCCAGTGCCCGATGCTGAGCTCAGCACCCACTGGGGCTGTGTTTGTGCCAGCCCTGCCTGGCAGTGCCAGCCCTGAGGGTGCTGTGGGTTCTCTTGCAGCTCACATGGACAGCAGCAGCAGCCGGGAGGTTCATGATGCTCACGGACGCCAGGGAGAGGCAGGAGCAGATCATCAGTTACCTGCCCCTCAGCCACGTCGCTGCCCAGATGTCAGACATCTGGTCGGCAATGACCTTTGGAGTGCAGGTTTACTTTGCTCAACCAGATGCCTTGAAGGTAAAAGCACCATCATAACCCCACACCCACCTGCTTGTAGCTTAAACCAAGGCTGTGTTATCCCATAATCCTGGAAGCTCTGCTGGCCCAGTGACCAGCTGGCCCCTGTTGGGTTTAGAGCCACTCTGAGCTTTGCCTGTTGATTTTGTCCCAAGGTGGGAGAGGCTGAGCCAGCATTTCAGAGCTGGGAGGTGCTGAGTGTCTCACCTGACACCTCTCCCCATCCCTACAGCAGGTTGAGCAACAGCGTCGTGTTTGCTCTGCCCACGTTGCACAAGGGCACCAGTTAAATCTGTGACCTGAGAAAAGGATCCTTCTCTCTGTGTTGTGTCAGCACCAGCCCTTGGTGCCTTCCCAGTTCCCACTGGGATGTTCTGGGGGCTCCTCTCTCCTGGTGGCACTGCAGGGAAGGGGCAGGTCCTCAGAGCCCCAAGTTCTGGCTCGTGACAGGTGCTGGCCTGAGGTCCTAAAAACCTGCCTGAAATGCTGCTTGTCTCAGGGCAGCTTGGGGGAGACCCTGAGGGAAGTGAGGCCGACTGCTTTCCTGGCAGTTCCTCGGGTCTGGGAGAAAATGGAAGAGAAGATGAAATCCATCGGAATGAAATCGTCGGCGTTGCGGAGGAAAGTGGCGTCGTGGGCCAAGGGAGTGGGGCTGCAGACCAACCTGAAGAGGATGAACGGGTAATTATGAGCTGCAATTAAGGGGTGTTAATGAGCGTTAGGAGAACTTTGCAATCAGATCAGGGATTATGTTCCATTCAGGGGTTGTATCCAACATGACAGGTCAGATTTATGGGCAGCAAAGCCAAACACAGCGCTGGGGGGGAAATAATTCATTGTTTTACCGAATAAACTAATCTGGGATGAGGAGGAAAACAGGAAGAGGGAGAAGTTCTGCTTGGAGAGTGATCCCTTGTGCCCGTTTTCCTCCTCCAGGTCCTCCGAGGAGCCGGTGAACTTTCGCCTGGCCAAGCACCTGGTGTACAGGAAGGTGAGGAAGGCGCTGGGGCTGGACCGGTGCACCAAGTGCTACACGGGGGCTGCTCCCATCAGCAGGGAGACCCTCGAGTTCTTCCTCAGCCTCAACATCCTCGTGCTGGAGCTCTATGGGATGAGTGAGAGCTCTGGGCCTCACACCGGCTCCATCCCTCACTCCTTCAGGCTCACCAGGTGAGACCCTCCTGGGAGCAGAGCAGGGGGTTGGGTCAGGTTGGGTCAGGATCTCTCCTGCATCTGGCACTTCCTGATGAGGCTCATCCTGAGTTTTGCTGCCACTGGGAGGTCAGTGAGGAGCTGATTCCTTTGGCCACATCTCACAGATGGAGATGTGCCAGGGACAGCAGGGATGCTGGAATGGAGCTTGGCTGGGTTCTGGAGGAGCTGAGGGGGAGAAGGAGGAGCTGGTGACTCCAACCTCCACTTCACTCTGGGGCAGTGAGGGTGCTCTGGGCCTGCTCAGTCTGCACAGCCAAAGGTGGCTGCCAAGGACATAAATCTGCTTGTTCAAAGCGCAGGTGTGGAGAGCCATGAGAGGAGAAGGCCAGGTGTGTGAGCACCGAGCTCTGCAGTAACAACTCTGTCTGGAGCTCCCCTTACATGAGCAGATCCCTTTTTAAGCTCCTTCCAGAGGCCACTGTGCTAAAAAGCTTTGTTCCAGCTCTCCAACTCCAGAGGGTGCTGCTGTGATTTCTGCTTGAACTGAATTTAAACTCAATTAATGCCCTGGCTCTGGGTTCTCTCCAAGCTGTGGGAAGGCTCTCACGGGCTGCAGGACCCTGATCCACCAACCAGACCAGGATGGCATTGGGGAGGTTTGCTTCTCAGGAAGGCACATCTTCATGGGCTACTTGAACATGGAGGAGAAGACCAGAGAGGCCATCGATGAGGAGGGCTGGCTGCACTCAGGGGACCTGGGCAAGCACGACAAAGATGGGTTCCTCTACATCACGGGCAGAATTAAAGGTAATTCCCTCGGACTTTGCTGGCTTGCTGTGGAATCACAGAGTTGTTAAGCTGGGAAAGATCTCATGGAGTCCAACCTTTCCAAGGCCACCATTAACCCACATCCCAACTTACCACATCTCCTCTCCAGTGCTGGTGACCCTGGGCAGGCTGTGCCAACGCTGAACACCCACCCAGTGAAGAAATTTTCCCACTATGCAACCTAAACCTCCCCTGGTTGTGACTTGCAAAATGATTTCAATCCTTCTCCTTGTGGAGTTTCCACATGGATGTGGCTGCAGGGTGTCCTGGGCTCTGGGCATGTGACACTGTGTGTGATGGCAGGAGAGGGGTGGCCTCTGGCCACACACCAGGGTGCGTTTGCAGAGTGAGGGAGAAATCCTCATTGCAGCAGCAGTTAATGCTTTGTGGGCTTGTTTTACCACCAGTTTCAGGAGCTCTGCTGGGTGATCTCCAAGGAAAACAACAGCTTAACCCTGTTGTGCAAGTGGCTTTTGTAGCAATGAGGTTCTTGGGACACCTCTTTGAGCAACCCCAAAGCCAACAAAGCAAGACTTCAGCCCTCAGCCAGGGAGAGCTGCTCACCTGGGGGGCTGCTCTGAGCCAGCAAAGTGAGGAGGGTGGGATCCCCTCTGCTCTGCATCACCCAGGGACCTCCAACCTCAGCAAATCTTCAGTGTCTGCCAATTTGGGTGCCAGGATGGGTGCCCAGGAGTCCAAGGTGTCTGTGCCAGGGTGCTGAGGGCTTGTCCTGTGTTCCCAGCCTGCAAACACCTCTGGGGCACTGAGGCAGCTCCCCCAGGGCTCTGTGTGTGTGTGCCCAGCTCTGGCTCCTCTCCCGGCCTGGCTGGACTCATGGACTCATCATTAAGGTTGGAAAAGCCCTCTAAGATCACCAGGTCCAACCATTAGCCCAGCACTGCCCAGGCCACCACTAAGCCATGTCCCCAAATGCCACATCCACACATTTTTTTAACATTCCCAGGGGTGGTGACTCCTCCACTTCCCCAGTCCTGCTGTGCTGCCTTCTCCACATGCCCAGGCACAGCCTCACTGACCCAGGAGGCACAAAGGAGTTATTATTTCAGCCTGTGGGAAGGCAAGAAGCTTTGGAAGGCATTAATGGGGACTTGACTGTTTTCCAGAGCTCATCATCACTGCGGGAGGTGAGAACATTCCCCCTGTTCCCATCGAGGACGCCGTCAAAAACACCGTTCCCATCATCAGCAATGCCATGTTGGTCGGAGACAAAGCCAAATTCCTGGCTATGCTTCTGACACTAAAGGTGAGGAAATCAGGGTGGGAACCCACCTGTGACCAGTTCCAGGGAGGAAGAGGATTGTGGCACATCTTCAGTGTCCTGTGGAGGCCGAAGGCACCGTGGAGCAGGACTTGTAGCTGCAAAGAGCAGCTGGAATTTCTCACTTGCTCAGACCATCCTGTCCAGGGCAACTCTTTCTGTGCCATGAAGGGCAGGAAGAAACAGAAAGAAAAGCCCTAAAAGTGAGGCTGGGAAAGGAAACCCTTCTGCTTTCCTCACCTGTTGTAGCCTCTCCTGGAGCTGTGTGGGCAGTAACCAGCTGTCAGGGGTGCTTGGTCAGACTGTGGGTTTGAAACTCCACTTTGACACATCTGTGGTGGTCCCACAGGGGTTCTGGGGGTTGATCAGTGGTGAGACTGAGGGCCAACAGCCTCACCCAAGCCAGACCCTGTGTGTGTTCACTGTGGGTGCAGGGAAGGAAAGTGATCCAGGAAAAAAGGGGATTAGCTTTGGATGGCACAGGAGGGCCTTGGCAGGTGGGCTCTGGACCCTGCTCCTCCTTGGCATTGAGGCAGCTCCTGAGCAGGGAGGTCTGAAGGGGTTTATCTGGTTTGTCCCAGGTTTCCACTGGCTGCCAGTTTGGATGGAGCTGCAGGGGATGATGGAGTGAGGGTGGCAGGGTGGGAGGGAGCCCAAGAACCATCCCAGGGCAGCATTTTGGGGCTGGAGGCTCCTTGGTGAGGAGGGATTTGGGTGCTCAGCAATATCTAATGACCTCCTGTGGCTTCTTGTGCAGTGCAAGGTGGATGCAGAGACGGGGGAGCCGGGAGATGAGCTCTCTCCAGAAGCTCTGGAATACTGTCAGAAGTTGGGCAGCAAGGCCACAAAGGTGTCTGAGATCATCAGCAGCAAAGACAAGGCCATCTACGCTGCCATCCAGAAAGGCATCACAGCAGTCAATCAGGGAGCCACCTCCAACGCCCAGAAAGTCCAGAAGTGGGTCCTGCTGGAGAAGGACTTCTCTGTCTTTGGTGGAGAGCTTGGTGAGTGGTGGGTGAGGCATCCTGGCTCCCCCTGCACCCCTCCCTTGGCTGTGGAGCATCAACACAAACAGCACCCCCAACACACAGAGCTACCCCTGGTCTTTCCTCACTGCAGTTTGGGGGGTGGGATGGATTGGGATGAATTCCCAGCACCAAAGGAGCTTCCCTTGGTCTGAGATGCCTCTTGTAGGATCACGGAATCTCAGAATGTCCTGAGCTGGAAGAGACCCCCAAGGACCATCCAGTCCAACCCCTGGCCCTGCACAGACACCCCAACAATCCCACCCTGTCCCCCAGAGCATTGTCCAAACCCTCCTGGAGCTCTGGCAGCCTTGGGGCCATGCCCACTGCCCTGGGGAGCCTGGGCAGTGCCCACCACCCTCTGGGGGCTGCTCTGCTGTTTCCACAGGGCAGGAGGGAGATCCTATTAATCCCAAAGACAGGTTTAGAGCTGGTCACTGTTCCTGTGTCCCTCCTCTCTCTCCCTCTCCACTTGTTTCACCCCAGGACTGTTTCCTGCTCCCCGTGGCTCCCTCCCCACTAAACCTTGTGCTGTCTCTCCACAGGCCCCACCATGAAGCTCAAGAGGCCGGTGGTGGCCCAGAAATACAAAGCCCAAATTGCTCAGTTTTACTCCGACGTGGACACTCCCAACGGGGAGAGCTCGGGCCGGCCCTGACCCAGAGAGACTCCCCAGGAAGGATCCCCTGGCTTCTCTTGGAATAAAGAGGCTCTGCCATCACGCAGCCCCCTCGGCATCGCTTTGCTCTCCATGTCCTGGTCCTGTCCTGCAGTGTGGTGAGCGTGGTCACGCCCATGTTCTCCTGAGCTGAGATGCCCCAAACGTCTCTCAGCTCTGTGGTTTTTTTATTTCCATTTTTATAAGGGCAATACAGAGTTTACTTTAAATCTGTGTGACCTGTTACGTTTTAACCAAAGTTTTCTTTTTTTTGTTTTTTTTCTCTGAGCTGAATGTAAATCAGGAGCTGTAAAAATCAGGAGCTGCAAAAATCAGGAGCTGCACTTTTCCTGCTGAGGGAGAAAGGCAGATTTCATTTCCCAGCAGTGTCCTTGCTCCCTCCCTCTGCATGTTTCCCTGCATGCTGGTGACATCCATGTAATTTTAAATCTCTTTCCCCACAAACCCTGTCTGAGGTGACAAATGCTGTGTGACCACACACACCAGTGCAGGTGGAATCCCTCATGGACTGGGTTTGTCTGTGCAATATTTTTAATTTTTATTTTTTTATCTTTTTTTTGAGTTATAATGAAGCCATAAATTGTATTGTTGAAGTAGCATCCATGGCTGGTGTTCTGGCAGTGATTTACTCCAGGGACTATTTATAAGGCTGTGTAGAATGTGTGAAATCCTTATCTTACAATCTAGAGATGTTGTGGTGTCTGAAATGGGAAACTCCAAAGGGATGAGGGGGGGTGGGCTGGGGCTTTGTGCCTGTGCTGGGAGAGAGGAGACAGTGCTGGGGAGCCCAGTTGGGTCAGGGTGGTTCCTCTGAAGGTCCATGATCAACCACCCCTTGGATTCAATGGCTGTAGGACACAGGATGAACCCCCTGAAAGCTGGAGGGAAGTACCTGGAACCAGTCGCTCCTCAGGGTCTCTTCTAGATGGTTCTGCAGGGCTTATTCCAGCCTGCCCAGTGCCCAGGGGGGACTGGGAATCCCAACAGCAAGGGAAGGATTGCCTTTAAAATGGGTTATTTCAAACCAGAAATCCTTGCCTGGATTCCCTGATTCCAAGAAACACTTCCCATGGAAAAGGAGGAGCAGTGGGAGGTGGGGAGGTCAGAGCAGCTCTGTGCTGGTCCCACAGCCTGGACTGGACTGGACCTGGGCACCTCAGGGCTGGGTTGAACCCCAAACTGTCTCTGCCTGGGCTCAGGGAAATTCCACTTGCCCGTGTGGAAGGGTGGGAAATGCACTACTGGACCTGCTGCTCATCCCTTGCAAATGTGTGTTCTGAGCTGCCTGGATTTGCTGTGTCTCCAGTGTTTGGAAGAGGAATGTGTAATAAACAGAGTCTGCAGTTTGTGGCTCCTGACTCCTCAGTCATTCCTGGGGCCCAGGGTTGGAAAAAGCCAAGGGCTGGTTTTCCTTGGGCAGGGAGAGCTGATGATGCCCTGGGAAGCACCAAGGCTGGAGCTGCTCCTGGGGACAGCCCAGTGGGAAGGGGACAGGAACCCTCACCTTTACCCTGTGCTGAGGAACCATCTGTGCCATCCATGGAAAAGCAACACAACAGCCAAAAACCACTTCAAGTTTTACTTTTCCATCTTACTTTATTTCACTTTTTCTAGAAAATTCCTCCATAGTTCCACAAATTTAACAAAAAGTTTAAAATTCAGGACAAACAATCCTGTAACGTATTACAAACATGAGTTTTGTTTTTTTTTTCCTTTTTTTTTTTCTTTTTTTTAATCTTGCAGTTAGTCTTGGGCCAGCTGCATTTCTTACAGCTGAGTGAAGAACTCATCTCCCAACACCACTTTTAAAATCCTCAGGTGAAGAGGTATTTAATACCTCGGCTCTAGGCAGAAATACAATTAAAAATTCTCTAGAAGTTGAAGTACTTACATTTTTTTCTTTAGGAGTGCAAACTCATCTTGTCAGTTTTTGATGGCTATTTCCCCCCCCTCCCAGGAAAGCAACACCGAGTGCTTTGGGTCCTTTTGAGCACTGACACCTGTCCAAGGTGCCCCAGGGGTGTCCCCAGCATCCCCATGAGCCCCTGGGCGAGCAGGGAGGAGCCTCATCCGAGCACAAGGGGCTCCAAGTGCATCCCCAAGGGAAAATCTGTGGAACCAGAGCGACTCGGGGCACCTCGGGGAAGGGGCGCTTCAACCTCTCTCACCATCAAACACCTTCCAAGATCTGACAAATAAAAACTGCTTCTGGATTGTTGCATCAATTGCTTGGCTAGTCCTGATGCTCCCACGGCACCCAGCAATCCCACGGGTGGCAGAGTCATTGCACTTCCATGGATTCAGCCTGACCACAGCCAGCCTCGCTACCTCCGGCTCCCAAAATCCTCAGCTGGGCTTTGGGGCCAGCCAGCCTTCCTTTCCTCTTTTTGTTTTATTTTTTTAATTTTTTTTTTCCTTTTTTAATACATGTCAGTAATCAAAGCCTCAAGGCTTAATACACCGCAGACCAGGACCCCAGGACAACACTCCTGGCCCCTCTTCTGCCCTTTGATCCGACGGTCAAGGACGAGGAGGAGCCGAGTCCTGATCTCTCCTCCACCACCATCCAACTCACAGAGACTCTGGCAGCCTTTGGGCTGAGCAGCACCTGGTTGTGCCACCAGCAACATGACAAAGGGCACGGGAAAAGTAACAGAGTCCTGTCCGTTTTCCTTGGAAAAACCATTATGGCTACAAGTCAATTTGGGATTCTTTTTTTTCTTTTTCCTTTTTTTAACGACGCAAGCTACTACACATCCTCGAAGACCTGAAGCAATGCCTGCAGCAGCACTGCCCCCTCCTTCCTAGAGTACAATAATCCATCCATGCTCTCAAGAGTGACACAAGAACAAACACTTTATCCACAAAAACCTGTACACGGCATGTTCAGAACAGCGTTCAGCCAGCCTAGAGGGAATCTACACAGGGAACTCCAAGGGGACACAAGATGAGGCCCAAATGTGACCATTCTTTGTTTGCAGAGTCATTCCTCCTGTGCTCCCCAACGCTACCACATACCCCAAAAAACAACAACTCTGTAGAACAACTAAGTACTTGCAAGAAACCTTTTAGTAACAAATCAGCATGTGCACACAATGGAGAAGAACTATTGCTGGGGAACAATCCTACCTCGGGTTCTCAGGGAGATTATAAACAGTCTAAAAAAATCCATGTGGAAAATACTTCTTATAAAAACCAAACAAACCCCCTATCAATGCTCAGCAGACTTCACCAAGAAAGTCACTTCCAGGACAGGACGATGCCACGGCCACGAGCCCCGGGCGCTTCCAGCCACGTTCAGGAACACCCTCCCATGTGTGTTCTTGGACTGGCTGGGAGCAGGGTGACCATGTGGATGGTGACATGAGAAGGGACAGGAGGGAGGTGGCACCTCTGATCCCTCCTGGGGCAGCTCTGGAGGGGATGGATAGTCCCAGAACTGCTGCGACACGGAGCTGTGGGAGTGACAAACCCGGGTGGCAAAGAGATCCGAGGCCACCTCTGCTGCTCCTCTGCTTTGGGGACAGGACAGTGTCACCAACCCCAGCACCAGGGAGCCCAGTCTGGGGCACAAAGCTGCCTCCTCCACAATACAGACCTAAGAGGGACACGAGGAGGTGACACGTACCCACCACACAGGCCTGTGGTCACCGTCCTGCACCGTGGCACATCCCCCTGCCAGCCCTTGCCCTGCCCTGCCCACTGCCCTCCACCTCCTCAGGGCACACGGGGTTTCTATCCAGGCTTGGCATCGTCCACCAAGAAAGAAAACAGCTGAGATCACTGGCGTGACAGGGTTTGCACCTGGCATGAGCTTGAATTTTTATATATATATATATATGTATATATATATATACACACACACACGACACATGAAAGATGGTACAAAGACAAAATTAATGGGAATCGGGTCAACATGACCCAACTCAAACAAGCTTATCATCATATTGCCACTTCAGTTGATTAGTTGCAACATTTCCATGATAAAGAAAGGGGTAACCCAAAACAAGGGACAGCAAACCTGGCGTGGTGCAACCCCCTGGGAGCAGGGGGGGCTCCCTCACTGCCTGTGCCCCACGGACATTTGGCAAAAGCTTACACACCCCTCGGGAAAACGAGCAATGCCTCGGAAAATACTGAATTTAGGGATCAGGAGTGTAACACAGCTCTGATGGGGGCCACAGGATTTCTGGGCACCCACCTGGACAACACTTGGAGGTCAAGACTAGTTTGACTAGAAATAGAGGAAAGGTTCTGGATTAGTGTTTATGATTCCTGCCTTTTCTTGCACAGGCAGCGGGGTTGGGAGAGAGGGGAGGAAACAAACCTGACTCCACTTGTGTTTTCCATCAGCGTCTCCCAGGTGAGTCCAAAGATCAAGGTCTCCCTTGTTTTGGTTTTTCCCAAAGTACAGCCACTACTATAGGGGCCATTGTAGGAGATTCCTCTTTGAGAACACAGAACAAAACCAATCACGTGTTTTGGCAAAGTTATCAAACACTGACAAATGGAAAGACGACGGGTGAGCCCCTTCCGGGGTGCGTGGAAATTGCTGTCCAGCTTCCATACACTACAAATTGTCCACAAGAGGCAATTAACAAATGAGTCAAACCTTATTAAGCGCCTTCCCCTGCCAGAGCCATTAAAAAACAACAGAAAAACACACCCTTAAGATCATAAGACCCAACTAGGCCCTTCTTATACATACAGTACATACATATATATAATATATATATATATAAAATATACAGCTTACAGTTTTGGAGTCCTATTACAGTTAAAGCAGACTGAAAGGAGTGGGACTTTGTTTAGGAGCTCAGATCAACAAACAAGACATCTCCAAACCCCAGCAGGAGACAGCAGGTTCCAGAGGCCTCTCCACTGAGCCCAGAGTGTCCCTGCAGGGAGCTGGGGGTCCCGTTCCCCCCGGGGAGCCGAGTGACAGCAGCGCTCCGTACCGACCCACGGCGGGACCCACCGGCAATTCCCAACTGGAGCCCATCCCTTCTCCTCTGCAGCAGACCAGCAGGACCCCGGGAAGCCTCCTCTGTCACCACTCTCTCGGCCAGCTTTGTCAAAGCCAGAGCTGGAAGGGCCAGAGCTCTGCTGAAAGGAAAACATGGTCCACACTTCCTCGGAGCTCCGAGACGCCTGAAAATGTGCTCTGGAAACACGAGTGGCTGGAAGTGAAAACCGAGAAGTGCAGCACGTCTGCTCTGCTCGGGGCCCGGGGAGGGCAGACTCAGCGAGACGGGCGCTTGTTTGAAGCCTACAAGAAAGTGCAGCTGGCTGAGCGTTCCTAGAGCATGGCTGTTCTCTAAGGCAGTGCTTCGGGTGAGGCAGGAGGAGAAGAAGGCCTAGTTCCATGGGTTTCCTGGTACCAATGAAGGGGGTTTCTGGTTTCAGAGCAGCCTGCTTCCTCAGGCCAAGCGTCATGTGGCCACTGCCTCCAGGTAGCTCTGCAGCTTACGGACGGTCGTCTCATCCAAGGAGAAGAGGTCAAAGTCAAAGGTTGTGTTGGTGACGTTGAAATGCCCGGTTTCCTCAATGAGATTCACGATCTGCACGGGGGAAGGAGAGGAGGGAGGATGGACAGAGAGCCCACCAAGGGGAATACAGCAGAGAGGGCAGCAGGTATGGAGAACCCACCCAGTCCTTGCCCATCCCTTTAGAATAGATTTGGAGATGAGGATGTCTTGTAGCAGGATCACAGAATCCTCTCCCAGAAAAGCAAATCAGCTCGTCCTGCATGCCTGACTAGCTCAGTCTGGACAGCGATGTGGTTGTGTTTCTTTCCTTTCAACCACAGAATCATGGAATATCTTGAGTTGGAAGGGATCCACAGGGATCATCCAGTCCAACCCCTGGCCCTGCACAGACACCCCAACAATCCCACCCTGTCCCTGAGAAGATCATCCAAACCCTTCTGGAGCTCTGGCAGCCTTGGGGCCGTGCCCACATACCTGGGGAGCCTGGTCAGTGCCCACCACCCTCTGGAGGAAGAACCTTTCCCTGAGATCCATCCCAACCCCCTGGCACAGCCCCAGCCCTTCCCTGGGTCCTGTCCCTGGTCCCAGAGCAGAGCTCAGCCCCTGCCCCTCCACCTCCCCTCAGGAGGAGGCTGTCAGTCACACTGAGCTGTCAGTCACACCGAGCTGTCAGTCATACTGAGCTGTCAGTCACACCAGGAGATCCCAGCTTTGGGACCAGTGCCAGGATGGAGAGGGAAGATGCCCACACCACACTCCTGTATCTTTTCCAACAAAAACATCACACACAGAGCTGATTTTTATATTTTTTCCCTCCATAGCTTTGCTGTCAAAGCAAAGCAGACCCTCTCAGGAAGGGTTAAGCATCTCAGGAGTCTGGCTGAGCCCTTGGACACAGAGATTCCCAGGATTCCAAGGATCCCTACCTGCTGTAGCACGTTGCGCTCCCGTAGTGCCATGAGTCGCCTGTGAAGCTCCACCAGTTCATCTGTGTAGGCCTGTACAGGAACAGAGACAGTGACATGTGGAGTGTTTGAAGGCTGACAAAGTGACTTCCCTAGTGAGGATCAGAGGAACTTGAGGCCCTTTCAGATGTGTTCCTACTCCCAATTTTTCCCCACAATGGTAAATGCAGGATTGTTTACCTGCTCAGCATGTTCATTGTTCATATATAAGAGTGGTTTGTTTTTTCTTTATTTTAATTTTATATAGGCAGCCAACAATAGGCCTGTATCAGCAAAACTGAACTCATTTAAGCAATTCACAGAATCAGTGAATCACAGAATGGTTTGGGTGGGAAGGGGCCTCAAAGCTCATCCAGTGCCACCCCCTGCCATGGGCAGGGACACCTTCCACTAGCCCAAGGTGCTCCAAGCCCTGTTCAACCTGGCTTTGGACACTTCCAGGGATGGGGCAGCCACAGCTTCTCTGCCCAACCTGTGCCAGGGTCTGCCCACCCTCACAGGGAAGAATTCCTTCCCAGTATCCCATCTAACACTGCCCTCTGGTGTTGGGAAGCCATTCCCCCCTGTCCTGTTACTCCATGCCCTTGTGAAAAGTCCTTCTCTATGTGACACACCTTATCATATGTTCCCTTCTTCAGGATCTTCTCTGGCTTGTTACAAGACTCTGGGCTTTTCCTCCCAGATGCCTGAGGGCAAAAGAAACCAACATTACGGACCAAAATCAGCTCAGACAACAGGGAGGTTTCACAGCTTGGATGCAGAACCCCAACCAGGGAGAAATTACCCGCCTGAGGAGGACAGTGAGACAGGGAAAATTTGGTGCAAGTGAGAACTGACAGTGCAGGAACCAGGAGGGGTGGAAAGCAGGGCTGGATGGGGAGGTGGGATGTCATACCTTGTTGTTTGCTGGGGGCAGCTTCTGCCCAGGAGGGGGCTCTCGGCTCGGCGGGCAGGAGTCGGCGCTGTTGTCACTGTCACTGTCACTGAGGCTCAGTCTGAAAAACCACCAGCAGAGAATGAGCATCACCAGGGGACAGGAAACTCACCCAGCTGCCAACTGAACCCCCCAGAGCCACGTGGAACCCTCTTCTTTATCAGACTACTACATTGGCTGGGAGAATCGGTCTGCCTGTGATTCCCAAGAATCCCTTTTTTCCCGACTGATGTCACCTTGCATTCCCTGTGCAGGCAGAGCAGGGAATTTTAGCTGGCACGTTACAGCCAGCACTTGAGCTCTGTTATACAGAAATTCCCTAGAAAACTGAGCACCACTTGATTTTCAAACAGGAATTGTTCATTTCAGGAATTCATCCCAAGATCAGTGAGTAGCTGCACAGGAGACTCAGCAACACTGAGCACACAGGCAAAAAAAGGCATTTAGGTTTGCTGGTGAGACCTTTGAGATTTCCTATTTATTCTCCTTCTTCCTGTGGGCCTACAGATGTGCCATGGTAGGTGTGTGATGAGCTTGAAAACCTATCTAAAAAAAATACCCTTCACAGCCTCTCCATTCCTGTTCAGCTGATGATGACAAGTGCAATAATGGATAATTGTTTGTTTTGGTGAACACCAGCATCAATTGCAATTTGCAGCTGCTATCTGGGCCAAGCATTTGGCTTCAAATATTCAGCTTGAGACTCCAGGTTTTGGCTATAACAGTGTTTCCTGAGGGGAGAAGGAGGAAATTCAACTATTTGCAGGGACTGAGGCAGGAATCAGCTGGAACTGAGCCCCACATGGTGGGCACAGAGTCCTCTGCTGTGCGTGTCACAAGCAGCCAGAGCAGCACACACTTCCCCAATCCCTGCAGACCAAAAGTGTCCCACTGCACTCAGCTCAGCAGAGATCTGAGGATCACAATTAGGTGACTGCTCCAAGGGCTCACTCCCCACCACCTGCCAGCCCAGCACTTCCCAGTGCCTCCCTCCCTTTGAGCTCCTCACCCAGCTCCGTTCCCACCAGCTCCCTGTCCCCACCCCGTGCTAAGTGACCCACACATCTGCCCTCCCCTCTCCCACACAGCCCCAGCCCTTTGATTCCTCCCTCTAAATGGAGGGCACCCAAAGACATCAAACACAAGAGGGCAAGAAGCCAAGCAAACATCTTTCTTCCGGATTTGTTACCACCTGGAATCGCGGCTGACGGGGTTTGCTTTGACTGCTGCCTCCTCTCCAGAGGAGCTGTCATCATCATCTGACTCCTCTGACTGCAGATCCTCCACCATGGAGCGCAGGGGGCCTGGGGGCACAGGGGGACACAGGAATTCAGCACCAGGACACAAGCAGCACAGCTCCATCCACACTGGGAGCAGTACCGAGATACAGCCCCATTCCCCTGGAGGGTGTCACCAGTTTGATCCCTTTGGGAAAGGACTCCTCGTCCCAGGCTCAGAGCTAAAGCAGAGCTGACAAACTTTCCAGCTGTCTCCCCCCAAATCCTCCCACTCCCTTCCCAAAAGAAAACAAAAGACACATTTTTCACGTTTGGGGCTGATTTAAATGTCACTGAGACAGTATTTGTAGCAACACAGCTTTTGCTACAGTTGGAACATTTACTATTGCCACAGTTTATCTCTCCGGGTTATCGGTGGAGGAATCTGAGGAAGGAGCTGTTACACACTGGCAAAGTGATGAATGGCACATTTATAATTTTTAATAAAACATAAATGAGATTGGAGAACTGTTCTGGTGACTTTACAGATCAGGCAGCAGCAACACATTTATAAATCAAGGCAGAAACCAAAGCCAACAGAGAAAGAACCAAATCCACAGGGATTCCCTACTCATAAATTAGCTGCCAAAAGAAGAAAAATACTTGTTCATGATTCTGTTATGACATTATTGCCTTTTTTTGCTGAAGCATCACAGCTACAACACATGGCTGCATGCAAGGCACTGTATGAACCTGACATATAGTGCTGGGAAAGCAGATTTAATTCTCTTGAGCCTTTTAAGGTTACGCAAGGAAGGTTTTAGCAAATTGTATTTCTTGCAACACACCTTGACTGTGGTTCTGAGATGGCTCGAAATCAGAGTCAGAGCTGGAGTCGGAGCTGGAGCTGGAGTTGGAAGGGCTGGACTGGACAGACTTAACCCCCCATAAAAGGGAAAAAAAAGAAAAAGAATCTTAATCTTTCTAATCCAGAAAACCAGAGCACAAAACACAGTGAGACAGGAGAACCTGAGCACTTTACAACATCACACAGCACTGAATGCAGTTCTTGGGATTACAGAAAACATGCAAAATGTGAGGTGAATAAAAACAACATTCAGGAAGGTTTGGCAGGGTGTAGCTCAGCACTCCTGGGAGCAGCACCAAGGGCTCCCACCAAAACCCTTAAATCACTAGTTCCAAATACCCTCAAACAATGAAATACAGCAGCTGAACAATGTCCAAGTGAAACCCCCTTCCTTTGAAGTGGAAAGATGCCCAGCCCAGTTATCAAAGCTCTCTTAAAAGGTGTATTTATTGTACCCACCAATGTTCCCTCTGAACACCTTAGACTGGTCACTGAACATGGAATCACAGTCATTGTATGGCTTGGGTTGGAAGGGACCTCAAAGCCCATCCAGTGCCACCCCCTGCCATGGGCAGGGACACCTTCCACTAACCCAGGGTGCTCCAAGTCCTGTCCAACCTGGCCTTGGACACTTCCAGGGATGGGGCAGCCACAGCTTCTCTGCCCAACCTGTGCCAGGGCCTCACCACCCTCACAGGGAAGAATTCCTACCCAGTATCCCATCTAACCCTGCCCTCTAGAAGTGGAAGCCATTCCCCCTTGTCCTGGCACTCCAGGCCCTTGCAAATAATCTCTCTCCAGATCTCTTGTAGCCCCTTTGGGCACTGGAAGGCCACAATTAGGTCACTCCAAGGCCTTCTCTTTTCCAGGCTGAACAATCCCAATTCTCTCAGCCTCTCCTCATAGACATGGAGAGATGTCTATCCTAACTAGCTCACTTGACTCCAAAATTAGCTCTAAATTATTCTTATTATACCCTAAATCCAGTTGTTTCCACAGCAGTTTGAGTGATCTGTTTTACTGGTTCCAGTTTATTGTGAGCACATAAACCAGCTAAACCCTTGGGAACCCAACTCCTCTGTCAGCACCAGCAGAAATGCCAGGAGGGTCCTGTAAGAGTGAAGTGATAAGTGAACTGCTGGTAACAGCAGCATCCAGAGAGGGAGTTTGAGTGCCCCGTGTGTTTTTAATCATAAATCGATATTAAACCATTGCAGATTCCACCACCTGCGATACCCTGAGAGGCCGCCAGGGGACAGCAGAGGCCAGAGCAACTCCCTCAGTCAGGCTTCTAAAATCCCCTTAAAATACATATTTTCTTTATTTATCAGTTTAAAGATTCTCAATGTACTGCAACATCTTGCTTTTTTTAAAAGCCATTCCATAGAAATTCACTGCCTCATTCCTAGGAATCCACCTCTTACTTCTGCCACCAAATGCTGATGCTGGAAGAATCACACATTCCCATTGATTGATCAAGTCTATTATAGGAAAGGTTAATACTATAAAATCATTGTGAAGAGTAAAGAGAGGCACATCAGCAGCTTTGGGAGTCATTAAGTGAAAGTGGCAGCAGGACTTTCCATCCCAATTACCAGCATTCCCTGTAATTTATCACAGAATCCCAGCACCATTTCTGTTGGAAGTGACCTCCAGCCTGTCCCCATCCCCACCTTGTCACCCAGCCCACTGAGTGCCACATCCAGTCATTCCTTGGACACCTCCAGGAATGGGACTTCACCACCTCCCTGGGCAGCCCCTTCCAATGCCCAACCACCCTTGCCACTGCAAGAAGGGAGGCAAATGTGCCCAAAAGGGCATCACAACCCCTGGGAATGGTTCAGGAGCAAAGGAGAATAATTTAATGATGTCAGTCTCAGACCTACTGGCACATTGCAGCAGCACTGGCTGTTTAAAGAAATTACAACATGAGAGTAGGGAGAACAGGTTGGGCAGAGAAGCTGTGGCTGCCCCAGCCCTGGAAGTGTCCAAGGCCAGGTTGGACAGGGCTTGGAGCAACCTGGGCTGGTGGAAGGTGTCTCTGTCCATGGCAGGGGTGGAATGAGATGAGCTTTAAGGTCCCTCCCAACCCCAAACCTTCTGGGATTCTGTGAATATGTCCCAGATATGGGAGAACAGCTCTTGTGTCTGACCACAATCCTACATCTCTCATTCCTGATAATCTTCAGGTCTTCCTTAAAATGACTAAACAGGATGCAAGGAGCAGAAATTGGAAGTTTTAAGGACCCCGTTTCTCCTTTTGCCATTAAGCCCCTGAGCTTTCCCAGGTGCTGGGGAGGATCCAGCTGGAGGTGCTCTGTGTGCTCAGGGTGCAGTGACTGTCACCGGGATGTGACAAAAGCAGACACCAACAATGGAAAAAAGCAATCCTGCCTCACATCCCAGCCTCTCCCTCCCTTTTGTCAGCATTTAGGCAGCCAAGCATGAGGCCAGTGCAGGGAACTGGACTTGAGGGGGGAAGGAAAAGAAAAAAAAAGAAAAAAGAAGAAAGGACAAGCAAATAGCTGGAAAAAAAAAGCTGAAATGGCAGGAGAAA
This sequence comes from Lepidocolaptes lacrymiger, assembly GCA_035584035.1. Classification (NCBI taxonomy): domain Eukaryota; kingdom Metazoa; phylum Chordata; class Aves; order Passeriformes; family Dendrocolaptidae; genus Lepidocolaptes; species Lepidocolaptes lacrymiger. The sequence continues at coordinate 3,181,409 of JAXCLP010000083.1, forward strand.
CTCCCTGAGAGTGCCTGGAGCTCCCAGGCCAGGAGCACAAATGGCAGCGGGGCTGTTCCTCTCCGCAGCAGCCTCGGTGGAGCTGCAGCCTCAGAGGGTGTTGCACAATCCCCTGGCTGCAGCAGCCAAGCTGATTTAAGAGTTTCCAAGCCCTGCTCCACCTCGAGCTGCTCCTTGGCTTTGGTGGCTCCACACAGGGCTTGGTTGTGCCAGGACAAACCACGGAGCAGCACTGGGAGCACTGGGAGAACCCCCAGGGGGGGCAGGAACTCCAGGAGGCTGCTCTGCCACTGCATTTTGCAGTTGTGCCCCTGGGCTTCTCCTTCCAGGGAAACCAAAGGTGCTCTGAGCGGCAGCTGCCACAACTCCAGGGATTGAGGGGATGGATGGCACTGAGGGGACAAAGCAGGACAGGACAGGACAGTCTGGAGTTAGCAGAGCACAGGGAGGGCCAGCAGAGCTGAGATGAGGGGCTCACACTTCAGCTAGAAAGCTGAAAGTGGAGAGGAGTTGCCTCTTCTTGGTGCCCAACCCAAACATTTCACCAGTCTGGAAATAAAAGCATAAAATCCCAGAATGGTTTGGGTTAAAAGGGACCTTAAAACCCATGAAGTTCCACCCCCTGCCATGGGCAGGGACACCTTCCACTAGACCAGGTTGCTCCAGGCCCCAGCCAGCCTGGCCTTGGACACTTGCAGGGATGTTACTTCTCCCCTTTTCTGCAAAATAACTGGAATTAACACTTCCCCAGTAAACCCTTCTACTGGGAATCCTGCAGAAAAAAATCCTTCCTCACAAACACATCAGGACTTGCTGTATCATGGTGCTGATTAAATCCTAACACAAAATGCCCCTACAAGATTTATTCTAGTAAAACAAATCTTTCTAAAAGTGGTCAGGAAGAAGCAGTTCCAAAACTCCCATGACATTATCCTGTGAATCCTCTTACAAGATATATGGTTTCTTTGTAGCAAATATTAAATACACAAGTTTGGATTTAAGTTGTGTCTTTCCCCTCCTACTTTTTTTTTTTTTGCCTTCTTTTGGAAAATATTTTTTAGCAGACACAGGATGAGGAATGTTCTCAGTTGTAAAAAGGAAAAAAATATTTAGACAGCTTTTAAAAATAGTAGTACAAGAATATAATTTGTTTTATGTTTTACAACACAATTTATTTAGGTTTGGTGGCATGTGGTTGTATTTTGAGCTTCAGCCAATAGCACATTTCTTACAGGCCACGTCAGGAAGAGGGGCTTTATTTACATTTTAATACTGTTGAGTACAAAAATGAAATGATTTCCTCCTTTGCTGATTAAGACCACATTCAAAAACATTATGTTATCATAAGCAGTATCTACTGCAGCTCTGCAAATGTCACTGCAAGAGATGAACCAGGGACCACAACCTTAAACTCTGACTTTTAGGTAATTCTGCCTGCAGAGAAACCTACATACAAGTGTGTACCTGAAACAGGAGGTAACCCAGGTAGGGGGAAGGATTAATATTGACAGCATTTTCCAAGAGGAGTTTCATTTGAGATACAAACCAGCCTAAGCATTTACCAACCTGCTTCTCTACAATCCCTGAGAGAGTATTTTCAACATCTCTTTCAGGCAGGGATTTAAACAGCACCTTTCCAAATTCTGATAAAGGATAAATCCCTACTCACCTCTGACTTGAAAGAAGTTTCATCCTCCGAGTTTGACTCCTCCATTTCCACAGGCTTTTTGATCTCCTTGGCCTCGCTCTCCGATTTTACCTTTTCCACTTTGGCATTCATCTTCTCCTTGGTTTGTTTCTTCTCGGGATATGAGGAAGACGAGGTTCTGGGAGATGTCCCCAGGATGTTCTTTACCCCTTTGGAGCTACTCTTTTTTTGTTTTTTGGCACTAGGCTTTGGTGACTCCATGTTGGAGGGCCTCTTGCTGGAAGACTTTAACTCCGGCTGGGGCCCCCCCTTTGGAGAAGTGTTCTCCAGTTTGGTCTCCTTCACGGCCAGTTTTGGTTCCTTGAAAGCAGCTTTTGGAGGTGCCTTCTCCTCCTTAGGCAGTTTGTTCTCGGTTGGTTTCCTGGAGGAGTCCTTCAAAGGCTTGTTCTGTTCTCTCTCAAGGTCTTTGGAGGAGTTTTTGCTCTCAGAGTCTTTCCTGGGCCTCTCCCTGTGCTCCTTGGTTACTTTGTGTGGCTTGGATGCTTTGCTGCTCTCCTTGTTTGCATCCTAAAATCCAGCAAGAGAAACATGCAAGTTGGGTATAAACTGAAGCTCTGAACAGAATGATAAAACACATCCTCATAAATCACATGGAAACATTTGTTTCCTGCAGAAATCCACCCTCTGATGCCTGAAGTACTTTGCTACCTCCCAGGTAAACATCTACATTTCCCTAAATCTGATGGACATAAATGGACAGTGGGAACTTGACCATCTGCATTAGGACAGGATGAAACACGTTCCTGTTCCTTTCCAGGGTCTATAAAAGGTCTAGAAACACCTGTAGATGCTGAGTTCAGATTTAATCTGAATGCAAACACACATGAACCCCGAGGGAAACCTGGAGGAAGGGAAGCAGGAAAATATTGTCTCCTTAGCTACTGGCAATTTTCACCAGAGCTTGTGTCAGAGCCCTTTATTTCTCTGCTGTCTTCTGTGTTCCCTAATGCTCAGGTCTGACCAAAATTAAATCAGCCACTAACAGGTAAGTCATCTTCATTCTGTTTCATAACATCAGAAAGCATGACTGAAGTGCCAGGAGTGTTTAGGGCCCCAAAGAACATGGATATCAGAATTGAATTACAGTGTAAAATGAATTGTTGTTAATATCTGTGACTGTTCAGGCTGATAAAGTGCATGTAGTCTGCTCCAAAACACATTGCCTGGGGATTGTATCTCCCATGTAAAATTATACAAAAATAACTTCAGTACATAAGTGGAAAAAAAAAAGGTTCTTCAGAAGTCTCTGAACTGGCTGTTGCTGGGTGCAAACATCAGATCTGGAAATCACCCGTTTGACCAAGTGCAGCATATTTTATGTTCTTTATTTACAGCACTGCCCTGAGCAGTTCTAAGGGCAGACAAGGGCTGACTCTCCTCTCAGCCTTCCTGCCAACAAATGCAGGGACCTGGAGTAAGGCTGGACATGGCAGACAGCAAAAGAACCACAGAATCCATCCTCATCATCAAGGGTACAAATCAGAGAGGATTTAATCCCCCTTTATCTGCTGCTGCAGATCAGGAGGAAGATACAATTCACCAAAGAATGCCAGTCTTGGCTGTTGAATTTTCTTCTCAAAACTTTCCTGGAGAGAAATCCATTAAATCCTAAAAAAGCCTCCTGAATTGTGGTAAGTTCCAGACCACTGGCTACTGAACTGCAGAGGACAAGGAGGTTTGAGAACTGGAAGCTCCCAGAAACAGCTGCTAAACAAGCTCTCAGCAGCAAGTCCTGAAAGGCTTCTTCACCTCAGGGTGACCCAAAAGTGTGCTGCACTGACCTTTGACCCGTGGGAGGGTTTGGTCTTCTTGGGATCAGAGAAGGCTGAGAGAGGTATCGTGGGTAACATTGGATAATCAGGACTTGGCCTTGAAACAGTTTCTGCTCCTTCTGGCATTACCATTACCTGGGAATAAAGAGGAGAAAAATTATGTCTGAGTAAAGTGGCACGGACTATTAACTATTAACACATGATTATGTTAAGCCACTTGCTCAATTAACACACCATTATTCATCCTTTGAAGGTTTGGGTTTTTTTTCCCCTCTGCTTAAAGGCCATAAAAAGATATTGTCTATGGAATGCTCAGTTTCAAGGCAACTCCTCAAACACAGCATATTAAACCCACAAAAAATGAAAGGCAACATGCAATATCGAGTATCTTTCCCAAAGGGAATGCCAATATTCTGAGCACAGGCAGGCAATAAAGCTCTGGACAAGAACTGTATGTTCTGCTGTAAATGCTCTCACCCTGAAAAAGGGGAGTGAGATAAATCTGGAAGGAATGAGCAAGCCTTCATTGGTTTAGGAGAAGCTGCATTCAGGGGGAAAAAAGGAAAATAAAAAAGCAGGGCTTAGGTCTCTCCCTTGACAAGGTCTTAACACCAAGCACTGAGCTCAATGGAACAATTCCCTTCCTACCTCCCCTGCATTACCAGAATAATTCTGTGGCAAATTTCCACTAGATAAACAGCATCAAAAGTGATTCACAGTGAAAACCCCCCAGTACCCAAGGAACACAGTAATTTACAGTGAAAATCGTGGAAAGCAGATGATATTCCAGCCCTCCCAGGGCTGAAATGAGCACCTTCCTCTCTGTGCCCAGCTGGCACACGGAGGCACAGCTGGAATATCTGCAGCTCCTGAGATCTACTATTGACAACCTTCCCCACCACTTTCTATCTTTTCCAGAAGAAAATTTTGCCACCAATTAAGACCATCCTGAATAAAATCCTTCAACATAACAGTACACATTACTACACAAGGGGCTATCTCAGAATACAGCCAGAATTATGGAATGGTTTGGGTTGGAAGGGCCTTTAAAGTTCATCCCATTCCACCTCCCTGCCATGGGCAGGGACACCTTCCACTAGACCAGGTTGCTCCAAACCCCATCCAACATGAAAACCTGGTTGAAAAACTGATTAAAAACCTCCTGCACTTTGTGGCTTGTACTGATTTGCTCAGATCTTGTAGTTATTTGAGGATCATTCTTTAGTCTATCACTGCTTATTACTTCCCCAGAGGTAAGAGTTCGTGCACTGTAGCAACCCATCTCTTATTGTGCCTTCAAGGGGATATCTATTTTTTCCTCCCACACCTGTTTTCACTCTACATTCTCATATTTTTCATTAATTTTTTTTGTTATCTAAGCCACAAGTAGCTGATCCCAGGTTTAGAGGACATTTATTGACCAGGAAGCACTAACTATTAAGCTAAATAAAATGAGTCAGGAAAAAGCTGAAAGCCCCTCTCTTTCCTTGAGCTTTTCTGTGCTGCTCCAGCTCCCAGCACCAGGAAGGTCCCAGATAACTGCAGCTGCCTGATGGACAGCCTGCACCATCCACAGCACATCTCCATTTCCAGAGGGGTTTTAGTGCTTTGATATTAATGGCCACATTTAAATTGAAGAATGAAGTGCCACCAATCACACCAGCTATGAGTTTGCTCTGCTTCAAGTGCTGCAGTTGTATAACCACGAGTGAAAACTGGCTGGGTCATCCCTCAGATGAACCAAGAAAACTACTTGAAGGCTGGAAAAGAAACCTCAGAGCAAAACAAGCCCCCTCCACGTTTTAGGAGACCTTCTTAGGACCCCAAATCCCTTTGGCACTTACCCCTCCAGCCCTAATGAGTTTACGCCTGAACTCCTTGGTGGGGTTGTTGAAAGTCAGTTTCTCACAACGAAGGTGGTTCACAGGTGGATTTCCCTCCAAATTTAGGAACAGGTCGTACGTGAAACAAACCTTTTTCGGCTCCTCCTGCAAACAAGAAAGACTTTGGGAAAGAGGAAGGAGTTTGGCAAGCACATGGAGTCTTGAGGACCCAAAGAGTCACTCCTGAAAATCCCAAATAAACCACTAAGTGTTGCATTCGTGGAGTTTTTCATAATGAGATCAGAGAGCTGGAAATTAAACTATTTATGCCGGAAGTTAACATAGTGTTCATCAAGAACTCAAGCATGAAGCTTCCCACTGCAAAAGCAACACACAGGCATGAATTTTGAGTGAAAATTGTCTATTTAAAGCTGTTCAAGTCTTGCCACAAAAGCAGATTCACAAGCTCTATCCACTATTCTGTTTTCACCAAAATTCAGATCCTATCTCCTTTGGGAAGCAACTCTAAGTATCAATATTAAGAAAAGCATAATCCTTTTTCAGAGAAGGAACAACTTCTGAACTCCCAGGATCTCGGCGGGTACCGAGAGAAGATTAAATGCAACGGGAAAAGGATGACTTGGTTTGCAAAATCCTTTTCAATATGCATATTGCAGGGGCTGAATGGGGAGATATGCCAGGCTTTTGAACTTTCCAAGGGCACTTTCACCCAAGCAATCCCGAGTTTGTATGCACATTGGGGATCATCTGCGCCTCACTGCTTCTGTTCCACCTGCTGCATCTGCAGCACAGAATGGGAGAAACCTCCTCCTTTCCTTTCCCCCGCTCCCTGCCCCTCCCCTCCTGAAATTGCCAACGTTGCAGACTCCTCGTGTGTTCCAAACATCCCCAGCACTCTGCCTGCTGTTCTCTCCTCTCCCAGCGTTTCCAAGCTGGAAACTAAACGTGGCAGGAGAGAGAGCCTCTCCTGCAAAGCCCAGCAGCAGCCTCGGTGTTTCCATGAATGCATCCCACATGCCCTGCTCGCTGCGCCACATCCAGCAGCTGCACAGCAGCCCCTTCCAGGATTCCTCTCCAGCAGCTCCATTTCCTGCTGCAGTTGCATTGTTGGATGGGAAGAGACGCCGCAGGCTCCCGGCCCGAGCCATTAGAGCTGCTGGAAATAGGTTGGAGAGTCCAAGGGCTCCAGACCACCCCGGTGATCCCTGCTGTTTGCCCTGGGCATGTGGAGCTGCAGAGGCCACTGCTTGGGCAGAAAACACCTCTCCTGATGCAAAGGGGGGGAACTGCACCTGGTTTACATCAGAAGCAGCACCCTGAGCTCATCTAGGAGTCAGGGTTGGTTCTAAACCCCACACAGGGGCAGGGAGACAGCGTGTCTCAGATTAAGGCGCTGCCAACACCAAGGTCTGCAGACCCTCCCTTGGGAAAGTCCTGAAGAACCCACACCCTCCCAAAAAGGGTTTGGTGGTTACTAAAACAGATAAATGGGAAGAAAAAGAAACATCCTTGCAAAATCCACTGCCCTGTCATTTCCCCCCTTTCCATGACCGTTCTCATTAACAGAATCATTAGTGAGCTCTGCGTGTGCACTCGCTGCAGTTCAAACAGCAGCTGCACAAGGTCCCTCAAAGTCTAATAAACTGAAATGAAGGATGAATAGAAATCCAAATGTGGCCTAATAATGGTTTCTAAAATGCTTTTCCCGGTTTACAAGAGAGTAAATAGATCTTGGATATATTAGCAAAGGCAGGCTTTGGTCAAAAGCTGTTTTGCCACCCCATTACCAGCTCTGCTTTGGCATTTGTTTGCTTTCTGAGCAGGACAGTGGCAGCAGAACCCTCTCCCTCTCACCTTAGGTATCCCATTTTTTTATAGAGACTCACAAGTACAGAAGCACACAAATACTTGCTGTGTCTCTGCTGAATTTTTGTAAAATTAAGGCAGTTTTTCAATGTGATTTTTCTCTAATTCAGAGACCGCCCTGGGAAGGAGCCCCAGCTGAGAGCCCTGATCATTAAAATGCCCTTTGTATCCCCCAGGCCATGAGGAGCCCCCCGCCCCCCCAACTGAATAGTTGAGATTACAGCACTCCTAAAAGAACCACCACAAAAGTCTCAAAGCAAAAAGCTGCAAATAAACATTCTTTCCTTTACTGCCCTCACTGCCCAGCTAATGATTACAGCTCAAGCCACTCCAAAGCTTAATCCATCCGGTCCTCCCTAAAAGGTTCTTCCCTCCAAACAACCATCAAGGGGGGAAGGGGGGACAAAACCAAGGGAAATCTCTCTCAATTGACCTGGACCTACCCATCTTTAACTTTAAACGGAGAGTCAGGCTGAATCCACAGTGCCACACTTCAAAGCCTTTCAAAATACAGTGTTGGGGTGCACACATCCTGGTGCTTGGAGCTGTAAACCAGTGTGGGTTCTTTCTCACCCTACAAACTTTGGTCCAGACAGTCCTACAACATCATTTTAGGTATTCCTGATTGAGTAGCAACTACACACACAAGCCAAGCTTTACTCTGAGATGATTCCACCTTCTGATATTCAGCCCTTGATATCAACCATTAACACTGAACACAGCAGAGACTTACTTCTCTGGATATGTTGCTCCCCAAGATCATAAGCTTTTCTGAAGGTGAAGAGCCCTCCTCCCAAGCAAAGCTTTAGAAAGGATGGATCACATCCATCTCTACCTGGTAGATATCAGTTATTTAAAATTCAACGGTCAATTTGGACACAAAATGGTTAAGCTGGTTCAGGGGGGGTATGTCTCAGCAAGGCACCTTAGAACCTCACTTTGCATCTGCCCCTTAAATCTCAGGATGCCAGAGGAGTAAACTACGAGTGTGGATCACAAAGCCAGGGCCAAGCTTTTATTTGCAGCTGCTGTAAACTTCCCTTCATCCCGTGAATCCCCCTATTCCACCTCCAATCTCCCAAGCAGGGTACATTAGGTTTTATTTTTACTGCTTCCTGTCTGCACCGACTGCCACTGCGCTGTTACGAGCACTGAAGCTGCTTTATTTTCCCTTTGAGTTCTCAAGTAATGGGTTAAAGTTCTTTTGGCACTTTTCTTCCTAAGAGGAGGAATTTTTCAAAGTCTTTTGTTAAAATTTCCTTGTCTTGTTTTTAAGGCAGGGTGTGCCCTTTGCCACTTAACACAAATCAAAAGAATTTCACTGGTAGTGTGCGCATAAAGCTCATAAATCACTTTTAGAAAGCCATAAAACAAAATTATCTACAAAAATCTAGCACACCAAGGAAGCAGGCTCATGGTTATTCAATAACTATAACATCTAACACCACTTCCCTTTTGCCATAGATCCAGCCTGACAGAGTCATTTATCCGGAACGTCTGTATAAATGAAACCCCCTTCCCAGGCTTGTACAACCCGTCTGACTGGTCTTCCACCCGCTGCCAGACAGGCCATTTAAAAGTGAATAGCCCAATATTCACTTTTTGAAGCAAGTAGCCTTGTGTTCCACTCAGGAGACCATGAACCACCCTTGTCTTTTCTGTGATTCTTCAGGGTTAAGTAAAATAACAGAGAACTCTCTCCGCAGCAGAAAGAATTCTTTGCTTGAAAATTAGGTTTTCCTGATATATTTTTATCCTCACTGCTCCAAGACAGGCATCTAATAATCTCCTATCTCTTACAAATAGATGATATGATGCTGCATGGCTGGTAAAGCTACTGTGTTTGCAAACTCATCCTTGCCAGGGACTGCAAATATATATAGATATATACACACACATTTTCAGCATATGGAAGCCCCACACTAAATGGCTCCTGAAACACACACAGCCCAAGAAAGCCCTGCTCAGATAAAGGAATGAGTAAACTGATAATACATATTAATTTCTGACAGGAAAAGGGACCAAAAAAATTATTCACTTCCCAGCAGCAGCACAAATGGAAGTGCTGCAGGTTTGGTAAGCAAGATGATACAGAACAGAGCTAAGAAACACGAGCAGCAAATGGTCCCATTAAAGGCCAGACAAAACGACAAGTTTTACTCCTCTTTCCACAACTCTCAGCAATACTGAGTCAATACCAGCAGGATAAAGCAACTCCTCCTTTCCTCAAACCTGTGCAGACCCTGGCCCAAGAACAGCAAGTGGTGTAAAATCAAGTATCTTGTGCAAACATGGGCTCTTCAGCCTTCCTTGGGACTATTTCCCAGGCCAGTATTTGCCATAACCTTCCTTGGGAGTGTTTCCCAGGCCAGTATTTGCCATAACCTTCCTTGGGAGTGTTTCCCAGGCCAGTATTTGCCATAACCTTCCTTGGGAGTGTTTTCCAGGCCAGTATTTGCCATAACCTTCCTTGGGACTATTTCCCAGGCCAACACTTGCCACAACCTTCCTTGGGACTATTTCCCAGGCCAACACTTGCCACAACCTTCCTTGGGAGTGTTTCTCAGTGCAGTATTTGCTATAACCTTCTTTGAGAGCATTTCCCAGGCCAACACTTGCCACAACCTCCCTTGGGAGTGTTTCCCAGGCCAGTCCCTTCCTGATGGCACAGTCCTGACACCACTTGTAACTGATCCTGTTTCACCTCCCCTGCCATATGTGCAGCCCACCTACAACGTCTCCACCGAGTTCCTACTTTGATACACCAAGAATTTTTCCCTTCTCCAATATTTCTCTATTTATTTCCTGCATCCCACCTATAAGTATTGCAGAAGGGATAAAATATGCATGTTTTTCTTTTGAGCCTCACTGGAAAAAATCAAACGGATTTCTCTGCTTTCTTTGCTTATCTCCTCCTCACTAATAGAAAAAGCCCAAGTTCTGTGTATCCATTATGTAAATCTTGGAAAGGCTTTTATCTCTAGCACGAAAATGGGGAGGTGGCATCTTTAAAGAGACTTTAATACACATCTTATCCATGTTGCATTAATATCATCTGCCTTATATCAGAGTAACATGAAAATACACTAGACCTTTCGCTTTGTTGGGGTGGATTGATCTAATTTGATTAGGATGCAAAAAATGTCACAGGGGATGAATACCAAAGTCAGACCTGTATTACAGCCTCCAGATCACAACATGTACCACTCTAAGAGATTTATTTAGAGACAACAATGAGAAAAAGCCTCCAGACTGGTGAAATGGAAGGGGAGAGGGAAGGGGAAGAGCAGGAGAAAAACAGCAACGCATTTGTTGTACCCGGTTTGTATCGATTGGAGCACCAGAAGCCACTAACAGCAGCCCTCGTTACAGGAACACAAAGGATTTCAAAACAAAAATAGCACACTAACATTTCCAGTCCAAATGATCTGCTGTCATTAGTCAACCCTGCTTTCAAAAGCTTTATCAATCAACCTGCTGAGCCCTTGCCATTTGTTTTTCAGGATCGGTTACAGCAGCAAAGGCTGGGCCGGTATTAAATGAGTCCTGTGGCCACACAGCCCACCCAGCCCTGGCTGCCCAAGCTCACAGCAATATTCACAATTTAGATCCTGTAATCCAAATGACAAGGCTGAGAAAGCCCCTGCTTATGGAGGAACTGAAGTGCAGCACAGGAAGAACAACATTCGTGGGGGATAAGAACAGGCTCTTACACCTCTTTTACACTCTGCTGCCACTCCCCTGTCTGACAGAAAGGCACCAAAAGCTTCAGGGGGGCCAAGAGCACCGACTGCTGCTCCAGACACACACCAGCAATAACAGAGTACTCCAACACAAAGAGTTAATGGGCAATTTTATGCCAAGTTCCTTAAAAAATCCCTCATGAAGCTCATTAAAACCATTCTTAAAACTGCTCCTTCACAGCCACAGGTCAGGGTTTCTGTAGCCAAAGCAGAGTCCACGGGCTCTGACAGCCAGGGTTTTTCATTCCAGTAACAATCAAGACAAGGAAAGGACATGGCTAAGAAAGGAGGCTTAAACTGGGGAAGAAAACCCATTCCAGCCAGCCATGGCAAAGATCAACGTCCACAGATTAGTTCACTCTCTCTTTAAATCCTTTCTCTTCTCACCTTTACAAAGCTAAACAGGCATTGATAAACAAATCCCAAAGCCTCTGTAACTGGTTTCAGCCCAGGACACACATCAACAAAAACGTGTCAGAATGTGGGCAGCATTTGGCCACAACACCCCCCGACCCCTCCAGCCTTTCCTCCCCAGTCCCAGAACCAATCCATAACATCTACTTGAAGACAGTTCCTCAAGGATGAGTCCCAAATGCTGTAATTAATTCAGAACAATAAATGCTCCACACACACCAGCTGATCCCCACCAGTGTCAACAGGTTTACACAGATCAGAGGGAACACTTCCCAACGTGGTCTTGAAGTACTGAAGACCTTGATTTATTTGGTGCTTTAGCACCACATTCTTTAATTCAGGAGAACACAGGCTGTATCCTAAGCCTTTGCCACTCCTCCTCCTCTTTTCCTATCTTTTTAATTTCTGCTACATCCCAGTCTTTGCATTTCTATCTTTGCAGAAGTATTTAGCTCTTACATCTCCTTACTGAAAAAATCAGAGCTCTTACAATTCCAGGATGGCATTATTACTGAGCAATGGTGGATACAGGAACCTAATTCTTCACACAGAATCCTGGAATATTCTGAGCTGGAAGGGACCCACAGGGGTCATCAGTCCAAGCCCTGGCCCTGCACAGACACCCCAACAATCCCACCCTGTCCCCCAGAGCGTTGTCCAAACTCTCCTCCTGGAGCTCTGGCAGGCCTGGGGCTGTGCCCACTGCCCTGGGGGAAGAACCTTTTCCTGATATCCATCCTAAACCTCCCCTGACACAGCTCCAGCCATTCCCTCAGCTCCTGTCACTCATCACCACTTCAGCAGCAGCTTCTGAGCTTTCCAACAGTCTTAAGTTCATGGCTGAATCTGGGAAGATGTCTCTGTTCCAAACATGAGCTGGAAGGTGGAACCATCACCTGGTCCCTCAACCACATCGTGCCCGAATTTAATGCTGCCTGAAACTCCTTAATGAGCAATTTGTCCATCAGCTTAAAAATGGAAAAGAACTTCCCCAGAACACACGGAACTAAAAACCAAAGCAAAGATGAGTATTATGAAGATCTGTAGATTTGAAAACGTGTGCAATTCAACCTGTTCTCCTATTTATTTGTCACGTTTCTGAAGCCCAGAATGCCAGGAACAAAGCTTCTTCTCCTAAATTAACTGCTCCTTCCATTGTTTCCAGGGAGAACAGAGCCCACCTATTTCCCTTATTTATAAAAGCCACCCCTATGCTCAGTGCTGGGGAACAACTCTGCAGTCACGTGTGTGGAGGAACAATGAGAAGGGATGACCCCAGTGGGTGGGAAACCAAGTCCCAGGCAGAAAAGCTGCCAGTTCCATATTCCATCAGGAACACAAAAATATAAAGGGCAGAGAAAGAAAGAAAACATAGGAATGCAGATGGCAGTCAATGCAAACTAGAGCACCTACAAAAAACCACACAGAAACGAGAGAGAGCTGAGGATTTGTGAAAGACAAACTGCAGCAGAAAGGGAAGTGTGAGGAAAGACTGGGTGAAGAAAGAAAGGGAAAATAAAAGAGGAGAACTAAAACACAGTTCACCCCTCACAGTCATTAGAGGTTCCACTTACAAGGAATCGGCATGGAGGAGTTCACATTGTTTGGTCAGGAATGTAAAGGATTTTGAACCTGACTTATACTAACATTTAGTACAAAAGAATTTTCAGATTCCCACCTAAAACCTCAGGAAAGCCACCAGAAGAAAAACTGCTTTTAGGCTTTTGAGGGGTTTTTGTTGCATTCAAGTCATAGTTTTTGGTGTTTGCCAAAAAAGCTGCTTTTATCAACAACTTTCACTCTCTGACTGCCATTTCTCTTCACAGCCTTTTGGTTTCCCCTACCCACCCAAAAAATAACTTGTGGGGAAAGCATTCCCAGGTTTAGGAGACCAGTCTGTCTTCTTGTGGTTCAGTCCCATTATCTGGCTCATTACCCCAGCTCATAAAGTGGGGTCAGGGCAATGCAGTAGGCCAAAAAACCAAACTGAAATGCTAATTATTCCCTAAATGACATTGTCAGGAGAGTATCCTGTGCTGGACTGGGGTCAGAAGGAAACACCAGACAGATATTTGTGGGAGGCACATGGAAAAGATGAAGAGAAGCTAAACAATTAATTTTACATATATAATATATATGTGGTCTGCTGTCAACACACGTGGGGTAATGGCTTGTTCTTGGAGGGCTGAGGGGGTGGGTGAGAGCACAGATTACAGTGATGTGGCTCAGTGGTCACATTTTCAGTTTATTTTATCTGGGTTCCCTCTTAGGGGCAAGAAGAAAAACATTATTTTTTATTTTATTATTTAAGCCGTAATCAAACCCAGAAAGCTTCATTATTCGTGTTTAACAAAACAATTTCACTGAAACTGAGGTAATATGAACACAAGAGCCCAATTCCCTGTTTTCATAACCTTCTCCAAGTCCTGCAGCACGTGACCTCTGTGGTAAGACTTAAAGCAAGCAATAAATCCCAAATTTTAACTTTCACATGCTTGTTGGCAATGCATCTTAAGGCTTAAAATATTTAGTGTTTTCTTTCTGGAAGAGCAGCGAATCAGAACAAGGATAGCTTTAACACAGCTCTAAATACTTGTCCTAGACATGCAAATGTGTCTACAAATTTCATACCTATACAGTCAACTTAATAAGATTTCAAGTTAAAAAGTGGATTTTTTTACTATATTGACAACATGGTATTTACAAATGTTTACAAAATGAGTGGTTTCTGTTTATTTACTTCCATATGCACATGAAGTGGTTTAAGCTGCTTTAATATTCTCCACGTTAAAGCAGCTACAAGTGGTACAATCTCTGCTCAGAATCTCTAGGACCATCCACTGTCCTGATATCACCTTTCCATGCAATTCCATTTCTGCCAAAAGCTTTCTTTTGAAGTCTGGCAGGAGCTTCCAACTCCCAGTTAAATTCTATTTATTAGACTAATAAAAACACACACATAAAACAGTCACATAATTTAAAGTCTTTCTGTCAGGCAGTTTCAGGCTCTGGCACAGCTCAAAACAATTAGAAGACCAGAAATCAGATTCTACCTTATTTTTGAAGTGCACTTCAATGGGCATAATGAAGCCAGCGTAGCCAGACTCCTCCACCTTGTAGGGGGGCTCCTTGCACACTGAAAGAGAACAAATAAATGTGAATTTGCAATTTAGCACAACTTCATCTGAGCCAAAAAGGAGCTGCAAGAGGAGAAACGGGCCCCTGAGAACTCAGGACACAGTTAAAACACTGACCTTTGTGGAGAAAACCACACAGAATAAGATGGTGGCCACAGGCCTAGTTAGGAACATGAAAAATCTGTTCTTAGCTCCTCCCATGGAAAGGAAACATAAAACACTCCAGGCCAGAGCCTCTGTGAGATTCTTCCCCCCCTCTGCAGTGAGATACAATTACATTTCTGGGCTGTTCCACAACAATGCAAACTGCCAGCTCAAGCTCAAGGAAAGGCAAGGAAAGGCCAAGACCCAAAAGGTGGAACAGCACAGAAAGGTAAAATCTACTTTGATGCCCATATTTATTAATCCAAACACTACAACAGGCAAGCAGATGATGATTTTTTCCTTGAAACACTCCCCTGCAACCCTCAATCCTCATAATTAGGTAACAGGCTGCTTCCCCCAAAGGTTCACAAACCTGAAGGGCAGGTGAGCACTGCTATTTATTCCCCACACAAGGAAACACAAGGAGGAAGGTGAACCAGTTTGCTGCTCAGGTCAGAGCTGCTTACTGCAGCAACAGCAATTAGAAAAGTTAATTGCTTCAGAGGAATTAATTGGTGTGTTTCCTGCCTCAGTTGCCCCTGTCCCGCTACCTGGTGCAGCTTCCTGCTCCTGGATCCTTCCTATCCCCCAGCCCTGCATTTCAGGATGCTGAGATCTCACTCAAAGGATTCCAGGAGCATTTCTTTGGCCATGACGTAGCAACACACAACAGCTGCCAGAAGAAACATGAGACCCACAGAGATGTTCTCCCTCCCAGGAACCGGATGCACTCGCATATAATTTATGCACTACAATATATGTAAATAAAGTCAATTAAGTAATTAGAGGAATTCAGCGCAAACCTTTCGAGTTTCTCAGAAGAATTCCAAGTAATTAATATGATTAGGAAACAGTACATCAAACCTAAAAGCACACAAATTATTTGCCTTTAATGTAGATGTATTATCCCCAGCTCTAAGCACTTCTACCATCATTAAGGTGCTGGAAAGCAGCACTCAAAATTCAACTGTGAAAAAAAGGCAGAGCTAAAAATAATAGAAACCTCTAGACTTGCTTTAACTTGAATTTTATATAAGAACCCTGTCATTTAGAGGGAAAAACCCCAAATCAAAGAGCAGTGCCAATATGGCAGCAGGAATCTCAAGCCTATCTGCCAAGCAGCCTTTGTTCCTCTGCCACTCTATTCTGACAAATTCCAATGACTCCAGGAGCAATCTGCCAGCAGCACGAGCCCACCTTCAGCACCAGGATCTGCTCCAAGTGAGAGGCAAGCAGCTGAAGAAACCCTTCAAACAAACCTAGCAATGGGATGCACATGCCACAGTATTTACACACAACTCACACACCCTTTGGTCAAAGGCTGGCCTTAGGAGGGAGCTCCAGGAAGCATGGAAAACACAGGGAGTGGGAAAAAATACCACTGTGCAGGTGGAGGATACAGCAACAGACTGAGCAAAGGCCAGGGCTTTACACCACCAGAGGATAGGGTTAGATGGGATATTAGGAAGGAATTCTGCCTTGTGATGGTGGGCAGGCCCTGGCACAGGCTGGGCAGAGAAGCTGTGGCTGCTCCATCCCTGGAAGTGTCCAAGGCCAGGTTGGACAGGGCTTG
>JAXCLP010000083.1:3216790-3240123 GCA_035584035.1 Lepidocolaptes lacrymiger
CTTGTCCCCAGTCCCTCTCCAGCTCTCCTGGAGCCCCTTTAGGCACTGGAAGGGACTCTCAGGTCTCCCTGGAGCCTCCTCTTCTCCAGGTGAGCACCCCCAAAGTGTAATGCTTGGGTAACATCATATAGGCTCAAGGTATATTCATATACAGAATAAAATACAGGCTCAAAATATATTCACATATCTAACAAAATACAGGCTCAAAGGATTTGCTGAGGATTTAGTGCAGGAATATGCATTTTTAAACACAGTTTTCCTCACTGAATGTGCTTATTAACTTTGCAACGCCCCAGAGGTGCCACAAAAGGCCCTGCTGGGTGTGGGTTTGAGTGGGCACAGCAGAGACCAGGTCTAGAGTGGAGAGAGCCCAGACCATGGGACACAGGAGAACATGGGCAGCTTTTCCAAACTCCAACCACAGCCAGCAAACAGAGTTACAGCCCCAGGAAGGGAAGCACTAGGGAGAAAGCATGAACTGCTCTTAAATAACTCCATTTCCCTACATCCCATTCATAGAATTGCAACAACCCCCCCCTTTGCTGTTATAATTTAAAATGAAGAACCAAAAAGCCCTGGGCAGATCGAGCCCATTATTTCTCTCTGCTTTGAACAGTTTTATACTTGGAAAAACAGAGATCACAAGTGGAGCATTTCAACACCCCAAGCAGACCTTTCGCAGAGGAAATGTGAACACAAACTTCCACGAGCCACACACTTGCCCAAACACACGCTGGTCACATGGAAACTCATCCTCAGCCCTCTGACTTACCAGGATTTTGCAAGAGCAGAGCTCAGCTCCAAGCCTTTAACCTCCCCAGAGCCCAGTTGTAGGAGTTTTCCTCTTCAGAATTTCCTCTTCAGGAATTTCCTCCGACCACCCTGTGATCCTGCAGGGTCTGAGCCTCTTTAATCCTCATGGCACAGAGCAATAAATAGTGTCCAAAACAGCCCTGAAAGGCAGTGATGAGGCAAAGTTTGTGCTGAAGACCTTCACTAACCCCCAGGACAGGATTTCACACGGGATTTTGTCCTTGTTGCAGGTTAAACTTAAATCTTAGGCTCATCTTTAGTCTTTTGAAACTCCGAAGAGAATATCTGATGCTCAATAAACTCCTCTGTCTGGTCACAGGTGCCTGTTGGGTTTTTGAGCCTTTCTGCTTTGTTTGCCCAATTTCTGACCTTAAATACAGGAGCTGCCAGGTCTGCCAGGGCAGTGCCCTTGGCTCCATCAGTGCCAGTGCAGGCACCACTGCTCTGGCTCTGGGAAGTGTGTCCTGGGATGTCAAACATGTCCTTGGTGATACAGGAACCATCTCCCTCTTCCCTGTGTGTGGCAGTTTCCAAAGGGCAAAGGGAGTGACCTCAAATTCCCACCCTAAGAGAGCATTGTCAGCAGCTTCTGAACCACTGAAAGCAACACCTTCATCTCCCAGTTCATGCCAGGGCAGCTTAACTAAGCCCTACTTTGATAATTCAGAGGACTAAACCCTCTTAAACCAGCCTTTGTAACAACCTTTGGCTTCCAACAGGCTCCAGGTGACAGAATTTCTTTGGCAGGTCCAGATGCACAAAAGCCACAAAGGATGAATGTTTTAGAAGCTGAAGCTTTAGGCAAGACCTGTCACTTGTACCTTGAGTTATACACACAGGTTTTTTTAGTCTGAATGATCTGAAAATACATCAAAAAGCAATCACTTCACCTCCTGGGTGCCCTTGAGGGGATGACACTACACACAATTCTTGCAGGGAGTTTATAACTCAGATTTAGGGGTCTGGTGCAATAAACAGGGCAAGAGGCTTCAGATACTGCTGCTTTTTCCTGAAAATCCCATGGGATTTTAAAACAGCACAAGAACTTCAGTTCTGAGCCTTGTTGGCCAACACACAGCAGGTGTAAGGATGTCAAAGTGACTGTTCTTTCAAGCCCCACCACAGATCACCTGGAGATGCAACGTTCTTATGGTTGTGGGCAGTGTAAAGTGAAAGCAAGGGTGATACTGGGAGAACTCCAGCCCTTGACTTTGGTGGGACCTGAGCTGCTCTGCCTCCCTCATCATCCTCCTCTGCAGGAGAGGGATCACCATCAGCCCTCAGCTGCCTGGAGATAAAGAACTGGGAGGTGGCACCAGCAGCACTTTTTCAGGAATCAAAGCCCTCCTCACCCTGGGCAAAGCCTGGGGTGAAGCCTTGGAAGGGACAGGGGACAGTCCTGGCTTTAGGAGAGTCACCCCCCAGGTGTTGCAGGTGGGAGTTCTGAGGCACAGGAGGGTCACAAGAGCAATTTCAAAGCTTTCCTGGACACATTCCTGGAGGGAACAGCTGGGGCTGTGCCAGGGGGTTGGGATGGATCTCAGGGAAAGGTTCTTCCCCCAGAGGGTGGTGGGCACTGCCCAGGCTCCCCAGGGCAGTGGGCACAGCCCCAAGGCTGCCAGAGCTCCAGGAGGGTTTGGACAACACTCTGGGGGACAGGGTGGGATTGTTGGGGTGTCTGTGCAGGGCCAGGGGTTGGACTGGGTGGTCCTTGGGGGTGCTTTCCAGCTCAGGATATTCTGGAATACCAAGGAAGTCCTCTGCTGCAAGAGTTAAAAGCCTGAAGCAGAACATTGAGCCTTGCAGTTCATCCACCAGGGGATGGAGTTGATGGAACACTCCAGGTTCTGGAGGGGTTTGGGGTGGGCAGGATTGGGCTGAGCTGCAAAACTGCAGAGCAGAAACGGCTGAGCAGCAAAACCACCACGCTGCCATTTCTGGGCTGACTCTCCACTGACCAGGACCTCTCCAGCACCTGCAAAATAATAGTAAAAACAGTCTCAAACCTGATTTTCTGATGATTTGACCAAAACCAGTCACTCTCCCCAAGCACTTAAAGCTTCCTGTCAACAATGAACTGGCCAGGAAACCTGAGAGCAGAGACAAAGCTGGAGGAGACACCAGACCCACCATCCAACCCCAAGTTCAGATCTCAGGGAAAGCCCTTCTGTCTCCAAAGATGCCCAACACAACCACATTTTGCCCAGGTTCTGTCTCATTTTGGCCATTAAGAGCAGAGGATTGAAGCCAGTTGAGTGTTATAAACCCTTAAAGTCTCTGACAAAAGCAACTTATTTGTGCTTCTGCGAAGCTTCTAAATAATCCCTCAGCAGGAATTTATTAAGTACCAAAGTTATGGTCAATTGGGCCAGTGAAGAAAAGATTATTCAGCTTTTTTGGCCTCTCGTGCTCCTTTGTGCCTCTTCTCCATCTCACTAGAAAGTACCCAGTGTTGGTCTCTGAAGATCACAGTGAAACCTGTTGTTGAGATCTGCAGAGCAAGTGGAAAGTGATGGTTTTCTGAGAGAAAATCATGACCCTTTTCCTGTCAGATGTTTGTGCAGATCCTGAAGATTACTTGAGCAGACTTACACCCATGGTTTGCCCCTCAGGTTTTATCTGAGTCTGTCATCTTTCATGCACAGAACCCAAAAGCAGAGGTGGGAGCACTCAGCATAAATAAATATTGCAAATAGAGACTTGTTTTAATACAGCTCTAGGGAGAAGTGGGAGAGTGTGCAAAGGGCTGGAAATCAGTGGAAGGAGCATCCTCCCAAAGTCTGTATCAGATGTTCCAGGTCCTCAAGGATAGAGAAGGATCTTGTGAAGGAGAGAGGGGGATCATGTGAAGGACAGAGGGGATCTTGTGAAGGACAGAGGGGGATCATGTGAAAGACAGAGGGGATCATGTGAAGGATAGAGAGGATCATGTGAAGGACAGAGAAGGATCATGTGAAGGACAGAAGGGATCATGTGAAGGACGGAGAAGGATCATGTGAAGGAGAGAGGGGATCATGTGAAGGACAGAGAAGGATCCTGTGAAGGACAGAGGAGGATCATGTGAAGGACAGAAGGGATCATGTGAAGGACAGAGGAGGATCATGTGAAGGAGAGAGGGGATCATGTGAAGGACAGAGAGGATCATGTGAAGGAGAGAGGGGATCATGTGAAGGACAAAGAGGATCATGTGAAGGACAGAGGAGGATCATGTGAAGGACAGAGGGGGATCATGTGAAGGACAGAGAAGGATCATGTGAAGGAGAGAGGGGATCATGTGAAGGACAGAGGGGGATCATGTGAAGGATAGAAGGGGATCTTGTGAAGGACAGAGGGGATCATGTGAAGGATAGAAGGGGATCTTGTGAAGGACAGAGGGGGATCAAAGAGGGCCTTGCCAGAGCCAGACAGTGCAGACTCACCACAGACTCCAGTGCTGAGGCTGAGCTGGGAAAGAATCCAGCAAACCCTGCCCCAAGGAGCATCATTTTGATGCAGAACAGACAACAGTCCAGAGAAGAGCCCCACAGCCAGAGCAAAACGTGGCAGGAGGTGCCAGAGGAAGGGGCAGAACTTCTGGGGGTGTTCAGAGCTGTCTGCACCTCTCCCAAATCATGTTACAAGGGCTGGACAGCACCAGGCACTCCTGGGAACTCAGCTGGGCCCAAGCAGGGCAGGACAGTCCAGGCCAGGGCTGCCAGTGCTCTGGATTCCCTGGAATTTGGAAGGGTTTCCACCTTGGCTGTGCTGAAAGTGCCAAAGAAAAACCAATTTCCAACCATTGCTGCCACTCTGAAGGGGCTATGAGGGAAATAACAACTCTGTCACCGGTGCCCCAACAGTGCCAGGCTGGTTGGCAGTGCCCAAACAGTGCCAGGAACATCCATCACGGTTGGATGCGGCCCAGGAGCCCTGAGGGATCTCCAGCACAAAGATTGGTCCATTCCTTGGACCACAATGTTCTCCTGGACATTTGTGTCATTGGTGTCCCACATGTCCAGGTGACCAGGAGGGTGAAGCAGAAGATCAGTGACCAGGAGGTTTTCTGTGAGACCTCATTAACCCTCTACTACTCCTTTTAGTGTCCTACATTCAAGAGGGATGTGAGGATGGGTGCTTGCAATGGGATGTTCACCTGCAAGGTCACCTCCAAGTTGGTTTTCCTTGGTGGAAAAGTTAAAGGAGATGGTGCATTTTGCCCTTTTGGAGTCCTACATTCAAGAGGGACGTGAGGATGGGTGTTTGCAGTGAGATGTTCACCTGCCAGGTCACCTCCAAGCTGGTTTCTTTGGTGGAAAAGTTCAGGATGCATTTTGCCCATGTAAGAAGAGCCTGACCACGGGTAGACACTGATTAATTCAACCTCCCCTTGACAGCACAGGAAGGACAAACACTAAGAACTTACCAGACCATGGAGAACGAGCTCTTTTTTCACCTTAGTCACCATCACTGAGCCAGAGAATATTTGCTGCTGAGCATCTCAGCAAGGAATTCCTTCTCATTTCAATGAAACACCCCAAAAATGGCAACAGCCAAAGCAAAATCCTTCTGCCTTCAGCTTTCTTCAGCTTTCCACGGAACCCTGACTGAAGTGGAAATTACACTGGCCCCAGAAAGAAACTGAAAGTGGGATTTTCCCTCCTGGAACACAGGGACTTCCCCTGTTCCACATCCTGAGGATCCTTCTTGTCTGGAAATGTTTCTTGAGAACCACACTTGTTTTCCACTTATTAATATCTTCTGCTTCATCCCCATGTCATCTCCCTGACACATCCAAAACAGCTTTTCCCCTCTGAAAGACACTTTTGCTCCTTAAATAGTTCTGCTTTGCTCTCAAACTTTCCCCCATCAGCCTTGGGCCACAATTAGTGCGTGTGCTCATTAATCAGGAGCATGTCGAAGAAGGATATGAGGATGGGCACAGTTTGGGGGCAGCACAAGGACGCTTTTGTGCCATCCAAGCTGAGGTGACCAACACCTGGCACTGGCTCGAGTGGGAACAGCCTGCTGGCTTTGGAACAGATTAGAGGGAGAAATTCTTCACCCAGAGGGTGGGCAGGCCCTGGCACGGGTTGCCCAGGGCAGCTGTGGCTGCCCCACCCGTGGAAGTGTCCAAGGATCAGAGGACCAACCTGGAATAGTGGAAGGTGTGAATAAGGGATGGAATGAGTTGGTCTTTCCAACCCAAACCATCCTGTGGGTCTGTGATTCCCCATTCCAATCCTCCTCCTCTCCAGGGGGCACTTGCAAAGCTCCAGATGTGGTTTTAGAGGACCAGAAACCAGAATAAATGTACAAAGTGCCACATTTCCATATTGTCCAGAGCGAGACTGCCTTAAAAACACATCCTGTAGAGATGGAGGAGAAGGTGGGTGGTTTGGGACAGACCAATAAATGTCTGACAATACCCAGAGGGGAGCCTGGGCTTAGGAAGATGCTGCTTTGGGAGACACAGTGACCATTTCCTCTCAGAACTAAATTAAGGCAGAATAACCCAAGGACGGAAACCCAACCAAGGTGCTGAACTTCAAGCTCAGCTCTTACCTTTATTTTGAAACAGCAGAAGCCCAAATGCAGCTGTTAATGTAAGAAACCCACTGTTGTTTTGTGGTTGGAAAGAGAGCTGCCAGCCCCTTCAGCACCTGGAGCAGGGAGAGGGGCAGGAAGAGAAAGGAAAATTGCTCAGAACCTGCTGGTGGGTTCAATCCTTCCAGAGAAGGACCTGTCCAGCTCCATCCCAAGAACCCAGATCAGGGCATGTCATAAAAGGCTCATTTCCAGTAAGATGTGTCACAGCCAGAGCTCTCAAAGCCCTCTGGATCCCCTTCCTGTGCCCTGCTGGGGGCTCTGCTACTCGCTGTAGTAAGTAGGGAAGGAGTGAGTAAGTGGCCACAAGCTCTTAATTGATCCCTCAGGTAAATACCTGATGGAATCTTCCTGCAGTTGGACCCTCCCCATGAAGTGGGCACAGCCCCAAGGCTGACCTTTAAGGGTCAGCTCAGCCAGGCAGGGTGGAGATAAAAGGGATTATTTGTGGTATATGGGATTTATTTGTGTTATATGGGGTTATTTGTGGTGTAGGGGGTTGTTTGTGCCATTTGGGATTATGGGTGCCAGGACAATGAGACAGAAGACACGGTCCTAGCAGGAGGCTGAAGTTGGCCAGTGCTGCCTCCAGTTTCCCCAGTGCTTTTGGGAACTGGCTCTGCCTTCACACAAAGTGGTTCTGCTGTTCTGAGAAGCTGTAAAATCCAACCAGTTCCTGTCTGAGCTAAGTGAAAGAAGTGCCCAGCCATATTTGGCCTGACTGGCACCTCCTGCCAGGCTCTGCTGTGTGTTGTGGGCTGCACATCCGACTGCTTTTGACGTGGGTGAGGGTTTCTTTCAGGGCATCTTCACTCATGACCCCAGCTTGCAAACATGGCCATCAGCACAGGAGCCCTGGCTTACAGCCCTGCTCCCTGAGGGCTCTGTCCAACCTGGGGGAGCACCCAAACCCAACAGGAGCTCCTGGGGACAGGCATTAGGCAGGTCCTGTTCCTTGAAGTTGATAGTGGTGGAAGGTCCCTTGCACAGCTTCTTCTGGGTTTGATTCGTTGCATTCGTCCAGTCAGCCCATGAAATTGGTTCTGACTTCTGTCTGCGTTTTACAGGGTGGGAAAAGGAAGTTGTACGAGGTTTGGGGAAGCTTGTTGAGGTTGTTCAGGGTTGGCCAGGTCCAGCCAGATGTAGGGCCAAGGACAGAGCTCGAGGAGGATTTGGATGATCCTCTGGGGCACAGGGTGTGACTATTGGACCTGGTTCTGTGCAGAGCCAGCAGTTGGACTCGATGATCCTTGTGGGTCCCTTCCAACTCAGCACATCCTGTGATTCTGTGGCTCTGTGACCAGAGCTGCAGTTTGGAAGAGGAGCTGAGCTGTGCCCAGAAGACCCTGGGTTGGTGTTTGGGCAACAGAAAGAGCCAGCATGGTTGGACAAACCTTTTAAAACTAAGAGGGGCTCTAAATTATCCTGTTCAGATTTTCTCTCAGGCTTCCCTGGGTGACTTCCCTTTATGTCTGGGGACTTAGAAGTTTTTCCTACTAGGAATAATTTCCTACCAGGGTTCCTCTGTGACAACAAGGCTTGGGTGAGATGGGTGGCACAGCCTGAACCAAGCCCTGGGTTCACCCTTCTATCTCCACGAGGGTTTCTTCACTCACAGCTCTGTGTCTGGAGAGGAAAAGCAACCTGTTTATAACAGGCCCTGTGTGGGCAGCTGGAAATTTTGTGAGAGCTCAGACGTCACCGATGACTTCTGCCATCTCATTTTCACCCGTCTCAACAATTTGTTTGCTGTGATGTTCTGGTCCTGGACTTTCCAGGAGAAGGAATCAGCAGGTTTGGGGGCAGCATCCTTGTATAACCCGGGCAGGCAGTGGAAATCAGCAGCACATGAAGAAGACCATGGACCTCCCCCTGCCCACTCAGCACTTTCCCTTCCTCAACTCGTGAACGTGACTCAGGAGCTCATTTGCAGTCCAACCCAAGAGGTGCAAACCTTTCTGTCACACCCTTCAGTCCTGGCACCTGCCCTCCCTTGGCACCAGGATGAGGGTGGGACCACCTGGTTTGGGAGCCAGATCTGGGCTGGTTGGATGCCTGGAGGCATCACAGATTAGGACAGTTTGGGTTTGAGCCACTGGGTGTTTTCCTTTGTCTCCGTGTCCCAGACTGGCAGCTCTGCCAAGACCTGGCTCTGCTCCATTTGATGGACCTGTGGAAGGGGCTCCACATTTCTGCTGTGCCTCACAGGGTTTCACTGGTCCCTCACCCAAGCTATGAACACCACTGGGGCTTCCTGTTGTGGTTTCCTGCCTCGGCTGCAACGCCTCCTCCTCGGCGGAGCCTGCTCTCCCTTCCTGTTCTCATCAGGGCCACTTCAGGCCGTGATGAGGACAACAAACAAGTAGGTGCAGAAGAGTCTGGTTGCCACAAATCCAGCTCCCCAAGGCTCTTTGCTGCTGTGGGCTGAGCAGAACAAAGTTGGTTCCTCCTCAGCAGTTTCCTCCTGGCCCTTATCCCATTCCTTCCCAGCTCCAGGGATCCCAGAGGGTGGCAGGAGCCAGTCCTTGTCTCTCTGGTGATGAGAGGGATGAAGGATGGGTGAGCCCCACCAGCCCTGGCACAGCTCCAGCCACTGCCTGACAGCAGAGGCCACAAGAGTGGACTCAACCCATTGGACAACAACTTCTCCCATTGTGTTAAGAAATCAGGACCAAATTGGGTGAACCAGGGCAAGTTGTCCAAAACTCCAGGTTTTTCTTTGCTCTGCTCACCAGTGACGTGGTTGTGGATGGAGATGATCATTTCTGATCATTTTGGGGTTGTTGCCTGCGCAACGACAAAACCAAAGATCAGGCTCCAGGGAACAAATGGACGTTGATGAATATGATGATGTTTCCATTAATCACAGCAAATTGGCCTCTGTCAGCATCCTCTGGGTGGGATTAGAGATGATTCAAGGTAGAGATATGGCACTTGCGTAGATACAAGCCCTGTAGCTCTTCAGCAGAAGGGGCCCTGCAGTGACTCGGTCAACAACGTGCCTCTTTCTGCCAACGGGATCAAAGTATCGGCCAAATTCAGAAACCACCAGAGTCAGGTATTGTGGGGGAAAAATTCCATAGATTGTTCAAAGGACAATTAGAGGAAAGTTTCTTCTTGTTCCTGTCAACTCTCTGCCCAGAAGCACTTGGGCTTATCTCTTATCTCCTTTTTCTGTGCTCGGTGCAATCGTGTATCTAAATGGTTCTCAGACATCGTGTGTTTCAATCTTACTGCATTTCAGATTTTGGCCTTTGAGACCTCCATGACAAAACTAATTTACTCAGAGAGGCAAAAGAATTTCCTTTTATTGTGAGCAGGGCTGGAGAGAAAATGGTAGGAAGTCAAGGGCTGAAAACTTTGGGATGGATGTGAGAAGCACATTCTAAATAGTGAGGGGAATTCGCTGCTGGGGCGATTCACTGTAAGATTCCTTATGGCTTGCAATCTTTAAATCAAGGTCAGATGGATTTTAATTGCACTTTCTACCTCTGTTTAGGGCAGGGCAGAGGAATCAGGTGGGATGTTGAGGCTGGGGGTATGGATAGTGCGTGTGTCCAGGGAGAGGTGCTGATGTTCTCAGCAGGTTGGTGCACTGAAAGCACCTAAAGTAACAGCTCTTCTGCAGTGCTGGGACAGGCACAAAAAGCAAAGGCAATAAAGGATTTCAGCTTTTCATAGAGGATTGGTCAAAGTCCTGGGATTTGGGGTTTTTTTGCATTGTAAAGCAACATTTTGGGAAGATGTTTAGACTGTTTTAAAGAATAAACTGGAAAAGAGAGGGGTTAAGGTGCCCTTAGTGCCAGCAGACCTTGCTGTAGAGGGGGCAAGAGCAAGGCATGAGACATGAGCCATGAGCCAGAGAGCCTTCTTCATGCTCAAAGGACCCCTCAGATAATCCACCAAGGGCTGAAGAACCTCTAGACAGATGACCCTGAATCCCAGCCAACCATTTTTGCAACACTCCTTTTCAGTGAAGAATTCTCTCTTCCAGATCCATCCCCAGCAGTGCTTGAACCACCTGGAGAAGCCCCAGGAAGCTTCCGGAGATGCCCGACGCCGCTGCCCACCTGCCCTTCTACTACGGCAGCATCGCCAGGTCGGAGGCCGAGGAGTACCTGAAGCTGGCGGGGATGTCGGACGGGCTGTTCCTGCTCCGGCAGTGCCTGCGCAGCCTCGGCGGGTACGTCCTCTCCATGGTGTTCAACCTCCAGTTCTACCACTACCCCATCGAGCGGCAGATGAACGGCACCTACGCCATCCTGGGGGGCAAAGCCCACTGCGGGCCCGAGGAGCTGTGTGAGTTCTACTCCAAGGACGCCGACGGGCTCTGCTGCACCCTCCGCAAGCCCTGCAACCGGCCCAGTGGTGTGGAGCCCCAGCTGGGGGTGTTCGACAGCATGAGGGACAACATGGTGCGGGAGTACGTCCGGCAGACGTGGAAACTGGAGGTACCACCCTTTTCCAGCAGTGGGAATGGGAGAAGGGTTTCTCCATTGATGAGGTGTTCTATAGGGTTTCCATGGCAGAAAGAGGTATTCTATAGGGTTTCTATAGCAGAATGAGGTGTTCTATAGTGTTTCCACAGCAGAATGAGGTGTTCTATAGGATTTCTCCATGAGTGAGGTATTCTATAGGGTTTCTCCATTGATGAGGTGTTCCATAGGGTTTCTCCATGAATTACACGTTCTATAGGGTTTCCATAGCAGAATGAGGTGTTCTATAGGATTTCTCCATGAGTGAGGTATTCTATAGAGTTTCTCCATTGATGAGGTGTTCCATAGGGTTTCTCCATGAATTACACGTTCTATAGGGTTTCCACAGCAGAATGAGGTGTTCTATAGGTTTCCACAGCAGAATGAGGTATCCTATACCAGAGCCAGATACTCGTGTTTTTCCACGGTGCGGCTCTGTGGCCACCGGCACATAACACAAAGGACATCGCCACCTCCTGGCAAACGGAAAACAGCAGCTCTTGTGAGCCCGGGGTTATTAACTGAGGCTCCCCCGCTTGATTTCCAGATCTTGCCAGGTTGTGGTGTCTGGAGGTGGTGCAGGAGCACCACAAAGAGGTCCTGCTCTAAAGAAAATAATGGGATTCTCGAATCTCCTGAGTCTGAAGGGACCCCCAAGGATCATCCAGTCCAACCCCTGGCCCTGCACAGACACCCCAACAATCCCACCCTGTCCCCCAGAGCATCGTCCAAACCCTCCTGGAGCTCTGGCAGCCTTGGGGCCGTGCCCACTGCCCTGGGGAGCCTGGGCAGTGCCCACCACCCTCTGGGGGAAGAACCTTTTCCCAATATCCATCCCAGCCCCCTGGCACAGCCCCAGCCCTTCCCTGGGTCCTGTCCCTGGTCCCAGAGCAGAGCTCAGCCCCTGCCCCTCCATCTCCCCTCGGGAGGAGCTGCAGCCCCCGAGGAGTCTCCCCTCAGTGTCCTCTGCTCCAGCTGAACAAGCCAAGTGCCCTCAGCTGCTCCTCAGACCCTTCCCCATCCCCATGTCCCTCCTTTGGACACTCTCCAACAGCTTTTGATCCTTCTTATCCTGTGATCCCCCAACTACTCCCAGGACTTAAGTGAGGCCTCCCCAGTGCAGAGCGGGACAATCCCTTGCCTTGACCAGCTTTGACCATTTTGGTTCCTCACCTCACCCTGGTCCCAGCCAGCCCTTCCAGCAAGCAGATGAGTCTCCAGGTTACATGTGGCCATTGGAGACTGTCAGAGGTGGGGAGGAACAAGGACACTGGGGGGTTGAGGGAAGGGGAAAAGCTTGGGGTAGAGCACCCCAGGACCTGGGCCATCAGAGCCTCCTTTGGGTTGTCATCCAGGAGAATTTCTCTTTACAGACAACTCTCCCTAAGTCAGAGAGAGTTTTGTCTGCCCTGCCTGTGGAAGTAACTGGCAGATAATGGGATGTGGTGCAGTCAGGAACAAGAAAGGGGCTCAGTGTAAGTCAGTGTCCACAGCTTTAATGCACAGCTCTCCTGAGCAAGACCACATACGTCAATAAATAGAGTTAATAATAATAATTAGAGCAGCCCCAACAAACCCAGCTGCCACCAGTTTGGCTTCAGTGTTCTCCACTGTGCCCTTGTCAGCAAGGGGTGCCGGCGCTTGACTAATGCAGAGGACACTGAATAGGCACCTTCTCCCTCCCCTCCTCACTGGGGATCTGCTGGAGGAGATCTCTGGCTCTCTGGACAGAGTCTTCCAAGGCACCTGTGGGCTCCCACCCTGCTTCATGCCCAGCATCACGAGGCCTCAGCTGCTCCCACATTGCCCTGGTCCGAGGAACAGGTGGCAGAGCCAAGTTGTTCCCCACATGTGCATAACACACCCCGTGCCCGAGGGATGCCAGGGGGCAGCTGGCTCTAGCACTGCTTGTGGGGTTCCTCCAGGGTAATGTAGGGCACCACGACAGGCCACGAGTCGCTGGGCCAGTATTCCAGCTTGGGCTTGAATGATGGCATCTCGTATCTGATGTCGAAGTAGATGACCAGCGGGCAGCAGTACAGCAGGGACAAGGCTATCAGCACGTGCCTGGCAAGGAAACCAAAGAGATATGTTGGACAGGGGTAATTCCATCCAGTGGCATGGTCACCTTGAGGCTGGAGCCAAGGGGTACAGCAGTGGCAGGCAAAGGTCCCAGTCCCGTGGTGTACAAGGGCTGCAGGGAGTGTGGGTCCTGCAGGGTTTGTGCCTATGGGGAAATCCTATGAGAGCTCTGTGAGCTGGGGCAGGGAGAGTGCAGAGGAGATGGGGTACCATAGGGGACTGAAGCCCCAAAGCACCTGTTCCCCTTCCCTGGCCCAGCCCAGGTGTCTGTCCCAGCCATCCCAGTGCTTTGTGAGGGTCAATCTGAGTGTGCCACACTTGGGCAGGCTCTGAAATCTGTCCAAGCAAATCTCTGCCTTTCAGTTTGACTGTTAAAGAAATGTGTCCAAGCAAATCTCTGTCTTTCAGTTTGACTGTTAAAATAACTCCAAGAAAGCTGCACTTCACGCAGTGCCCTGGGAGGGGCTGTGGCCCTTTGAGAGCCAGCTGCTCACCTGGAGGGATTTCTGGAACAATTTCACTTGCAAAACAGTGTTTGGTGGTGTGGAGGAGGAAAGGGATATTAAGCAGTGAGTCCTTGAGCTGGGGCCAGGGTGAGGAGCAGCATCAATAGCAGCAGGAAAGTGGGAGAGGCTTGGGCAGAAATGCAGTGCCTTTCATCCCTGCTGCCATTTCTCTGCAGCTGGGACCCTTCAGCCCCTGAAATGTTTGGGCTGGGATTCCTGGAGCCCTTACCAGAAGCTGTGGAAGTAGGGGAAGTTGACGGCCTGCCAGAGCGAACAGAGCCACCGGTCACTTATCCAGCTGGTGATGGCCAGTACCCACCACATCACCATGACTGCGGCCATCCGGTGGACCCGCTTGTCGTTGCACCTGGAAGACACAGCGAGGGGGAGGGAGCAGAGGAAAAGTGGGATTTAAAGAGAGCTCATTCCTGCCTGCATGTCCAACAGTGCAGACTTCCTTCTGGAGAGTATTGCTCAGACCACAAGAGCTGGAGAGGCTCTGCAGAGAGGGATTCTGACTGTGGATGTGTGTGAGGATGATGCTGGGAGATGCCAAGGCACTCCTGTCTTTCTCCCCAGATCCTGGTGGGTTCTCCCAGCCCCACACAAGTTACCAAATGCCCCAAAAGGGGAAAGAGCTACAGAGATGGCAGTTGAGAAGAGTCATAGAATCATTAAGGTTGGAAAAGACCTTTAAGATCATCAAGTCCAACCATCAACCCCACACCTCCTTGTTCACCATAAAGCCATGTCCTCAAGTGTCACATCCACGCATTTTTTGAATGCTTCCAGGAATGGTGAATGCACCACTGGCCAGAGCAGTCTCTTCAGATAAGACTGTCCCATGGATTGTCCCCATTCTGCATGGCACCTGCATGGCATCATGCATTCTGCATGGCATCTGGCAAGGCCAGATGACCTTCTTGTACCCCACTGCCCACAGTCCTGGCTCTTCCTCCTGGTCCCTCCTAGGCTGCCCCAGTTCTTTGGAGACCTGCCAGTACACGTGGCTGATGAAGATTTGGGCTCAATGCCCACCAGGAGCACGGATTGACCTGCAGACAACCCCTCTCAGCCCCTTCCTTACTTTTTGAGCTCACGCCGGGTCAGGTAGAGCATGTGGAAGGCGATGCAGTTGAGCGCGTAGGCATTGAGGGTCGGTTTGACGAAAGACATCAAGGTACTGATCACGGTGGTGATACCAGTCAGCCAGAAGAAATGCTTCCTAAAGGGAGTTAGGAGTGAGTGTCAGTGCCCCCAGGGTTCACAAGAGGGAAGGATAAGGATGGCAGAGGTCCTGCTCCTTGCCCGAGAGAGGAAATGCTTCTCCAGCACCTCCTGTCTGTTTGCACATGGTTGGTCTCAGTCTCTGTGGAGTCCTGGCAGGAAGGCTGAGGTATCAGCCCCCCAGTTAGTCCATGGCAGAGTGGAGGGCACAGCCCACAAAGCAGCTCGAGCACCTTCATGGTGATGCCAGGGAGGAGGCAAAGGCACCGGGAGCTCTGCAGAGGGAAGGGTGCCAGGCAGGAGTCCACCCGAGCAGTGCAAACAGGCCGATTTGGGCTGACTGCACAATAGGCCTCAGAGGGGCCTTTCACATGCAAATCCCCTCCCAAGTCCCTTCCCCTCTGCCCCAGCCATGTCTCCACAGTGAACTCCTGGTGACCTCCTTCGGCATGGGAAGAGCAGGCTTGGAGCAGACCTTTCTTTGCAAGGGTTCTAACTGGGCTGGCTACTCCAGCCAGGATGGGACCATCCTTGGAGCAAAGCCCTTCTGGGTTCCCCTTTCTGCTGGTCCATGCTCAGCCAGTACCCCCATCCTTTCTGCTGCCCATCATTCTTCTTACCCCATCATCCTCCAGCCCAACCAGCCCTCCTGAAATGACTGGCTTAACTTGGGCTTGCTTGTCCTATGGGAAACCCCAAAAGCCTTTGGGGAAAGCTCTCTGTGGATGACAGAGGATGCTGGAGCAGTTTGATAGCAATCGGTAATTGAATGTTAATGCTCAGGAACATTTAATTTCCTAAGTAATTTTGAAATTCTCCATGCAAAATTCCCTCTGCAGCCTCACAAACACAAATAGCTCCAGCTGAGAGGAGCCCAGCACAGCCCTTCCCATGGGAGGGTTTTGACTCTTGCTCTGTCAGCACTGAATGATGGAGGGTCTGACCCCAAAGCCAACTGCAGTGACCTCAGTGCTGACACCCTGCAGGGGAGCTGGGTGGGTTTGTGGGTCACACAACTCAATGTCAAGGTCCCATCCCTCCCCTCAGAGCCTGGACAGTGTCATTCTGAGTCACACCTGGTCTTGATGAACCTGGGGAAGTAAACCTGGGGGTACCAGAAGGAGTATGCCACAGCCAGTGCCCAGAGGATGGAGAGCTCATCCAAGAGTTGGCCCACGTAGCTCAGGGTCATGTGAAAGTACATGGAGAAGATACCTGCAAGAAACAAGGGCAGCCCATGTCAGCAAAGCTCCATCCTCTCACAAGCCTGTCTGGCCTGGGAAGTTCTTGGGGGCCATTCCTAAAGGCACACTGTTCCTGAAGAGCAGGGTGTCAGGAAGATGGTGCCAGACTCTGTTCAGTGGTGCCCAGTGACAGGACAAGTCATAGCCATAAAATAAAACACAAGGTGTTCCTCCTCAACATGAGGAAGAACTTCTTTCCATTGAGGGTGGCAGAGCATTGGAACAGGTGCCCAGGGAAGGCTTGGAGTCTCTCTCTTTGGAGATATTCCAAACCCACCTGGACATGTTCCTGTGTCACCTGCTCTGGGTGACATTTGCCTGGTCAAGGGGTGGTTGGACTGGGTAATCTCCAGAGGTCCCTTCTGACCCCAGCTATTCTGTGACACTGTGATCCTGTGATTCTGTGACATGGGCCTTGCTGAGTCCACCCACCCAGCACCGTGGGGATTTACTGGGCTGGAGGATGCTCATCCACATGTGGCAGGAAGCAAAATCTGCAGGGCTTCAAACAGACAAGGCTGTTCAGTTCCCCACCTCAGCTTGGCCACTGAGACCCTCCAAAGGCATCATGTTGGGTACTCTGGCAACCTGCCTGGTCTTCCCACAGCCTTGGCACCCACCTACAAGGATGAGCAGGCCTGAGGTGAAATACAAGGGCAAGGGCCGTTGCTGACAGTACTGCCGGTTCAGGTAGAGCAGGGCAGGAGAGAGGATAAAGAAGCTCACATTGCTGATCTGGAAAACAAGAGGCACATTCAGCTTATTGCATGACCTTGGGCAAGTCCCATCCCACCACATGCCTCAATATCAGTCCCATCCCACCACATGCCTCAATATCTGTGTGTGTGAGGAAGATACTGATCTCTAGTGGAAAGCGTGGTGTGGAAGCAGGGATTGCCCTTGGCACAGGGAGAGGGCAGAGGTGTTTCTCCAGAAGTGAGGCTGGAACTGGAAGGACAACTATTGCTGTGACAGCAGTGGCTGCAGGTACCTGTGCTCTCCCTGCAGGCACCTGTGGGGACATCACCCTCTTGGGTGATGGTTTAGCTTCAGCTGCCCAGTGTTTTACAGCGATCTGCCAGACTCCTGTTTGCAGCCATCTCCTGTCAACCCAGACCTGCCAGGGGCTCCCTGGGTGGCTCCTGACCCCTTCAGTCCTCTGTGAGGGGCTGGGAGGGTGTGAGGAGCTCAGGCATCACAGCAAGCCGAGGTCAGCAAAACATCCTTAACTGGGAGTGGGTGTGGCAGGACAAGCAGGACGTGGGTAGGTGGCAACAGGCAGGACTGAGGTGGCATCCTGTGGTGTCATGTGTGTAGCCACCTGGCCCGCAGGGGGCAAGGGCTCTGGACACCAATAATTACATGAGGTCATAAACCTGCTTTAAACACACCTGCCAAATGAATGCAGTGAAATTATTCTGCCCTGATTTCCAACTCTGCAAAATTCCTTCCTTGGCAGACTTTGACTTGTCTGGGGAGGAGGGGACGGTGCTGGGCTGGTTGAAGGTGCCAGTGCTTGGAGGAGCAGAGATGCTGATGGCAAAATGTGGGAGCTGAGGAGAGCCCAAAGCCTGGACCTGTGTGCTGGGTCGGGCCCGCTCCACCCTGCAGCAACAGCACAATGAAGGCTGAACTAATTACCCTCTGTGGGTTCTTACCCTGGATTTTTCACCTGACTCTGCAGACTCAGGGCAGGGATATCACTGGGAAGCACAGCCTCCCCGGGGAAAATTGGTCTTGCTTGTGAAATGTTGGGACTGTGGTGCTGCGTTTACCTGCCAGGCAGCTCTTTGGGGCTTTGGAGCCATCTGCTGAAGTGCCATTTGGCAAACTACCAGCGTGACTTTTATCTCTTTTCCTTTCATCTTCCAGCTAGATGCTGACCCAGACCCCACGCCTGGAATCTGACATCCACAGCCAGGGCCTCCCCCCTCAGGCAGCACCAGGTAAACTGCAAAACCAGTGCTTGGCTTGTGAGGTCCCCCGGGATCTCAGCTTATGGTAACAGGGCTGCAAATCACAGGGATGTTGTCATCTATCTGAAACACACCCTCTCCGGTTCCAGAGGGAAACACAATTCACGCTTAATGTAAGGTCTCAATTCCCTTAAACACCGCAGATTAATCTTGATTTTCACTAAGGCTTCCATGAAACAAGTTGATGCTCCCATTAACAGCAATTCTCAGGCCAAATGTATTGTTTTTCCATAGGTGCTTAGAGCCAAATCCAGGCCTATTCCCATTCCAGCTATGAAAAGAGAAGTGCTGCTCCCACTTGCACACTTGAGGTCAAACTGCTCCGAAATGATCAAGAAACCGAGCCATGTGTTAAAGTAACAACTGCATTTCAAACTTTTTTTTTTTTTCCCCTGTGAAATGGTTCAAGAGGCTTTTGGAAGACAAGCAGGGATAGCAAGGAGAGGGAAAGTGCTTGGAGAAAAGGCAGCAGTGTGCAAGTGCCAGCACGCACGACAGCGTGAGGAAACACGGGAGCCTGGGATTGCACATGGAGAGCTGCGGATCCCTGCTGCGGTGGGCATTGCAACAGTGTCATTAATTACATGATAGCAGCCTTATCACTTCATTAATTCAGGACAAGATGTGCAAGATCAGATATCGGAGGGGAGGGATAATCAGGGGAGCTGTGCCAATAGGGTCAGGGAGATATGAGTGATTCCTTGCGGAGCAGCCAAGCTCGGAGCTTAGGGGAGAGCTCCTGTCCCTGTGAGGGACATGGGGTTTTCATCACCCATCGGATCCAAGCCCTGATTTGTAAGTGCTGACTTCTGCCTTCCCTCTGGGATGTGGCAAGCTCTGTCTCAAATGTGGTTGGGAGGGTTTTGCTCTCCCTGAAATTTCTGCTCACTCTGAGACCCCCCAGTGCAGCTTCTATTTATACTTGTCTGGGCACCAGCTCTCTTTGCCTGGGATGCTAGGGGCATAAGAGGGTGGTGATGGAGCTGAGGTGTGATTGGACACGTGAGAGCCACCCAGCCCAGTGGTTTTCCACTGTGTGAGCTCATGGCTGTGACCCCCTGCCCAACAAGTGTGACTTACTGCTCCAGGTATTCTGGCATTTGCTTCTTTCACTAGGAGAGAAGCGAGCCTGGGATCAGCAACACACCTCTAGCCCTGGTGCATTAGTAGGACCATCAGGAAGACCCCAGGCTCTTGCAACCCCAGGCTGAGATGGAGGGAGAGACCTGCAGAGAACCTCCATCTGTGGCAGGGTGAGACCAGCCTGGCCTGGAGCAGGAGGTGCTGCTTTGAACACAACAGTGCAGTGGCAGCCAAGACCTGTGCTGGTCTCCACTCCAGCCAGGCATTTTCTGCAGTGGAAGGAGATTTCTGCAAGGCTCACTGCAGAGTTCTCCCACTCACTCAAAGGTGAAGCAACTTTAGCTGCTGGAGGAGCCCACAGGGCCGAAGACAGGAGTGAACACCTCCAAGGCTCTCCAGACCTGTGCAGCAAGTTCCCAACAGCCAGACCTGTGTAGCAGAGAATGAGGCTGCATGTCCTGACATCCCAGTATCCTCCTGCCAGCGCTTTGGGGCAGGAAACAGCTGTTTGGGGAGTGTTTGCAGCATTCTGTACATGAATTTCTGGGCAGGCAAGATAGAGATATGGCTGTGCTGCCATGACTGACACACTGACAGTGAGTCCTTCTCTGGGTGGATCTGGGTAATCTGCACCTGCAGCTGAGCTTATCTCACCAATCGATGAAGCATCCAGGAGCTCTGGATGGACAGCAGTGTCAGAGCTCCTGCTGCTGCAGAGGCACTGCTGAGGAGGTGGGTGTCATTACCAGCATCCTGGATCAGTCATTTCAGCAAAGAAATGAGGGTAAAAAGACAAGTCCCTGACTGATGACCCTCCTGGAGCACAACACTGTTCTCCTTTGAGCAGCCAGAAGACAATAAATTTCTGGGTCACTGAGTCACTATAAATAGAGCTTTGTTGCTGAACTGCATCCAGCCATGAGCCACCATGTATTATTAGGTACTTAAAGATACTGTTTACATTCTTTTCTTATACCCTTGGTGCTTATTTCTAATAAAAAGCATCCAAGACAAGCAGACCTGAGAGAGTGTGGCTGGCACGGAGCAATTCCCAGCAGCACAGCTGCTGGCACAGAACTGCCCTGCTGGAGCCCCAGGCAGGGTTGGGAAGAAGACATTGAAGAGGATGTTCCATGAGGAAGCCCTGCTGATTTAGTGGTTCTGCAGGCTTGGGTAGGAGCTGGCTGGATTCCCAGCCTCTGGGCTGGAATTCCCTCTAAAACTCTGGAAAATTGAAGTCAATATTGATGTAATTATCTCAGGGCAGGCCTGTAACTGCAGAGAGGCAGGAATCTGAATATGGAGGACAAATGAATGGGGAGAGGGAAGAAGGAGATCCAGACTGTTAGGATCACACCTGGGATAGTGCCCTGAGCCCCAGCTGGATTTCCAGTATGCTGCCAGCCAGCAGGGATAGTATGGAACTCAGCTTGGTCAGATTTCTCTTGTCCCCTCTTTAGGGCACATCACAAGGAGCCTGATCCTGCAAGGGAGCCCAGAGTGTGAAGAAGGGTCCGTGTGCTGCTGCAGGGGTGAGAGCCAGGCAGTGCCAGCCAGGCTGTGCTGGCTGAGGAAGAGGTGATGCCCATGTCAGTGATGCTCCTGCCTGCTTTTGGTTACAAGGGCTGGCCCTGAGCATGGTGCAGCTTGGGGCTGTTGTCAGATGCTGAGTGAACAGCAGATTTTAGGAGGGTTTGCTCCTTTGTCACCCCCTGTCTGGACTGGAGGTCACATCCCAGCCACCACAGCAGGTTTAGGTACCTGTTTCTTTTAGCAATCACATCCTGACACAGAAGCTGCAGAATTGGTTCCCTCCACCTGCACAGGCACTCTGCTGGGCTCCATGAGCCTGGCAACAAGGACATCAGTTCAGGGACTGAATAAACCTCTTTCTCTGCTGGGGAAGGGGTGCCCAGTGTCATGCAGAGAAGAACAAAGGCAAGTTCAACAACCACTGGAAAAAAGTCCTGCATGGTTTGCTCTGCCCACATCTCTCTGTTCCTCAGTATAAGACTAGTTTGCATCTGTGTGGAAACATGCATTGAAGAGGTTTTCCAGTCATGGAGAAAAGCTGTGTCTGAGTCCCACCCAGTGAAAACTCATCCCAACAAGCCCAGTGCCTCAAAGGTGGTGAGGAAACATGGGAGATGGCTCTGGCTAGCAGGAACCTCAGTCCAGAACTAGAAACCTGGGTAAGATTTTCAGGAATAGCCATGTAATTTAGAAAGCTGTGCCACAAAATGACCATGGCAGCTGGCAGTTCATATTTTTTGGGAATCAGAGGGCTTTGGGTCCTGAGTCACATAGTTATGCATCTGGTATCCAGCAGAGAAGTCAGATACAGAAATGCTTTTGAAGAGCTCTTGAGATACTCATTGGTGTGATAAGGATCCTTTGCCAGTCTGGGTGTAAATCAGGATCTTTGTGAAAATGGTATCTCAGCTCCAAAGACATGTTTGAAAAGTGCCACCTGTGTACTAAACTAGGATGTGAAGCAAATTTATGTCCTCACTAAAAACTTCATTTTCCGTCTTCCTGCTCTTTGTGAAAAGCAGCCCCTCCCTAGTGGTGCCAGTGCCACCTCCAGCTGCATTTAGAATCATGGAATGGTTTGGGCTGGAAGGGACCTTAAAGATCATCTCATTCCACTCCCTGCCATGGGCAGGGACACCTTCCACTAGACCAGGTTTCTCCAAGCCCCACCCAACCCGGTCTGAGATTTGAGATGCTGATGTGAGTGTTGAATGATTTCTGTACCTCCTTGCTGGTTAAGCCTTTCTCTGCACCTCTGAGACCCCCAACAGTGTCATTAAACAGGCAACAGCACAGCACATCCAGCTGGATACCAGAGGGAAGCAGGATTTGGTCTGGACTAGCAACCCTTGCTTTGTTGACTGTCTCAAAGAGCAAAGAGCCTGAGCCCCCTCCTCTGAGAGCCCGTGAAGGCAATTAGAGCTGGGGGATTGCAGGGCTGGGGTGAGGGAATCATCGCTATTACAGGCAATTTATTAAAAGCAGGAAATGCTTTAAAAAAAAGAGGAAGAGCCATTTCCATGAGAACAAGAACTTCTAGTGTTAGACAGTAATTGCCAAAAGTTGTAAACAGGGCCTGTGGAAGGTTGTAAATCCACATGCCTCACACCCCTGTGAGCCTGTAATTGCTCCGAGGGGGAAGGACATGCTTGGAGAGGCTGGTTATCTTGGGGTTCTGTGCAGGCAGATATGGATGCTGCAGCCAGGCTGCAGTCAAGGGACTGGCACTGGGTGCAGCCTGACTGATAAAGGATCACAGGAGGTGAAACTGGCTCAGCCATCAGCTTTCCCCGTGCTGAGTTCCGGATTCCCAACCTGCCTGACACGGTTCATGGAAGTGCTGCCTCTCGTTTTGCCACTCCTGTACATTTAGGTGGAATACATGAGGCCTGTGTGGGACTTACCCCAGTTGGCAGGAGAGCTGCTGGACTGGTATAACAGGATCTCACAGATCTGGGTGCTGCCAGACTTTTCAAACTGGGAATCAGCCCCACACATACCACAAGTCCCCCCCGACCCCAGCATGTTTCAGGAGCAAGCAATAAAAGTCCCATGATTTACCTGAAGCTCAGAAAATGCTCCCCATACCATCACCCTCCAACACCAGGAAGTTCAAAGGATTGAGTGGGAGGAAAGAAAACGGGGATGTGCCATCCCATGTGGTGTCCCAAAAGCAGCTCCTGGGTGCCCCAGCCTGCCCTGGGCTGAGCCCACACTCACGGTGTTATAGTACTCTGCAATCACCGCCGAGCGCTCGAAGTTGCCCTCACACCAATCCACCTCGGCACTCTGGTAGGAAAATATGCTCGGCATGGTCGGGCACCTTGCGGGAGGGAAGGGAGAGGAGCAGGTTAGTGCTGCACACCCCAGGGATCCCACTGTGCCCCTGGCTGTGCTCGCCTGGCACCAGCCAGCTCAACACAGTATCTTACCCTCCTATGAGAGACTCATCCTCTTCCCACCACGCTTCATAGTGCAGGACATCTCCTCTCTCCCCACATCATGGGAGTTACCAATCACCCCAGAAAATACTCCTGAACTCTGAGCCTGGCAATGGGCACCCATCCATGGCATTAACATCTCTCATCAGGTGTCGTTGCCGCCACACGACGCTTCCCCATCTGAGCCCAATCCTTGTCACCCTGTCTTCTCCCTTCCCTTCACTTTCCCTGTGACTCAGACCTTTCTGCCAGAACTTCCCTGTGCTCTGTAGGCTGTGAGCTGCCTTTTGGGAGTGGACAACTCTACAGGGGTTGGTGCTCATTGGCTCTGCTCTCCTTAGTTGTTCCTCAGCATCGTCCCAAGGGCTGG
>JAXCLP010000083.1:3251231-3305797 GCA_035584035.1 Lepidocolaptes lacrymiger
CAGGTTGGGGGGGATTGGGAGAATTGGGGTAATGAGTGGAAAGGGGGGTTGGGGCATGGGGGTACCTGGGAAGAGGGGGGAGTGGGGTATGGGGGGGAAAGGAGGGATTGGAGTACAGGAGGAGAGGGGAGACCCGGGTTATGGGGGGAAAAGTGGCAATCGGGTTATGGGAGATTGGGGGGGAATCAAGGTGAGGTGTTAGAGGGGGGATTGGGGTACATGGGAAGAGGGGCATTGGGGTACAGAGAAAGGGGGATCAGGATAAAGGGGATGAGGGTGCAGGGGAAAGAGGAGATTGGAGTATTAGGAGACAGGGGGGATCAGGGTTTTGGGGGAGAGGGGGAATAAAGGTCCAGGGATAGAGGGGGGACCCAAGGTATGAGGGGAAGGGAAGATGGGGGAAGGGGGGAAAGGGGGAACGTGATACAGGGGGAGGAGAGAACCCAGGGGACCCCAAGATTTTTAGATCCCAAATTTCCATGAGAGAAAGGAACAAACAAAAATCATGGAAGTTGCAAGTGATCTTTAATGTCCCTTCCAGCCCAAACCATTCTAGGAGTATATGAATTTCTTCAAAGGGCTACCAGGGCCTGCATGAACCTCCCTTGGGAGTGGTTGTGGTGCATGTGGGCACTGTTTTCTCTTTTTTGGTCTCCCAGTATATTCCTTATTAGTTTGTCAATCTTCAGTGAAACTGATCCCATCTTCCCACTATGAAGAGCACTGCACATTCCCAAACTGCCCAAAGGTCTCTGGAGCAAGTTGCCCTATCACAGACTCCCAGAATGGTTTGGGCTGGGGGGGACCTTAAAGCCCATCGTATCCCACAGGCAGGGACACCTTCCACTAGCTCAGTTTGCTCCTTTGATCCAACCTGGCCTTGGACACTTCCAGGGATGGGGCAGCCACAGCCTCTCTGGGCACCCTGTGCCAGGGCCTGCCCACCCTACAGGGCATAACTGCCCAATATCCCATCTGTCTCTGCCCTCTGGCACTGGGAAGCCATCCCCCCTTGTCCTGTCCCTCCATCCCTTGTCCCAAGTCCCTCTCCAGCTCTCCTGCAGCCCCTTTAGGCACTGGAAGGGGCTCTCAGGTCTCCCTGGAGCCTTCTCTTCTCCGGGTGAACCCCCCAGCTCTCCCAGCCTGGCTCCACAGCAGAGGGGCTGAAGCCCTTGGAGCATCTCCGTGGCCTCCTCTGGACTCACTCCAACAATTCCACATCCTTCCCGTGCTGGGGACCCCAGGTGGGGTCTCACCACGGTGGAGCAGAAGGGCTGGTCACACTTTTTATTGATGCTGCCCAGGATATGGTGGAACAGCCGTGGTGGAGCAGCTCAGCCAAGCAGGAGCTCCTGCAGGAGAACCTCTTGCAGCTGATTGAACGTGCAGCTGGATCCCAGTATGTCCCAGCAAGACTGGCTGCTGAGGATCTACAGCCACCAGATCTGAGGGAATGCTATCCCTGCTTTGGGGACAGGAAGGCACAACACGGTGAGCAGGTCCTTGTGGCACGGACAGGATCGGCCCTGAGGAGGCACCGGGCTAGGAACGAAGCAGTTAACACGTTGTAAAACCCAAGCAGATAATATTGTGTTGTATAACAGACAGATAATACGTTTTTTCTCCCCCGCATCTGTGCTCCAGCTTGCCTGAAAAGCTCCAGACCTGCATTTCAACCCCTGTCAGCAGTTCCAGTCCAGCCTCCCAGGACTGTCACCCGCGCAGTAAATTACCGGCCGCGTGTTAATCTGTCCAAACACAGAAAATCTAGATCCCTGCAAATGCATCTCCCAGGCATCCACTCGCAGCCGCAGCTTTAAAATCAATTCGGTGAAACCAGAGCAGGGTTTTTATTTGAAGGCAAACATAAAGCTCAGCTCCCGAGGGAGCGCGGCCCAGGGGAGGGGAGATAAAACCACCCTGGCCCGGGCGGGGGGGACACACACCATTGTTTGCTACAAAGGACAGGAAACGAGCCTCAAAGGGGACATGAAAGGACCTTAAAACAAATGCAGATCAGCGAGGGGGGATCGCTGCCTCATCTCCCAGCTGCGCTGCCCGGGGGCTGCCGGAGCTGCTGCTGCGGCC
Organism: Lepidocolaptes lacrymiger; assembly: GCA_035584035.1. Classification (NCBI taxonomy): domain Eukaryota; kingdom Metazoa; phylum Chordata; class Aves; order Passeriformes; family Dendrocolaptidae; genus Lepidocolaptes; species Lepidocolaptes lacrymiger. The sequence continues at coordinate 3,253,320 of JAXCLP010000083.1, forward strand.
GGCGGGGGGGATGCAGGGGGGATGCGGGGACCTCTTGGATGCAGGGACCTGCCTTCCCTCCCGAACGGAGCCAAAAAGGGCCGGAGGAGCTTGGGATTACCCCGAGAAAGAGGGACCCTTTTACGGCTGGACTCGATGATCACAGAATCCCGGAATGGTTTAGGTGGGAAAGGACCTCAAAGCCCATCCACTGCCACCCCCTGCCATGGGCAGGGACACCTTCCACAAGCCCAGGTTGCTCCAAACCCTGTCCAGCCTGGCCTCGACCCTATGACTGGAGCAGATGATCTTACAGGTCTTTTCCCACCTAAATGATTCCCTAGAATCATACAATGTTTTGGGTTGGAAGGGACCTTTAAAGGTCGTCTGGTCCAACCCCTCCTGCAATGAGCAGGGACATCTTCAATTATATTCAATGACCCCCTTGCTGCTTCCCCCGTGGGGATGAGATTGCCTTGGACAGGGCAGTGAGAGGATGTTCTTGCCCCAGCCATGGGCTGCTCTCCTGCCCCTTCAGTGCCCCCCAAACACACCAGATCCCCCATTGCCTCTGCCCAGCTCCACACAGCCACACACTGGGCATTTTGGGGGGTTCCTTAGGGGCACACCGAGGAGAGGGGATTGATGTGAGAGCTTTCTGCAATGAAGCTGGGCTGGAGAAACCGAGCCAGGGCCAGCAAGGCAGGTCACAGAGGTGCCAACAATGCATTAATGACAATGTTTTTATGTGCAGATGTCCCTTATCTGACTCTAGAAAAAGTGGGTTTGGTCCCTCCGGAGCTCGGACCTCTCTGCTGAATGTCACCACTTCATTCTGCTCCTCCCAGTAAAACAAGGCTGGTGTTGGAGCCAACTGGCAAAACTGACCTGCAGTGGACCAGAAAAGCCATTTCCTCCCATACAAGGCAGGCTGGTGGCCTCGTGCCAGAGGGGACAATGAGGGGACGATGGGGCCGGGCCTGCGAGCCCTCGTGTTCCTGTTTACTCGGGGCCTTGGTCGTGGATCAGAGGGATTTCTCGGGCTGTTTTTTAAGCTGATTTTTGCTGCAGTCACAGGCAGCAGTGCCCACATCCTGCAGGAATTTTCCTCCTGTGCCTGGGGGTGGTGGCACTGGGTCAGGGCATGGTGGGGGATCTTCCTGAGTCCTCCAGCGAGTCCAACCAGCTCCATCACACCCTTTAAGGGCAGCTGGGCTGGGGTTGCCCTGCTGAGCCTCTTGTCACCCCTCTGATGGCAGCAGCATTTCCAGCTCAGGGGTTTGTGGCTGGCCAGGGCGAGCTCTGTGTGCTCCAGGAGGGAAAAACACCATCACAGTGAGGGAGTTCCTGCTGTTATCTTGTTCTTCCTTCAGCCAAAAGCTGAACAACACCCTGCCCTTATCAACCACCCCAGGCAGGAACAGCCTCAGCTGGGCTGGGAGAGGGGCCTGGGATGGGAATGAGGGGATGGGGATGGGGATGGGAATGTGTGGATGGGGAGGGGAACTGGGGATAGAGATGGGAACTGAGCATGGGAACATGGGGTTGGGGATGGGAATGTGGGGATGGGGATGGGAACATGGGGTTGAGAATGGGAATGTGGGGATGGGGATGGAAGCATGGGGACAGGAATGTGGCGCTGGGTATGGGAACATAATTCTGAGGATGTGAGTGCAGTGCTGAGGATGAAAATGTGGCACTGGGGATGGAAACAGAATCAGAGAATTGCTGAGTTTGGAAAAGTCCTCTGAGATCATCAGGTCCAACCAATAATCCCAACACTGTCAAGGCCACCACTAAACCATGTCCTCAGGTACCATATCCACATGCTTTTGCCCACTTCCAGGGATGGTGACTCCAGCAGTGCCCAGGGCAGACTGTGCCAGTGCCTGACCACCCTTTCCACTAATGAATTTTCTCTAATCTCCCATCTGAACCTCCCTTGGTGCAACTTGAGGCCATTTCCTTTGTCCTGTTCATAGACCCCTATGTGTGAGGGCGCTGTGCCTGCAGACCCCTAGGGATGTGTGTGTACTGTGGTGGCGCTGCAGTCCCTCCTGTCACCATGTGGGGTCGCTGTGCCCATAGACCCCTATGTACCCTGCAGTACCCCCTGTCGCCACAGGGCAGCGCTGTGCCCATAGTTCTCTATGTGTGGGGGCGCTGTGCCCATAGAACCCCAGGTGCCCTGTGGGGCGCTGTGCCCATGGACCCCTATGTGCCCTGCAGTCCCTCCTGTCGCCACAGGGGAGGCGCTGTGCCAATAGTTCCCTATGTGTGGGGGCACTGTGCCCATAGACCCCTATGTGTGTGTGTGTGTGTACTGTGGTGGCGCTGCAGTCCCTCCTGTCGCCGCAGGGAGGCGCTGTGCCCACAGACCCCTACTTGCCCTGCATTACCCCCTATCACCACACGGTGGCGCTGTGCCCATAGCGCCCCATGCACCCTGCATTACCGCCTATCACCACACGGTGTCGCGCTGCCCGCCCGCCTTTGTTGGCGTTGGCGCCTTCCTGCGGCGGGCGGGGGCGGGAGCGGAGCGGGCAGCGCGGAGCGGCGGGGCCAGCATGGAGATGGAGAAGCGCCTCACGCTGGAGCTGCGCAACAAGAAGCCTGGCGAGGTAACGCGGCCGCGCCCGCCGCGCTCGGACGTGTTCTTTTTATTATTTTTTTTAATTTTAATTTTTATTTTATTTTTTTTTCTCTGTGTTTGTGCGTGGCGGCGCGCGCGGTGTCGGTGTCCCCGCGGGGTGCCGGGCCGTGTGGCGGGGGGTTTTTATCTCTGTGCTCGGGTGTTTTTTGGGGTGTCCCATAAAGAGCGGAGGCCGCGGCGCTCCCGCCCGCCCCGCGGGCCCGGCATGGCGGCGCGCACGTGCGCGGAGGGGCCCGCCCGCACCGGGAACGGGGCCGGGAACGGGGCCGGGACACGGACAGGAGAGAGGGGATGGGGTTTGGGATTGGGGTTTGGGATTGGGGTTTGGGGGTTTGGAGGGGTTGGGGTTGGGGTTTGGGGCCCGGTGTGCGGCCGAGCCGGCGCGGCCATGGCGGCCCCTCGGCCATGTTCGGTGCGGGGCCCGGCCGGGATGGGATGGGGTGGGGTGGGATAAGGTGGGATAAAATAGGATGGGGTGGGATGGGATGGGGATGGGGGGGCCGTGAAGGGCCGGGGGGGCCGCCCGGGACACGGACAGGGACAGGGGCACGGAGCGGGCCTGGCGCTGCGGGGTCTGCTCATGGGTGTTCCTTCCCCGGGATGTTCCCTGCCCCTCGGTCTGTCCTTCCCATGGGTATTCCCGTCCCATGGGTGTTCCCTTCCCCTGGATATTCCCTTCTCTGGATCTCTCCTTCCCCCGGCCGCCTGTTTTCCTGGATCATCCGATTCCCGGGCCTCCCCTTCCGCTGTATCTGCTTTTCCCTGGATTTTCCCTTCCCCTGGCTGCCCCTTCCCTGGATTTCCCATTGCCCGGGCCGCCCTTCCCTTGGATCTCCCCTTTTCCCTGGATCTCCCCTTTTCCCTGGATCTCCCCTTTTCCCTGGATCTCCCTCTTTCCCTGGATCTCCCTTTTCCCTGGATCTCCCCCGTCCCTCCCTCTCCCCGTCCCACCCGGCTGTCGTGGCAGCTCCGAGAGCCCCGAGCACGGGGGGGACTCGGGGCTTTGGGAGGGGATTAAAGCAGCTCCGGGCATGGCGAAGGGATTTGCGGGACGGGGAGGGCTGAGCAGGAGGAGCTGCGGGCGGCTGGTCCGGCCGGGAATTGCAGAGCCAGCGGGGTCAGAGCGGCTGTCCCGGCAGCAAATCCCGGCAGCAAATCCCGGGAGCAGAGCCCTGCCCGCTGCTCGGTGCTGCTGCAGCTCATTCTGGGCCAGCAGGGCAGGGCCTGGGCTGGGTTAAAGCTGGGCTTGGCCGGGTGAATTCAGAGCTCCAGTGAGGCCCTGGCACGGGGTGCCCAGAGAAGCTGCGGCTGCTCCAGCCCTGGAAGTGTCCAAGGCCAGGTTGGAGCAACCTGGCATAGTGGGAGGTGTCCCTGCCCATGGCAGGGGGTGGCACTGGATGGGCTTTTATGTCCCTTCCAACCCAAACCAGCCTGGGATTCCATGATAACCTGATGAAGTTCAGGATCACCCCTGAGCCCACACAACAAAGCAACAGCTCACAGAATCATGGAATCAGCTGGGTTGGAAGAGACCTCCGAGGTCATCGAGTCCAACCCTTGATCCAAACCCTCTGGGATTACCAGATCATGGCAGTGATGCCACATCCAGTCTCATCTTAAAAACCTCCAGGGACGGTGACTCCACCACCTCTCTGGGCAGGCTGTTCCAATGTCTGATCACTCTCTCTGTAAAACATTTCCTCCTGATAGCCAACCTGAACCTACCCTGGCAGAGCTTGAGCCCAGGGCTGGCCTTGACCACCTTTACACCCACCACAGGGGCAGTCTTGGTTCAGTTCCAGGGTTTTTGGGTGCAAAACATGCCCAGCCCCAAAACTCCTGGCTGAGCCTCAACCCCAAACCCCGTGCAGCGATGTCACTGTGGGAGTTGTAAGCATGAATTGGTTTATAGCTTATGCTGTGAAGGTGGCAAAGATGGCACAGCAGCCCCCAAGCTGCCTCCAGGAAGGCAAAGTGAATTTAAAATGACTCCCTAATAGCTGGCTGGTGTGAGCAAGGCAGGGAAAATGGGAGCACTGTGAAGGAGGAATTTGGAAGGCACCATGAGCCTTCTGGCCAAGGCTCATTTTTGCATCTTGCTCTGAAGAACGTGTGGGGTAAAAGCAGGTTTTGGAAGTGGCTTGTGAGAGCTGGGGCTGGAGCATCACTCCCCCACACTTTGGGGGAGAGGGGTGCCAGGGCTGTTTTACCCCCCCAAGCAGTTCTGTGCTGGTGCTTTAAGGCGCTGGTGGCACAGGCAGGTGGATTTTGGTGCTGGGTTGGCAGTGGTGGGTTCTGTGTGTGATCTTTGCTGGGCACAGTGTTAGATGCCATCAGTGGTTCTGCACCACAAGCCTGAGTGCTGAGACCTGCCTGGGCAGCTGTGCCACCCCCCCACGTGGGCACTGTCACAGGGAAGCAAATCCTCCAGGGACAGGTTTTGCAGCACCCTGGTGGGCTTGGGGAGAACGTGGAAGGGGACAAAACCAGATGACCTTGTTTGGCTTCTTGTTAGTGGAGGTGACCCTGAAAGCTTATTGATGCCTCGTGTGTGGAGCATTTTGTTGTGGCATGGTGGTCCCACCCCTGGGCAAGGGAGGACCTTGGTGGGGGCATCTGTTGTGTGATCAAAGGGTGAAGCTCCCACCACTGTGAGGGATTCTCACCTTGTGCCCTCACTGCAGTTATTTGACTCCAAGTGTCTCATGTGTCCTTTAATTGGAGTGAGGAGGAACGTCAGGCACAGTCTGTGTGTCAGTGGCTGCCTGATGTCACCTGACAGACCCAAGGTGACACTTTGGCAGGTGAGGTGACAGCTGTGGGTGTCTCTGTTGGCAGGTGAAGGAGCTGGTCCTGGATAACTGTCGTTCAGAGGATGGGAAGGTGGTTGGTCTCTCTTCAGACTTCGAGAACCTGGAGTTCCTCAGCATGATCAACATCAACTTGCTGTCTGTCTCCAACCTCCCCAAACTCAACAAGCTCCGGAAGGTAAGTCAGGCCTGTGCTCCCATCTCCAGCAGTCCTTGCCCTGAGGCTTCTCCTGCCCTGGCCCTGGTGACAGTTTTTTCTTGTATTTGCCAAAAAAAGGCTGGTTAATTTTGCTTTTTCCTCTCTGAGCAAGTGAGAGGGGTCGGGTTTGAGTGCCCAATGAGATGCTCCTGAGCTGTTTGGATGTTGAGTGTCCTTTCTTGTTTTTGCTGGTGTGTTGCTTTCAGAAGCTTCATAACACTGTAAATATTTTGGGTTTTGGAGCGTGTCCCAGCAGGGAGGTGGCTGGGAGTGCTGTGTCACTGCAGGAAAAGGGTTCCAAGGGAAAACTGGGCCTGCTGCTCTGTGACAGGGTCTGGAATTTGGGTGCTCATCATATCCCAGTTCCCAGGGCAATGTCACAAGCTGAAAACACTTGGTGACCATGTGATTTTTCCCTCTTGGCAGCTGGAGCTGAGTGATAACAGGATTTCTGGTGGCCTTGAAGTTCTAGCAGAGAAAACTCCCAACCTGACACACTTGAATCTAAGTGGCAACAAGATCAAAGACATCAACACCCTGGAGCCCTTGGTGAGTGCAGGCCGTGCTGGAATCCCAGGGATGACATTTCCTTTGGGGAATGGGTCTGTGCCCAGGAATCCAACGTCTTGGTAACTGTTCCAACAGCACTTCGTGGTTCTCATGGGAACAGATTTGAGCCCAGTTTGAGGCTGGGTTAATAGTTAATGGCTCCTCAGTCTGCAAAACCAGCAGCCAGTTGTAAAAGAAGCGTGAAATTGGGCTGGATGAGTAAAAGTGTGGATGCAGTGCTCAGTGTCCATCTGGGAAAGCACCAGGAGAGGGTCGGAGGCAGTTGGAGGTAGGTGGCACCTGGGGTGTCATGGAATGAGGTATTTGGACAGCAGTGAGGGCATCTGTCACAGCAGGTCCTGCTGGGCTGGGACCCTCCTGCCCTGGCTGGTGCCACAGCATTGCAGGGACTCACGTTCACAGAATCAGGATCAATTAGGGTAGAAGAGATTCCATCTGAAGTGCCCCAAGAAGGCTCTTGCCATGTGATCCCAAGGCATAGTAGAAAGGTCTGATCCAGGGCATTTGTCTGTTTGGTCTGTCCATCCCCTCCAGAAGGGGTTTGGAGATTGTTTTATTCCTCCATTCCTTGATTTGGTGCCTGCTGGGATGACCTGAGCTGGGGGCACTGGGGCTGCAGCTCCCCTTGTGCTCTGCTCTCAGGTATTTTGCCTGATCTTTTGGGCAGGATTAGTCCAACTGAGTGATTTCTGGGCTTTCTGTGCCCCTTCAGAAGAAAGAAAGATTTGCAGATGGTTTCAGAGTTGGTTCCAAGGAGGGAAACCAGAACAGAGGAGCTGGAAAGAAGTTTTTTGTGCCTGTAATTAGCCAGAGCAGCGACTTCCCTCCGTCTGAGGAGCACATAGGGCAGAGAGCTGGATCTGGGCAGCACATCAGCTGTCCTCCCACGGCTGCCTGGTCTTTGAGCAATGTTGTAAATAATCTGAATGAATTGATTTTTGCAGAAAAAGCTGCCAAACCTGCACAGTCTGGACCTCTTCAACTGCGAGGTGACGATGCTCATCAACTACCGGGAGAGCGTGTTCGCCCTCCTGCCCCAGCTCACCTACCTGGATGGGTTTGATGCAGACGAGCAGGAGGCCCCTGACTCAGACCCTGAAGCAGATGGAGATGCACTGGAAGATGAGTATGAGAATGGGGAAGGTGAGGATTTTCTCTCCTCTTGGTTTCCTTGCTGGGAAACAACCCCCCTTTTCTCCTTTGGTGTGGGTGTGTTGCTCCATGAATGGTGGTTAGCCCTGAAGGTGGGGCTGTTTGGGTACCCCCATTCTCTCCTCTGGAGGGCTGGGGAAGGGGTGGGACTTGCTGGGGGGTGACAGGGGTGCTGCTGTCCCTCCTCATCCTGAGTGACCTCTGCCTGCTCCTCACACAGCCCCGAGGGGTGAGCGGAGTGTCTGGGGGTGGCAAGGGTTTGGGAACAGGAACACTTCCCTCTCTCTCCTTTTGGTAGAAGGTGAGGAAGAGGATGATGATGAGGAGGAAGATGATTTGGATGAAGAAGTCATTGATGATGAAGAAGATGAAGATGATGACCTGGAAGGTGAAGAGGAGGAGGATGGAGTAGATGATGAGGTGAGGCTGTGTTTGGTCGCATGTTCGTGCCTTGTGTGGTGACCTTGGTGTCACTTTGAGGGCAGATCTGAGGAGTTTGGCCATCCACTCTGGATGTTCCCTGCACCTTTTGACTCATGACCCACAGAGTTTTCCAGTTCAGGCTTGGCCTGGTGCTTCCCATGGCTCTGGGTGATGGAGCTGTGCAGCCCCATCCATAGGGATGTGAGGAACTCTTTGGGAACCAACAGCTTCTCCCTGGCACCCTGAGGCTTCAGTGGGGTGGCAGCAGAGGGGAAGGAGGACACTGGTGTGGGGTTACAGCTCAGGGAATTGTGGTTCATGCAACAAAATGTCTTGTTTCACCTCCAGGAGGAAGACGAGGAGGAGGATGGTGAGGAGGATGAAGAGGATGAAGCTGAAGATGGTGAGTTGAATCCTAACAAACCAATTCCTTACCAAGCTGCCCCAGCAGTCAAATATTTGGTGTTTTCAGAGCTTCCTGAGCCTCAGTGCAAGGCTGTTGTGCTGCAGCTTTCCTGCCTAAGCTGATGTTGAGGGGTGTCCTCACCAAGGGTCACACAGAGGGTGGGAAATGGGGTCCAGCACCCCCTAATTCCAACCACACTGGGTAATTCTGCCCAATATTGCCTGGAAAGCCATGTCAGCTGCAGAGCTGAACTTCTTGGGTTCAGAACTCCTGTAGTCCTAACAAATATAAACACCCCAATGAATGTTGACAGAATGTTTTGGCTGGCGTGAATTCAAAGGATCTTTGATGAATCATGGAATGTTAAGGTTGGGAAATCCCTCTAATACTGAGTCTGTTAACCAACACCACTGTGTTCACCTCTAAACCATGTCCCAGAGTGCCACATCCACATGTTTTTTGAACACTTCCAGGGATGGTGACTCCACCACTGCCCTGGGAAGCTGTTCCAGTGCCTGACCACCCCTTCCTTGAAGGAATTTTCCCATATATCCAATCTAAACTTTCCCTGGTACAACTTGAGGCCATTCCCTCTCCTCCTGTCCCTTTTTCCCTGGGAACAGAGCCCGACCCTCACCTGTCAGGGAGTTGCAGAGAGCAAGAAGGTCCCCCTTGAGCCTCCTTTTCTCCAGGCTGAGCCCCCTCCAGCTCCCTCAGCCTCTCATGATGCTCCAGACTCTCACTGTTCCCTTCTCAATGTTCTCTCCAGCCCCTCAATCCCTTTCTTGTCCCGAGGGGCCCAAAACTGTCCCCAGGATTCGATGCCCCCCCAGTGCCCAGCCCAGGGCACATGAGCTTGGTCAGAAGTGACTCAATTCTGCAGCTGCTGCTTTTTTGGGGGGGCTGCTCAGCAAAAGAACCCCCTTTTCAAGCAGCTGTTGAAATGTGGGATGCTCAGAGGGCATAGCAAGTGGTTCATGTCTTGGTGCCACCCCAGGCTTTTCCAGGTGCCACGAGGAGCAGGGCAGGGCAGATCTGATCTCTGGAATGGTGCAGGTCCCCAGGGCTGGGCACAACTTCACCCTTGACCTCTCTTTGCAGAGCATCCGTGTGGGCAGAAGAGAAAACGAAGTCTAGAGGATGAAGGAGAGGAAGACCCCGAAGACGAAGAGGACGATGAGGATGACTGAGCCCAGCGAGCCAATCAGTTTTACAGACTCTGACTGTGCTTGTCTTAACCTCCCCGTTGTGTCTATGTGAGACTGTAAATCCCCATCCATCTCCCACTCCTCCTCCCCCCTTTGTATGGCTGCAGCGTCCACAATATATTTTTTTAAGATTTAGAATACTGTAGGCATTCAGGGGAATCTTCCATACAAGGCTCACTTTTCTCACAAGTATCTCATGACCAAAGGCTTTTTCTCCGTTCTCGGTGGTTTGTGCAGCAGCTTGCAAGAAAAAAAAAAAACAAAACACAAAAAAAAAACACAAAAAAAGAGAGAAAAAAAAAAAAGAGGAAAAAAAAAATCTCCTTAGGGTATCTCTGTGTCCCAAATCAGCTGTGCCACACTGGATCCAGAGCTCCAGCTCGCACCCAGCCAGCACTGAAGGCCTTTGCCAGCCACGTGCCCTCAGCCCAGCTCTCTGAAGACTCTTGAGCCCTGTTGGGTGCAAAAAACCTGGTTCATCTCCGTGGACTTGAAGCGAAACGATCCCTGAGGGTGTCTCTGATCTGAAATCATGGTGATGTGATCTCTGGACATGCTTGAAGATGCTTTAGTGCTGGGGATGGGGGGTCTTGGGGAGGGGAGGGGGGCGCTGCTTGCATGACCTGGTACCTCTGACCATGCACCTTGCAGTAGCCCTGCACTTGCTTTCCTATTTTATTTTATAAACTGGAATATTTGTCCCGGTGGCCACCTAATAACCATCCCTTGGAGGTGCAGGTCGGTGGGGTGTTTGTCTCTGCTGTGGTGAGGCTCCTCCAAGGCAGCCTTTTGGGAAGGGACAGGAAATGCAGGTGAAGGGATACTGCACTTCCATCAGACTCCATTTCACACTGTACAGAACCCGTTCAGCCACTATCACTGTGATGCTCCTAACTCGGCGTTCCCCGGAGACCGTGTTAGCCTATGAATTCTCAGGGTCCTTCTGCCAGCCAGTGCCAGCTCTGGACAGCCTGGCATTGCATCCTCCTCCTCCTCCTCCTCCTCCTCCTCCTCCTCCTCCTCCTCCTCCTCCCTTGCCAGCACGGAGCTGAAATCCAGCTCTCCCCTCCTGTCCCAGCTCCGTGGGGGTTGTGTCCCCCCACCTTAAGGAGGATTTGGGGGATCCAGCCAGGAGCATTTCCAACCCCATTCCCACCTCTCTCCTCTTCTGGACGTGTCCAGCCAGCACATCCCTTAGGGAGAACTGGCCCCGGGGCACCCAAGGGGTGGTCCCTGCTGGGTGCTGGGGTGGGTGGGGGTCACTGCTGTCCTGCTGTCGGGGCTCCCCCGGGGGCAGACCCGCACTGGCACTTTGTGGCATTCCCGGTGGGTGCTCCCGGGCCATCCCGAGCCTCCAGCCCTTCCCTCAGAGGAGTGGGGTGTGTTGCAGCACATCCTGTTGCTTTTGTTCTTGCTGTTGTCTCTTGCATTGTACAGTCGCTGTAACCATTCGGAGAAGAACTAATCCTGTAAAATGCAACCTGAGTAACTTATAAATGTTTTAAGGAATTTTTAAAAAGAAATGTCAGAGCAGCAGTTTTAATTTTTTTTTCCCTGCATTTTTAGCAGATCGTATGGATTTTATATTAGCCTAGTAACTGTCAGGTTTTGATTGGTCAGACTAGTCCCAGAAATAAGGATCTCCAGCCCTTTTGTATCTTTTGTTACAAAATTTGGATAAAACTTTAATAAAGACTTCAGTTTTTAAAAATCCATTGCGATGGAGGTTGTCTTGGCTGTCTCTGCCCTGGGAACAGCCAGGAGTGGGAGGTTTAGGGCAGTGAGTGTCCCATGTCCCCAGGAGGGCCGGGTTTGGCCCTGAGCCCTGGCTGGGGAGGCTGGTGACATGGCAGGGGTGGGGTGGGCATGGAGCTGTGGGGTGGCACAGGCCATCCTGGGGTGGGGGCCAGCACAGATGTGGCTGCAGGACCTGCCCTCTCCCCTCTCTGCCCTCAGAGGTGGCCGTATCTGGGTCACACTCAGGGACAGGTTGAGAAGGGTCCCACTGCTGGCTTTTGGGGTGGCCCCTGCCCTGGAGGGGGAAGGTGGGTGTTCATTAGGGCAGGGTGGGCTGGGGTGCCAGGGCAGCTGCCTGTCCATCTGCTGGGGCTGGGAGGGGGTCCAAGCTGTGCCCAGTGCCACAGTGCCCAGGTTGTTTTGGGGACTCGGGGGTCCCTCAGCCTGGCAGGGCTCTGGTCCTGTGCTGGCTCTGTGATGAGCTGTCCCCCTGTCATGTCCCAGCAGCCAGGGCTGCAGCTCAGGGACACTTCAGTGTGTCCATCCCCCTGCTCAGGGCACGGGGGGAGCGAGGGCTGTGCTGGACTGGGGAGGGCACAGAACCAACCCACCCTGAGCCCACCCAGCACAGAGGTGACAGCAGGAGAGCCAGGGCATTCCAAGCTGCTGCTCTCCACGTGCAGAGATCCCAGGAGGAGGAGGAGGGGATGCCCAGCCTGGCCAGGGGGCCATCGGGACCCCCTGACCCCCATCCTGGGGCTGTGTCCCCTCCTGGGGCTGGCAGCATCCCCCGACCCCGGGGTGCAGAGCAGGAGGTGCTGATGCTCCCATGGCTCCCATCCCTGGGCACTGGGCCAGGACCAGTGTGGGCACCAGCATGTCCCAGCAGGCCCCTCCCAAACCAGTTTGGAGCAAACTTTTCACCCCGCTGGGACGGGACCGGCAGCTGCTCAGGCAAAGCTGGGAATGTGCGGCCGCTCGGCTCCCACGGGGGGTGCAGCCCCTCAGGCTGGGCACCGAGGGCCCTGCTCCACCCCAAAGGCTCTCTGTGCCCTCTCCCTGGCACCTCTGCACGGCTGGCACAGGCACCGAGGCTGGGCTGGGGTCCTGGTCTGGGTGCTGGGGTGCAGCTGGCAGAGGCTCCAGCTCTGCTGCTCAGCAGCCCTTTGTGGTCTGGGATGTGCTGGCAGATGTGAGGGGGCAGGGAGCGCCCCTTCCCCTTCCTCCAGCCTTCCTCTTCCCCAAACACTGCCCTTCCTCTTCCCCAAACACTGCCCTTCCTCTTCCCCAAACCTTGCCCTTCCCCTCTCCCAAACCTGCCCAGGGAGCAGAGGGACACACAGACCTCCCTGTACCCCCCCCTTCTCCCCTCCTTCAGTTTTGGGGGGGCATCCTTAGGGGCAGCCCCTCTCCCCCATCCCCCCCAGGCACTGACAGAGCCTCTCCCGGCCGCCACTCCTGTACAATTCCCATTTATTATTCCGAGGTCTCATTCCAGAGAAGTCCACTAACTCCTGAGCAACCTACCGGGCTCCCCCCAGAGCCCCTGGAGCTGAAGCAACGAAACCTTTAGGGGAGGGACAACGTGGGGCTCCGGGTGCTGAATAGTTTCCAAAAATAAAAGGGAGGGGAGAAATTCCAGAGGAAACATCCACCCCTCTGGCAGCCCGGGCTGGGCTGGGGGTGCTCCCGGTGCCCAGGGAGGGGTCCCTGCCCCAGCCCAGTGGCAGGGGCTGTGCGGTGCCCCCCTGCCCGGCTCGGGGCGAGGGATGGGGAGGAGCTGGAGCAGGAGCAGTCCCGTGGGAGCCGGGGCATCAGAGCTGGGAGTACAGGGAGTTCTCCATCTCCGGCGTCAGCTTGGCATGGAAGGAGGAGAGGCCCACCCCGAAATCTGCAGGGAGAGGGAAGAGAGACATCAGCACTGTGGAGCCCCCCCACCCCGTGCCCTGGCTCTTGTGGGGCTCGGGGGCTGCAGGGAGGGCACATGGGACCCCCAGGGGCATTCCAGAGGCTGGGGTGGCACAGGGAGGGCACATGGACCCTCCGGGGCATTGTAGCGGCTGGGGGGTACAGGAAGGGTAAAAAGACCTCACCACAGCATTGCAGGGGCTGAGGGGCATAGGGTGGGGTATGTGGACCCACCCAGGGGCACTGCAGGGGCTGGGGGGCACAGGGAGGGCATGTGGACCCTCTGGGGCATTGCAGGGCCTGGGGGGCACAGGGAGGGCACAGGGAGGGCACATGAGATCCTCCAAGCATTGCTGCAGGGGCTGGGGGGTACAGGGAGGGTACAAAGACCTCACCACAGCATTGCAGGGCCTGGGGGGCACAGGGAGGGGACATGGACCCTCCAGGGCATTTCAGAGGCTGGGGGGCACAGGGAGGGCACACGGACCCTCCGGGGCATTGCAGGGGCTGGCATGTGGCAGTGGCTGCAGCTCACGATCCACCCCAGGGCTGGTCCCCCCCGGCAGGAGAGAGGGAGGAGGACCCGCGTTATCCCTGTGGGGCATTCCCAGGAGCATCCCGTCAGTCGGGGGTCCCCCCCGTACCCATGTCGGCATCCAGGCGGCCGGGCGGGGGGTTCTTGCGGTGGTCCTCGATGTGCAGGGTCATCTCCTCGCGGGAGGCGGCCGAGAAGGGGCACTGGGTGCAGGAGTAGCGGCCCCGCGTGTGCTCCCACACGATGCGGCTGGTGGAGGAGTGCCCTGCAAGGACGGGGCGGGCAGGGAAGCACCGGGACCACCCGAGCAGCCGGCCCGGGGGCCGTGGGGGGCTCGGCCGGAGCGGGGCTCCCAGCCCCACATGCACAGCGCTTCCCTTCCCGAGGTTGGGACCCCGAAATCTGGGGGCAGGGAGCGAGGCTGTGTCCCCCAAAGCCGCGACCTCCCGTTGGGTGTCTCCTCTCCGTACCCCGCGGAGGAGAAGGGTTCCAGTTTGGCCTCAGCACTGGGGGGACTGGGGGACTGGAGCCCACGCGGCTGCTGCAGCTCCTCATCCTGCTGCTTCTGCCCCCGGGACCAGGCTGGGGGGTTTTGGGGGGGCACAGCCAGCGACCCCCCCCTGCCCCTGAGCCTACCGGGGCCGCATCCCCTCTCCGTGTGGCTCCCAAAGCTGGGGGAGCCTGCCCGCCCCCTCTGCTCCCCGTGGAGCACCGTGGTGCCCCGGGGGGTCTCGCCCGTCCCCTGTGGCCCCCCCGCCGCCCCCAAACCCCCCCAGCGACAGAAAGCAGCCCCCGACCAGTAGGTGCCAAACTAACCTGGAGTCACTCCTGAGCCAAAGCATGGGAGGAGTGGGCTGACACTCACACCTGCGGAGGGAATCGAGGGGCAAGACAAGCATTAGGTCCTCCCCTCCCTGGGGTGGGGGGACACGTCGGGGGGCAGGCCTGGCCTGGCCCCCCCGCCTCGCAGCCCCAGCACGCCGGGGAGCAGCAGCGGGGCCGGGAGAATTTGGAGGCTGCTTTGTCCAATTGAACATCCCTGCGGCGGGCGGGATGGAGGGGACGGGGGGCTGGGGAGGGGGCCGGGGCGGCCCCGCCACGAGGGGCACGGATCCTCGGCTGGGCGGTGGAGCATCCTCCTCGGGGAGAGCTGCTGGTGAAGGCGGGAGCAGAAGAAGCAGAAGAAGAAGAAGAAGAAGAAGAAGAAGGTGTTTGCCCGACCCCACGTGCTCACCTTGGCTTTTCTTCCAGACGGCGTTGGACACGGCGGGGCCGTGGGCCGGCAGGAAGGGTCGCAGGCGATGCTGCGCCGGGGGCTGGGGCAAAGCGTAGGGCGAGGGGGGCACGTAGGACAGGAACGGCCCCGGCACCGAGGACGGGGGTGGCCCCGAGAACCGAGTCAAGGACGAAGGGCCGAAAAGGCCGGGCTCCAGCAGCGGGAAGGGATGCGGGGCCGGCGGCACCAGCGGCAGCTCGGCCAGGCCGGTGGGCAGCGCGGCCGGAGCCGCGGCAGAGTCCGAGCCGGGCAGGATGGTTTCCTTCTCCAGGGGTCTCGGCAGCTTGGGCAGCCCCTCGGGTGGTTTGGCCGGCGGCTCCTTGTCCAGGGCAGAGGTAGCGGGAGGCAGGAGGGGCTTGTCGGCTCTGGGGGGCGGCGCGGGGCTGCTGGCGCTGTCGGAGCAGACGTGCAGGTGCTTGAAGAGCGAGCGGTGTGTCCGGAAGCGCAGCAGGCAGTTCTCACACCTGGGGGGAGTTGGGAAGGCACCATCAGGGCTGGTGACCCCTCCAAATCACCATCCCAAGCCCGGGGGCTGATGCCAGGATGGGGGTCTGGGCAGTGGGAGCCCATGTGCTGCCTGGGAGCTGCCAGGTGCCCCCAGGTGGGAGATGGGATGGGGATGGAGACCAGAGGGACTCACTTGAAGTAGCGGTTTGGCTTGTAGTGCACCTTCATGTGAGCCATGAGGTCCTGCATGCTGGGGAAGGTCTCGCTGCAGCCCAGGGTGGGGCACCGGAAGGTTTTGCCTGAGGAAAGAAAGTCAGAGATGGAGATGCAGCAACATCCCAGCTGGGAGCAGCACCACTGGGGGGTCTCCAGAACCTCCCCCATTCCCTCCACTCCCATCTCCTGGAGCACCAGCACCAGTACTGCCTTTCCTTTGAGCCTTGCTCTGCCCCCTCCCAGCCAAATAAAGGGCATGTGGGGTGTCCTGGCCTTACCCTCGAGGGACTGCGTGGGTCTGTAGTGCACCTTCAGGTGGTCCACCAGCTCCTGCATGCTGGGGAAGGCCAGCTTGCAGCCATAGCTTGAGCACTGGTAGTGCTTCCCTGTAAAGAGACATGTGTTGGCTTTGTCCCTGCCCTGGTCATTGCTGTCCCCTCCCCAGGGCAGGGCTGGGGCTCACCTGGGACAGGTCTGCGCTTCAGCGGCCGCAGGTCCTGGGCTGGGGTCCCTCCAGCCACCAGCATGGGGGCACTGGGCAGAGCCACCTCACTGCAGCCTGTAGGGAGAGCCCATGAGACAAGGCCAAGGCTCAGCCCTGCCCAACCACCTCCCTCTGCCCTCCTCCCTCCCTTAAAAACACTGCAGGATCTGGCTGGAGAACTCCAGGATGTGAGCTGGGAAGGACTTTGCTCAGGGTGAAGCCTAATGGTGTCTGGAACACACTGGGTGATGCCACTTGCACACCTGTGCCCATCCCTGCCCACCTGTGCCCATCCCTGCCCACCTGTGCCCATCCCTGCACACCCACAGAGTCACAGAATAGGGGCAATCAGAAGGGACCCACTGGGATCATCGAGTCCATCTCCTGGCCCTGCACACTCAGGATATTCACACTTGTGTGTACATCCAGGCACATCCATGCCCACCTGTGCACATCCCAGTCACCTCCGGGGTGGGATTTGGCCAAAGGGACCGCACAGCAGCTGCTCCTGCCCCAACTCCTGTCACCACCCCCTGCCGTGGCACAGGGCACTCACCTGCCCCGTCTCCACCGTATTTACCCCGCAGGGAGAAGGTGGGCACAGCCTCGTCCTTCTCTGTCTTCATGGCCTGGCTGGTGCAGGGCACGGGGTGAGGGATGTGCCAACGGTGGCTCCTCCTGGTGATGCTGCACCAAGAACAAGGGTGAGGGGTCAGATCCTTCTTCTCCTCCTTCTCCTGGTGCCCCATGGCCTTGGGACCAGCCTCCCCACCCTGTGACCTCTGGAGCCACCAGGAGATCCTGGCTTCAAGCAGCCTTGGCAGTGTCTCTGCCCAGGGACTTTAAACCCAGAGCCATCATTGTCCCTTCTGGCTTCTCCCACAAAGTCCCCAAAGGTGCCCTCAGATGTCCAGGCATTGCCAGGATCCTGCTTTGTGCTCAGCCCGTGGCAGCTGCAGCCAAAAATTCCCCCCAGACTACAGGACCTCGTGCCAAGGCACTGCTGAAGGGATTGATGGAGCTGCTCCAGCCTCTCCCTGCTCCCAACCAACCTTGGGGAGGTCCCACTGGATGCTCCCCCAGCAGTTCCAAAGGGTTTTGCAGCCCAGAGGAGCAGAAGGTCCCACTGCAGAACCAGGAGACCCTGATGGGTGTGTGGGCACCGTTCCTGTCTGTCAGCTGCTCCCCAAAATTACATTGGCTTGGCCTCACCAGCCTGGCACGAGGCTTCAGCTTGGAGAAGCCAAACACTAATTCCCAGTGAAAATCATCCCAAACAGACCCCTCACTTTGGGAGATTTCTCAATAGCATCTTAATGCTGAAGTGAAAAAGGAAATCATAATGGTAATAATAATAGTGTTAATAAATAATAAGCAGTGATGAAGATAATGGCAAGGTTATAAAATAATAGTAAAAATGGTTAAAATGCTGATAATGTCAATAATGTCAATAATGATAATAATGACAATGATAATAATGATAATGATTATTATTAATAATAATAATATCAGTGCTGGAGCTGTGGAGTAGCTGCCACAAGTGCACTGGCCACTGTTTAGAAGGTCAGGATTTCTCCAAGGGCTCAATGACTCCCAAAGCAAACACCCCTTGGGACTCTCCCTGGGGATCAGCCCTGCTGGATGGTGCATCCCATTCCCAGCATTTTCCCAGCTTTCAGCTCTGGGGGGTCTCATCCTGCAGGGCCCACCCTGGCCAAGCTGGGCTCAGCAGCTGTTCCTGCAGCCCCTGGCACACTGGGATCACAGCCCAGCAGGCAAGAAGTCAGGAAGGGGGGGGAAAATCCATGTGGGATTATTCCTCTGGCTGCCCCCTGGCTCGAGGCTTTGTCTGGGGGTTGTGGGGATTTTTTTGTTGTTGTTTTCTCAGGTCGGTGGTTTTGGGATGGAATCGGCACTGAGGATGGGATCAGCTGGAGGGGAGCTGGTCAGGGAGCTGGGAATTTGGGGCAAAACTGGGGCTGATCGTGTGATCATGTCCCAGGAGGGGAAATTCAGCCCTGGATGGAGTGGATGCTCCATCTCCATCCTTCAACTCCATCTCCATCCTTCAACTCCATCTCCATCCTTCACTTCCATCTCCATCCTTCGTGTCCATCTCCATCCTTCATTTCCATGTGATGTGGGCTGGGGGTAAACACTGAGCAGAACCTTCACAGCAGCCTTGATGGAGCTTTGTTTCATTGGAGGGAAATGTAGATTTTGGTGTGATTAAAGGTCTTGGGAATCCTCTTTTACGGGAGAAACCATTTAAAGGGTCAAGCCTGCCCAGCATCCCTGAGGCATCACCACATTTTGGTGCCTGTCCCTGCAGTGTCGGAGCTTTGGAGCTGCTGGAGCATTTCCTGGCACTGTGAATTCTTTGGATCAGAGATCCAGGTCTCTGCTTCCCTGCTGGAAACACTGGCTCTGGATCAATCCTGGCTGCCACAGCCACCCCCCTACCCCCAGGGACCGATGGCCTCTGGTGGCCTCCAGATGAGCCATTTAAAGGAGCAGGAGGCACTGGGAGCTCAGCTGGAGCACTGGGAAGTTTTTCCAAGGCACCAGGACATTTTTCCTCGGCAACATCACAGCAGGGCTGGGAGCTCCTGGGGCTCCAGGGTCAAACCCAACAGTGCCTTTGGACCTTGGAGCTCCCTCCTCTCCCTCTTTGATGCCCCTCTGCATTTCCCAGTTGCAGGAGATAACCCAATGATGCATTTTAAGCTCATTTTTTCCTCTGGAAAAGCTGGGAAAATGCCTCCTGAGCAGATGCTACGGGCAGATCCCACGAGGACACAGAGGACACGATGGTGGCACTACAGCATCGAGCTGTGCTCGGCCCAGGGACTGTGTTTCAGGGAGCAGGTGGCACCTGTATCATCTTGCTGTCATTTGTCACCTCCCATGGGACAGTGGCCAACATTTCCCAAGCTCCAGGACCTTCTGTTCTGCAATCCTGAGAGCGACACTCTGACCCAGGAGCCACTGACCTGCCACTGTCCCTGTCCCCAGTGACCACCAGAGAAAACCAAATCTCTCTAAATGTGACTCCCCCAGAGATGTGACACCCCTGGAGATGTGACCCCTCCAAAGATGTGACTTCCCCTAGAAATGTGATTCCCCCACAGACGTGACTCCCCCTAGAAATGTGACTCCCCTGGAGATGTTACACCCCTGGAGATGTGACTCCCCCAGGGATGGGGCCCCCCTAGAAATGTGATTCCCCCCCAGATATGACTCCCTCAGAGATAAGACCCCCCCAGCACCAGTGCAAACCTGCCCTGCAAACCCAAACCCCAGAGCCACCTCTCACTATTCCCAGGGTTTTCCTGCCACAGGTTCATTTTCCCCCAAACCTGCTGACACCAAACTGCCTCAGTGAAACCCCTGCAGTGAACAGGACCCCCAAAAAACCCTCCCAGGGGGCTGACAGCCATGAGGGTGAGCAGGAGGCTTTGTAGCTGCTGGTCACCCCCAGCAGGCTCTGTTGCTGACTCAGTGAATAATTAATACAGCTCATCTCCCCCCCCACCATCCCGGGGGGGGTTTATCCACATCCCCAAGACTTTCATAAACCCACCCAGGGGAGGATAAACGGGACAAATAATCCGATTTGAGCATCTCTGTGTGCTCTGAGGCCAGAGGAGGAGGCCAGAGGCTCCCCCAAACAGCTCCTGGGTGGAGGAGATGAGACAAAGGCTGGGAACAAGGGGCTCATGTGATGCCGCAGCCGGCGAGCGCCGAGGGAGGAAACACCGGCTGTGCCAGCGACAGCAGCTCCTGCCAGCCCTGCCAGCCCTGGCACCGGCTTCAAAGCCCTGGTACTGGGTTCAAACCCATGTCCTACATTAAAACACACACTATGGATTCTCCTGGTGCCCTCAGGTATCACAGGGAGCCCTCAGAGAGTTGGGGGTGCTGGGGGGGAAGCAGCTCAGGGTATTTTTGTGGCGTGGCGATGCCCAACACGATGTGGGTGCCCTAATCCTGGTGTGGGCTGGAGCAAAGCCTCTGCCTCAGGGTTTTACCCTTGCCAGGGGGATTCCCTGCTTTCCAACTTGGAGAATCTGCCTGGAGAGCCTGTGGAGCCCAGCCTGAACCCCGTGACAGCGTGGGCATCCACAGGGGTGAGCACTGAGCCTCGTGCACAGCCTCGGTGCCACGTCCCCTTGGTGCATGTGGGGGCAGCTCAGCTGAGGCCCTTCTTCCTGCAGAACTACCCTGGGCAGCCTGGGGGTCCCTGCCATCCCCCCAGCTTGTTCCAAGCCACTGGCAACCTGCATGGTGTGTGAATGGGGAAGAGACCTGCTGTCACATCCCTGCACCATCCCGGTGCCCACCTTTACCTGCCTGCCCGTGGCTGGCTGATCCCTGGGCCACATCAGCTCTACAGCTGGAAAAAAACCCCTCTTTCCCTTCAGGAGCCACCTGGGGAGGTTGGAGCTTCATCCCTGAGCCCGGATAAAGCTGCTCCTGAGCAGCAGCCCTGGCCCCTGTCAAGTTCCAAAGCCAGGAGCTCCCTCCCTCCAGCAGCTGCTCTGACAGCAGCAAAGCAGCTCCCACGGGGGTGGGAAACTGGAGGGACCATGGGAAGCTCCCAGTGGGTGCATCCCAGAATACCTGAAGGGTCCTGGTGCTCCCACAGGCCACACAGGCCTGCAAAGACCCAGGGCTAGTGGCTTCCATGGCCAGTTGCCCCTGGGCTCCCACAGCTGGGGTTCCAGATCCCATGGGTAGCCCCCCATGGGCATGGTTTCTGTAGCCCCCCATGGATCATGGTTTCTGCAGCCCCCCATGGGCATGGTCACAGTAGCCCCCTGTACCCTGTAGCCCCCCAGGGGTATGGTTTCTGTAGCCCCCATGGGCATGGTTACTGCAGCCCCCCATGGGTATGGTTTCTGTAGCCCCCCCTGGGTAGCCACACCCCCGTGGCTACCACTCCTAGGGGCAGCAGAGCCACAGGGAGCCCCCCTATGGTTACTCGCCCCATGGGCAGTGGCCCCCTGACCTGCAGCCCCCCTGGGCAGCAGCCCCATGGCTGGTGCCCCCCAGGTGCAGGTGCCACCTCCCTGCAAAGCCCCGGGTGCCCACCCCAGTACTGCCAGTCCATCCCCACATACCGGTACATCTCCCGGTGCCAGCCCAGCCCCCAGTACAGGTACACCCCTCGGTGCCAGCCCAGCCCCCAGTACAGGAACACCCCTCGGTGCCAGCCCATCGCTGCTGCTGCTACATCCCTTCAGTGCTGGTACCCACCCCGTGCCAGTCCATGCCCTGACACCGGTGCTGGCGCTCCTTTCCCGGTGCCGCCCCCCGGCTCGGTTCCCTGACGGCCCCAGCCCCCCGAGTGCTCCCAAAAGCCTGATGCTCTTACCGGGGCCGGTACATCCCTCCATACTGGTACATCTCCGGTACTGGTACATCCCTGGATACTGGTACATCCCCCGATACCGGTACATCCCGCGATATTGGTACACCCTCGATACTGGTACACCCTCGGTACTGGTACACCCCTCGATACCGGTACACCCCTCAATACTGGTACACCCTTCGGTACTGGTACACCCCTAGTGCCGGTACATCCCCCGTACTGGTACATCCCTGGATACTGGTACATCCCCGACACCGGTACACCCCAATACCGGTACCTCGCGGGTACTGGTACACCCCCCGATACCGGTACATCCCCGGTACTGGTTCATCCCTTGATACCGGCACATCCCCGACACCGGTACCTCCCAAATACCGGTACATCCCCGGTGCCAGGTCCATTCCCTGTGCCGGTACATCCCTGGATACTGGTACATCCCCGACACCGGCACATCCCCGATACCGGCACACCCCCGATACCGGTACATCCCCCAATACCAGTCCATCTCCTGTGCCAGTACATCCCTCCATACTGGCACACCCCCGATACCGGTACACCCCCCGCACTGGTCCCCCCTCTCGGTGCCGGTCCCCCCTCTCAGTGCCGGTCCCCCCCTGTCGGTCCTCCCTCTCACTGTCCCCCGCTGTCGCTCCCCCCACTGCCGCTCCACCCCCAGTACCGCCGAACCCCCAATATCGGTGCTCCCTTTCCCGGTGCCGCCCCCTCCTACCCCTCATGCCCTTTTCCCCCGTGCTGCCCCCGGTCCCTCCCGGCCGTACCGGGGCTGTGGTGGGGCCGGAGCCGCCCGGGTCGCGCATCAGCGGCGGGGCGGCCGCGGGGCCATTTTCTGCGCGGAGCTGTCGCGAGAGCCGGGGGAGGAGGAGGAGGATGACGGGGGGGTGGGAGGAAGGAACGTGCGGAAGGGGGAGCGGGGGCCGCGGGGGGAACCCGGCCCGGCTGCTTTTCCCGGGTCGTTCCACCCGAAGCTGCATCCCAGCGCCTGCGGGAGGCTGGAGCATCCCCGGGGCCCGGAGCATCCCCGGGGCTTGGGAGAATCCAGGAGGCTTCGGAGCATCCCGGGGGCTTGGGAGCATCCCCGGGGCTCGGAGTATCCCCGAGGCTTGGGAGAATCCAGGAGGCTTCGGAGCATCCCGGGGGCTTCGGGGCATCCCGAGGGCTCGGAGGCTCCTGGGCTTTGGAGAATCCTGGGGGCTTGGAGCACCCCAGGGCCTTCGGAACATCCCAGAGGATTTAAAGCATTCCAGTGGCCTCTGAGCATCCTGGAGCTTTTAGGGTGCCCCAGGGCCTTTGGAGCATCCTGGGGGCTTTGGAGCATCCTGGGGGCTTTGGAGCATCCTGGGGATTTTGAAGAATCCTGGTGGCTTTGGAGCATCCTGGGGACTTGGTGCATCCCAGGGCTTTGGAGAACTCCCAGAGAGGTCTCAGATCACCCTGAGCCTTTGGAATAACCTGGGAACCCTTAGAGAATCCCAGGGTCCTCAGAGCACCCCAAGCCCCTTGGGAAGTCCAGAACTCCTTAAAACACTCCAGGGCACCCCAAGCCTTTTGGAGCCCCCCAAGTCCCTCAGGACACTCTGATCCCCCTTAGAACATCCCCGAGCCCTCTGAGCATCCCAAGTCCCCTGGAACACCTTGGACTCCTGGGAACACCTTGGACTCCTGGGAACACCCTGTGAGCTCATGGGTGGCCCCAAAGAGCAGCCCAAGCCCCTTGGGGACTCCAGGACCCTCAGAACAACTGGAACCCCTGAGAGACCCCCAAACTCCTCAGAGCCCCTGGAGCCCCTCCAAGCCTCAAAGAGCAATTGGAACCCCTCTGGAACATCCCAGTGAGTGCCAGAACTGGCCCAAATCCCACCTGCCTGCATTGACAGCACCCACTGCTGGGGTGGTCCCAACCATTCCCCCTCCTCCAGCCCCAAGGAAGGGCTGGAACGTGCAGGGAGCAGTTGCCAAAATCTCTGGAGTTTCCAAAGCCATTATTTTTCATTAAAATAAAGAAAAAAGGCTGTGCCTGCTCCCACCTGCCCCCCCACCCCCCCAACCACCTGCTTTGCAATAGAAGGACTCCTAAAAACCTCTGATTTACAGCAAAAATCACCCCAAGGACCACAGGGGCTGTAAAACCCCACAGTGAGGGGAAGCACGAGGAGAGGCAACCACCAATTCCAGTGTGGGGTTATGGGGGGCTTCCCATCCCAGTGGGCTCCTGCCCTCTGCCATGCCCACCCTGGGGTGCCCTGACCCCCTTTTTGGGGTGGGGGTCTGTGTGTTGGGGGAGAGGGGAGCGGGAGGGAGGAAGAGGAGGGCTGGCATGTGAGGCTGAGGCAGGGCCACGTGCGATCAGGTTTTCGTCACTTCCTCCAGCGGGGGGAGAGGGAAGAGCCGGGGGAAAGGCGGACATGAGACCTGATATGTCGGTCCTGTCCATCCCTTTTCCTGCTGCAAACCTTCTGGGACAGCTCCAGGGCGGAATGAGCCCCCACCCAACACCCCCCAAACCCTCCAGCCCCAGCTGCCCCACTGTCCTGGGGGTTTGGGGTGGAGAGTGTCCCTGAATCCTGTCCTGGGGTTTTGGGTGGAGAGTGTCCCTGAATCCTGTCCTGGGGGTTTGGGATGGAGAGTGTCCCTGAATCCTGTCCTGGGGGTTTGGGGACGGAGAGTGTCCCTGAACCCCATCCTGGGGGTTTGGGGTGGAGAGTGTCCCTGAATCCTGTCCTGGGGGTTTGGGATGGAGAGTGTCCCTGAACCCCATCCTGGGGGTTTGGGGTGGAGAGTGTCCCTGAATACTGTCCTGGGGATTTGGGGTGGAGAGTGTCCCTGAATCCTGTCATGGGGGTTTGGGATGGAGAGTGTCCCTGAATCCTGTCCTGGGGTTTTGGATGGAGTGTCCCTGAATCCCAAGGATGGCAGTTTCCACCCCATGCATCACCCCTGGCCCCCATGGATGAGAACCCCATTCCCCCCCACCCCAATCCTGGGGGGACCTCTCTGACCACCATCAGAAAAAGCTGTGACAGCTCCATGGGCTTTGTCCAAGAGATCCTTGGAGCTTTTCCTGTGAGAAATCAAGGATTGGTGACGGTGTCCCCATTCTGCTTTGCCTCCCTGCTGCCCCAGCAACACCCACTGACTGTGCCGACTGATCCAGAATCACGCTGGGATGTGGAGATGCCTGAGCTGGATTCCTGGGGGAGCTGATTCCTGTATCCAGCCTCTTCTGGAGGGTTCAGTGTGGGCACAATGGGGCTGCCTCCGATGTGGGTCTGCCCCTGGCACAGCTCTTGCCACGGGGCCAGGAGCCACGGGCTGGCATCGGGGTGAAACACAACCCCAGACTCGATTTTTTGAGTCAGATTTACCATCGTTATTAACAACAATCCTGTTTATACCCCATAATCACCGCAGGGGTTTCAGTCCCAGGGTATGAATGAGCAGCAAAGAGCCCGTCCTTGCTGTGGGGGTGCCACCAGCTAAAGCAGCTGTGACATTCAGCGGGTGGCACTCGCTCCATAAAAAATGCTGGTGAAGAACAACCACAGAGCCCCCACCAGCCCCTTTGGCACAGCCTCATGGGGGTGGGCTGTGAGGGTGGGCACCCCCTTTTTGCCTCCAACCACGTGGCCGAGCTGTGCCCAGCTCAGATCTTCTGCACGTAGTTCCCAGGGAAAAGCCCTTCCTTGCCGTGCAGCCGGCCCTTCCACCAACCTGAGATGTCTGGGAAAGGGGATAAAAACCAGCCAGGTCAGGTGTGGCACTGCCAAGGTGGGGAGAGAAGGGGAGCAGGGCAGGAGGCTGGTACCTTCCAGCAGGATGTCGATGATGTCCCCCACGTTGAAGCTGAGCTCGTCCACGTCCTGCCCAATGTACTGGTAGAGCGCCTGGCACCGCGACACGGCCACCTTGGGCTGGGCTTTGGGTCGCCTGGCCGGGGGTGGCCGCTGGCCCAAACTCCGCCGGCGCTGCATCCTGAGGGGTGGGAGACATGGAGTCCACACCAGGAGGGCAGGAGGGTGTGGGGTGGGCTGTTCCCTCCTTCCCATCCTGCCACTCCACATCCATGGGGTGCTCCGTGCCTGCAGGTGGGGCTTCCCAGTGAAGGGACTGGGAGAACTGAAGCAGGATGTTCTGCTCCCTCCTTCCCATCCTACTGATACATCCATGGGATGCTTGATGCCTGCAGGCAGGTCTTCCCAGTGCAGGGACTGGGAGAACTGGGCCAGGACACACTATATCCTCCTTCCCATCCTGCTGCCCCACACCCACAGAATGCTCCATGCCTGAAGGCGGGTCTTCCCAGTGCATGGACTGGGAGAACTGGGCTGGGATGCACTGAACCCTCCTTTCCCATCCTGCTGTCCCCTACTAACAGGATGTTATTCTGTGCCTACAGTGGGTCCCCCCGGTGCAGGGACTGGGAGAACTGGGCCAGGACACACTATACCCTCCTTCCCATCCTGCTACCCCACACCGACAGGATGCTCCATGCCTGAAAGTGGGTCTTCCCAGTGCATGGACTGGGAGAACTGGGCTGGGATGCACCAAACCCTCCTTTCCCATCCTACTGTTCCCCACCAACAGGACACTCTGTGCCTGCAAATAGGTCCTCGTAAAACTGGACTGCCCTGGTCTGGTCCCATCCTCAGAGGGGAAAGAGCATCTCCTGGTACTGGTGGCAGTGGGAGGGGAGGAGAAATCAGGGACTGGGACACAGGACAGGACCTACCCGGCCACCCCCTGGTCAGGCACGTTTAGGAAATCCATGTTGTGCTCGGATGGGGGCCGTGTCCTGGGCTGGTGGCCGATGTTCTGGGGGGGAAGTGCCGTGGCTGGGGGGCCCCTCGTCTGCTTCTGGGGCATCTTGTAGGTGTCCCTCTGGGGCCGGCCTCCTCCCTGGGGAAACTGGGCAGCCCCGTTCCTGCAGGCACCTGGAAGACCCCGTCCCAGGATGGTGCATTACAGGGGGTCCAAGCTCAGCCTGTGCCCCCCAGGAGGGCAGTGCTGGCTGGATCCAGGCTGGTACCCCCTCCCTGGCACCCCCTCCTCACCTCTGGGTGCTGGTGGGGCCGTGCGGGAGGGCGCTGGACACCGGGTGCCACCTCTGCTCTGCATTGCCCCCTTCTTTGTGGGCTCTGGGGTGACACAAGCCCCCCGTTAGGTGACAGTCCTCAGAGCCTCCCCCATTCATACCCAGCTGTCCTGTTCCCCAAAGCTCCCTGTGGTGCCCCATCACCCCAGCTGAAGTGAGTCCCTCCTGGGTGAGGTGCAAACCCAGCAGGGTCAGGGCACAGCCCGATATTCCCAGAGCTCCAGCTCTGCCCTGCAGTCCCAGAGCAACTGTGTCCCCTCCCTGGCATTCCCTGGTGCCCTGGCACTCACTGGCATTCCTGGGGAGCCCATCCCCGATGCTGACCATAAGAGTTTTGCCTCCAGCTTTGAGGGCGGCCACGTCGCCCTGTCCTCTGGTGAAGGTGACGTTGCGGGTGCCACCACCGCCCCAGCCCTCCTTCTTCACCCGAAACTGTAGTCTAGGCGAGAGAGAGGGTGTGAGACCACGGTGACAGAGCCCTGTCCTGCTTTGTCACCTCTCCCAGCCTCCATCCTTACGCGTCCTTGAAGGAGAGGGGCAGCTTGGAGCGGGTGAGCTCCTCGAAGCGTTTGCACAACAGGCTGATCAGCTCCGTCTTGAAGATGGACTCCAAGAAATTGTCGGCATCCTTCTCGTGGAGGATGAAGAAGTCATCCTGCCTGGTGCTGGGGGAGGAACCCCAATTGGGAGGTGTCAGTGGTGGGCATGGCTGGTGCCGGTGCTGGGAGGGGACTGAGGGCATGGCTTGGCTTGGGTCCACCCCCAGGAAATTTAGAGGGTGATTTGGATGGAAAACTCCCTGACCTCCAAAGCCCCACATGCAAAGCACCCTGTGTGGCCCTCAGGGTGATCTGGTGCCTCCATGGACAAGGGGCTGGGGGGCACCAAGGCATGGAGAGGCTGGTGGAGGTGATGGGTGAAGCCTGACAGCACAGACCCCCCATGTGGAGCCCAAGATAAGGGACACACCTCAGTGAGACTCCGCTCACCGCCTGGAGCTCCACCTTCTTCTTGAGCACCTCCTTGATCTGCCCCTTCTCAGGACCCTTCTTCACCTTCTCCCGCCCGATCAGGTAGAAGTACTTGGGGGTGAGGATGAAGTCCCGCTTGATGGGCTGGGAAAGTGCAGGAGAAGGGGGTGAGGGATGTTTGCTGTGGGACACCTGCCCCACACACACATCCCACCCAAGGAAAGCCACCATGAGCCACAGCCTGACCAGTCCCAAGCCCCAGGTGGGTCCATGTACCTTGAACCTCCGGTCGTATTTAGTGATGGAGTCGGCGAAGTCGATCCTCTCCCGCTTGGCCAGGAACTGGCGCAGCTCTGGCCGCTCCTCCATGCCCAGGTAATCGCCCACGAAATTCCTGTTGATGCTGTTCCTCCTCCGCTCTTTGAAGTTGTAGAGGATGCTGGCAGCTGTGAGGGGTCCCACAGGGATGCTGGTCACACAGAGCTCTGTGCTGGTGGCTCAGAGCCCTCCCAAACCAGCTGTGGGACAGAGGTCATGGGTCATGGCAGCAAAACGTGGGGCTGGTTTTATGCCATGGGAGGAATCCCAGCTGCTTGAGCTTGGCTGGCTTTGAAACCCATTCACTGCCTTCAAAAAGCCTTGTGCTGTGGGAAGGAGGGATGGACACGGCTGCTTCCTGGGTTTTCCTCCTTGAGTTTTCACCACACGCTTGGGAGGGGGGGAGAACCCCTGGGGTACCTTTCCCATCCCTCTGCCAGGGCTGAATCCCAGCTACCCCTGTCCATCCCTGTGCAGGCAATGAAATGCAGAGCAAGACACCACAAGGATGTGTTTCTGTCCTACGGCCCCTCCCAAGGCTGGAAAGAGGTGGAAGAAATCTGTGACCTCCTTTAAGGTGTAGGAAAAGACTCCAAGTATCTCACAGTCCGGTTCCTCCTCACTACCCTCCTTGTTAGTGCCATGATTAGGAGCCAGGCTGCTGCTCTGCCACCTGGGTTGTCCTAATGAAAGCCACCCAAAAAGGGGTGCTGGGGTGCCAGTGTCGCTGTCCTTGCCCTTCCTTACCCTCCTCTCGCATCTGCTCGTACTTCCTGACGGCGACGTGCCGGCGCCAGGCCTTCTGGATCACCCGGGCGAAGCCATCGAATTTCCTCTCCCTCATCTCCTCGAGGAGGAAAAGCTGGATGGGACAGGGAGTGCTGAGTGTGGCTGGCCAGGTTAACCCACCCCAAACCATTCCCAGCACTGCCCAAAAGGACGTTCAGCCCCATGCAGGGCTGGGGGTGGGTGGAAGGAGAGCCCACCCTGGTAAGACCTAAAAAGCAATCAGAGACTGCATACAATGCCAGCCATGGTGCCAGCTCAACTCCTGGCACCAGGGTGCTGGCTTGGTGTTAAATTATGCTGAAACCAGCCTGGTTTGCCAGAGTGTGTCTACACATCCTGCTTTTTGAAGCAGGATTTGATAGATCAGCTGCTCTGCTGGCCTGCAGATGTGTGATCTAGTATGACTTTTATATCATGCTTAAAAGTCCAGTCCCCTTACATATATTTTTCTCACATAACCCTTCTTGGGGGGTGTGTGTGTAGATTCCTCCCTTGGGTGGGAATGTCCCCCAGGGACACTCCTCGAGGTTGAACAAAAGAGATCTCCCCACAAACGTTGGTCTGGGTGAATTACATCCATCTTTACTTAATAGTTATTTCTTTTTGCTAGCTTTAATATAATTGCTTCAATAATTGCTTCAATATAGCACACTGTCCTACCTTATAACACCCTACCAGTGGTTTTTTAGCTTTATATATAGTGTAGTAAAGAATTCTCATTAAGGTCTTTTGCCTGATCATTTGTAACAGTAAATGATTCATTTTATATAAGTATTCTCATTTTGCTGACCATTAAAACCCGTGGGACAAAAGTGGTTTGATCCCACCCCTGTAATTCCTTAAACTGACATAATCAGAGGTGGATTCCATCACACTGAGACTCAACTCTGAGAAGGAGTTTAGAAAGCAAAGGAGTCCTTTTCTCCAGAACCAACAGCAGGGTTTTTTAAATAAAGGTTGTCTAAGCCTTCCACTCCCCTCCCATGATGGGGCACCCACCGACTCGGGGTTCTTGACGAACACTTTGCTCCGGCCCATCTGGAACTGGTCGGGGTCCATGTTGACGGAGCGCAGCAGGTGCTGCACCCCTTGTCGCTCGTCCCCACGCCACGATGGCCACGTCTCGGGGGTCAGGATGGCATAGCTGGGGGACACACACTGTGAGCCACAGCATCACAGAGCCACAGAACGGTTTGGGGTGGAAGGGACCCAAAAGAGCATCTTGTTTGAGAGAGGGAAGACCTTCAGCTAGACCAGGGTTGCTCCAAGCCCCATCCAACTTGGCCTTGGACAATTCCAGGGGTGGGACAACCAGTGCCAGGGCATTCCCCCCTCACAAGGAGGAATTTCTTCCTGATTAAAAGCTGTGAGTCACAGCTGGACCGAGAGGATGTGCCATCCCCCATCCCATGGGTGCTCACCGCTGCAGGAATTTGTGGAAGAGGCGGCGGTAGGCGAATCCTGCCCGGCGCACACGGATGTTCTCCTTCAGCCCCAGGTACTCCACTTGGTGCTTCACCCTGTGGAGCCAGGAGGGACACTCTTGGTGTGGGATGGCAGGTCAAGGGAGGACCTGCTGGGGCCCTTTGGCCCCTGTTTGCATGGGGATGTTCAGATGGAACCTCAAGGTGATGCACCTAAAGGGGATGGTGTGTCCCCACACGGTCCTCGTGCTGCCCTGGATCTGTGCATGGCACAAAGGGACCAGCCCACGGGGACAGCTTTGGGAGGAAAGCCAGTCCTGGCCACATGTCCATGGTTGTGTCCCATTCCCTGGGCTCTGTGGGCTCCCTGTTACCTGCTCTCCTCCCAGTCCCGGGGTTTCTTGGTCTCGTTGGGCTTGATGCAGCGGATGTAGTGTGGCGTGCACTTCATTAGCGTGTTCACCAGGTCGTTGGCCTGTTTCTGTGGCAAGGATGGACCTCTGGAGCATTAAAGGTGTTGGTGGGAGCCCATCACCCTGACGCTGACCCAGAGACAGTGTCTGTCCTGCAGCATTATGGGCTGTACCTTGATTTTGGAGCCCGCAGTGGTGGGTCGTCCCTTTTTGTCAGAGTCAAGCTTTTCTGGGAAAAGCATCCGGATGAAACCGCTGCAAGGGAGGTGACAGTCCCCAGGTGAGAGCTGCCAGGCTCCCCATGCTCAACACGGGCTGAGCTGGCACCAGCTCCAGCTCTGCCTTCTGCTGCTGGGAAATCCTGTACTGTGGCTGATTCCATCCCCTTGGACCATCCCCAGGCTGGGCAGGGTCAATGCTGGTGGGTGAACCCCCCTTTTCCCAGCCCTGCATCCCTGGGATGCCACCAGTGCCTGCAGGGCCATGCAGGATGCTGAGCACCCACAAAGGCAGGTCCAGCCCTTACGATCTGTAGGGTGAGGATGGTGCCCTGTGCCCCAGCCTTTTGGGGTGCCCCTGGGCCCCCAGTGCTGCCACAACTCACAATTCACTGCTCTGCATGAGCTCGATGAGGTCGGTGAAGAGCACGTCCCGGTTGCGCTCGCAGAAGCCGTTCACGTCGTAGGACACCTGGGGACAGGAGGGGACCTCAGCCCAGTGCTGTGGTGGCCAGGTGAAGGCTGTGGGGTTCAGGCTGTGGGGTCTGGGGTGCTGTACCTTGCCTGCATAGTGATGGATGATGAAACCAGAGTTCCAGCTGTTGAAGTGCTCGTGGGTGCCCACGGCCGCCTGCAGCTTCTGCAGCAGGGTCTGGTCGGCGCCCTCGCCCGTGGCATGCATGGTGGCACAGACGTCATCCAGGACACTCATGATCCCAGGAGGGTTCTGGGAGGGGAAGAAGGAAGCCAAGGGTGTCCAAATGCTGTGACAGGGCCCAATCCTGCACCTGGCTGTGCTGGTCAAAGGTGCTTCATGCTGAACTGCAGCTGAGGTTAAGGACACAGAGCTGCTGCTCTCCCAGGGGTGCTGGAAGGGTTCAGGGCCAGGTGGGAGCAACCTGGTCTAGTGGAAGGTTCCCTGCCCATGGCAGGGGGTGGTTTTAAGGTGAGCTTTAAGGTGCTTTCCAATCCAAACCATCCTACAAGTCTCTGCTCCCCGTGAGGACTGACTTCTGGCACCCAATCTGGACAGCACCCAGCCCACCCAGCACCCCCTCCCCGGGTGCCCCTGGCAGAGGAGGCCCCACTCACCAGCTTGTTCTCTATCAGGTCACACACCACCTTGTTGTTGAAGTACTGGATCTGGGTCCACTTGATCCCTTCCTGCACATATTCTTCCTGGGGAAGTGCAGGGAGAGCCAGGTGGGCTCCTGAGCTCACGGGATTCACTGGAGACCCCCAGCTCCTGGTGCTGAGGAGAAGGGGGGTGCAGGGATTGGGATGCTGACACAGCCCCACTACCCCCCAGGCCAGCCCCCCTGTACCTGCTCTGCCTTCAGGGTCAGCTCTATGAAGATCTGCTGCAGCTTCTCGTTCACAAAGTTAATGCAGAATTGCTCAAAGCCATTTTTCTGCAAAAGGACAAAAGATGAAAGAGAAAACAGGGTTGTGTTTTCTTCTGCTCCTCTGGCCCATTGTGGGGATTCCAACCAACAGAGCCTTTGGGTGCTGCACCAGGGACCCTTCTTGGGGCCACCACCTGCTGACAGCCCCTCACTCCAGCCTCTCCACTCCGTGCAGGAGCAGGGAAGGACATTCCCAGCTGGGCTCCTGCAGCAAAGCAACAACTTCCTTGATAGGGGAAGAGAAGGGGCAGGCACTGATCTCTGCTCTGTGGGGACCAGAAACAGGACCCAGAGAACGGCCTGGAGTTGTGTCAGGGGAGGTTTAGGTTGGGTATCAAGGAAAGTTTCTTCCCCCAGAGGGTGGTGGGCACTGCCCAGGCTCCCCAGGGCAGTGGGCACGGCCCCAAGGCTGCCAGAGCTCCAGGAGGGTTTGGACAACGCTCTGAGGGACAGGTTGGGATTGTTGGGGTGTCTGTGCAGGGCCAAGAGTTGGACTCATGATCCTTGTGGGTCCCTCCCAGCTCAGGACATTCTGTGATTCCATGAGCACACACCTGGAATATCTCAAAGCCATAGATGTCCAGCACCCCGATGCTGTACTCCTGGTGGGGCTTCTGCATAGCCCTGTTGATGGACTGTGGGGAGAGAGGGGATGAGCCATCAGCTGGAGGGTGGAGGGCAATGGGATTGGCTGTCCTCTGGAGCCGATGGTGACCATCCCTTCTCAGCCCATCCCAGGGGACCACCCACCTCCACGAGGAAGTCGAAGACACGGGCGTAGAGCCCCTTGGCCAGGGCATCCCGGGTGTAGGCTGCCTGCTCCACGTTGAGGGTGACGGTGATGGACTCGGAGCGGCCACCCCACTTGCTGTCCATTTTCCTGCTGGTCACCTTCTCGTTCAGGCGCTCCTGGTCGACCCCCAGCAGGTAGGCAGGGAAGGCCAGGGCTGGGCAGAGCAGGGGGGTGGTCAGGGTTGTCTTCTCCCTGTACACCCACAAGCCAGGCTGGAACGCCCAGCCCCATCCGAGTGCCAAGGAGAGCAGCGATTGGAGACGTGGGATGGGTCCTTCTTCTGCCAAATCACAGCAAGTGACTCCTGCCATCTGTCCCCTTGCTAATTAAACTCTGGCTGAGCCATTTCCTCACTGCCTCAGTTTGTCCATCTCTAAGGTGGGGAAGGTTCTGGGGCTGCCTCGCTCCTCTGCCAGGGGATTTGTGACACAGTTTGTTCCTCCTCTGCCAGGGGGTTTGTGACACAGTTTGCTCCTCCTCTACCAGGGGATTTGTGACCAACCCCACGTGCCCTTCCCTGGAGCTACTTGGCTACTCACAGTCAGCGTTCTCCACCCGAGCATAGTTGCCTTCCTCCCTGAAGCTGATGTTTCCCAGGTGGAGGATCCCTGCCACGATCTGCAGCACCAGCTGCTGGTCCTCACCCCTGATGCCGATGACCTGCATGGCATTCTGGGGGTGCAGGGAGCCTGTCAGCCCCTTGCCCAGCTGCAGAGGCTTTGGGGGGACCCCCCTCCTGGGCACTCACCATGGTCTCGTGGAAGTCACTGTGATCATCAGTACCTTCCACCTCGTAGGTGTCTGTCTGGTTCAGGTAGTAATAATAATCCGGGCTCATGATGCCCAAGTTCTGTCGTTGCTCTTGGGATGCCCCTTGGATGAGCTGGGAGGGGAAAAGGAGCTGAAGTCACCTTGTCCCTGGCCCACCCCTCCCCTGGTGGCTCCTGACCTGCCCTCTACCTGATAGTAGATGTGGAAATTCCTCTCGCACTGGTTCTGGCTCACCACCCGTGACTTCTCCAGCAGGAAGTTGGAGATCTTCCCCCCGTCAGGTTCTCCACCCCTGCTGAACTGGATCTCGAAGTACTTCCCCTGCCCAGGCACAGATCCTGCTCAGAGCCACGGCCCTGGGGCGATTCCTCACCCCCCCCAGCCCTGGCTGCTCTGCTCCCACGTGAGGAGCATTGCTGGGATGTGTTTCCATGTTTAGGTGGAAATCTCTTTGCTCTCTGCCTGCAAGGAGGTTGGAGCCAGGTGGGGGTTGGTCTCTCTCTCTGGGTAATAAGCAGCAGGACAAGAGCAAATGGCCTCAGAATGTGCCAGGGGTGGTTTATGTTGGATATTAGGAAAAATTCCTTCACTGAAAGAGTGCTCAGGCACTGGAACAGGCTGCCCGGGGCACTGGTGGAGTCACCAGCCCTGGAAAGATTTAAAAGATGTGTGGATGTGGCACTTGGGGACACGGTCCAGCGGTGGCCTTGGCAGTGCTGTGATAATGGTTGGACTCCACGATCTTAAAGGTTGTGTGACCCCCTTCACCTGCCCTGGTGACTTACAAAGCGGCTGGAGTTGTTGTTCCGGACAGTTTTGGCATTTCCAAAGGCCTCCAGCAGTGGGTTGGACTGCAGGATGATGTCCTTTACATGCTGGGGACAGAGGAGGGAAAGGGCTGAGCTGGGGGGCCACCACACCTGCACCCCACTGCCTCGGGGTTGGGGACTTTGTGTGTCCCCAGCCCAGAAATGGGTGGTTGGGAGAGGTTGGGAGGTTGGAGTGGTAAGTGACAGGGGTGACAACAGACCTACCTGCACCTTCTCCCCACCCCCGGACACTTTGGAGATGTAGCCCATGATGTATTTGGCTGCCACCGTTTTCCCGGCCCCGCTTTCTCCGCTGTGAAAATACCAAAGCACAGGAGGTTGTGAAATGGCCCCACCAGAGTCACCCATTCCTGGGGGGCTTCAGGGTGGGATGTTGGAGCAGAACCAGAGGGTGACAGCAAGTTTTGGGGGCTGTGACCTTCCTCCTGGGGATGGGGCTACCCAGGTTCTCTGGGACCACAGCATTGCTTCGATGAGGAGCTGCTCTGGCAGGAAATGTTGGATTTCTTGTTGCTGGATTTTGGAGGGGAGGAGGGAGGCTTGGGAGCCTCAAGGGGAAGTCTCTGGCCTTGCCCCACATCCTGACCATTTCCCTTGCAACACTGCACCGGAAAGGTGCCTTGCACAAGGCTCTGGGCCCGCCTGGGACCACCCAGGGGCTTTGAGGTCCCTCCAGACACCACAGGGCACCGTGTCCCCCACCTCTTGCCATCACGTGGCTGCTCTGTTTAACTGGGAAGCCCTCAGGTGTGGGGAGAAGGGGTGAGGGGGGGCACAGCCGGTCCCAGAGCAGTGACAGGGGGTCCCAGCTGTGCCCCGTGTCCCCCCAGTACCTGATGATGACACACTGGTTCTCCCCGTCGATCAGCATGTTCCGGTACATGTTGTCAGTCAGGGCGTAGATATGGGGGGGGTTTTCATACTGAGCCTGAGGAGGGGACAAGGACAGCGGTGCTGAGCACGGAGCAGCCACCAGCCCCCCACCCTGAGCCCCCTCCCCAACTCCCCTTAACCCTGCCCACGTGGGAATTCGTCTCTCCCCACCAACATGAGCTCATCAGCTGTATATCCAATGTTTTTTTGACCCTCCCCTCCTCCTTGGGAAGCTCGTGGGGGCAGAGCCACTCGGGCTGGATTTTACCATGTTTGGGTTGCTCTGGTGTGGATTCACGAGCTGAAATTCCCAGGAATGTGGCTTTGCTGCTGAGCCTCCTTACTGGCTCTCCATGGGCGTGCTTGGGAGCACTGCCCCTGCAGCAGCCAAAGGGCTGGGGAGGATGGGGACCCTCAGGGGACCTTCAGGGGACCCTCAGGGGGGGTTGTGCACCAAGTGACACCCAAAGAGCCCCGACAGCCTCACCGCTCCCTGGTACAGCTCGATCTCCCGGTCGGTGAAATACGGCATCTGCTTGAAGGGGTTCACGGAGATGAGCACTGGCCCGATGTAGGTCTGGGTGGCAGGTTAAGGTCTCTGTGTCCTTCCCCATGTCCCACATCCCACCCCGGAGGCAGCATCAGAGCAGTGGCAGGAGGGTGGGTTTGGGGTCGCAGGAATGTAGGTTTGGGGTTGCAGGAAGGTGGGTTTGGGGTTGCAGGAAGGTGGGTTTGGGGTCGCAGGAATGTAGGTTTGGGGTTGCAGGAGGGTGGGTTTGGGGTCGCAGAGAGGTGGGTTTGGGGCTGCAGGGAGATGGGTTTGGGGTCCCAGCCACCTGGAAAGCTGCACCAGGAATGTCCCAAGGAACAGGCAGAGCTGCTGCCATGACCTGGCTGTGCTCCCTCAGCCCTGGGGTGTCCCCAGCAGTGTGATGGACACGGGGTACAGCAGGAGCACCCCCTTATCTCCCTAGCCTGGCATCTCCAGCATCCCAAAGCCTCCTGGAATTCACCCCCTTAGCTCCCTGGCCTGGCATCTCCAGCATCCCAAAGCCTCCTGGAATTCACCCCCTGCTCATGCTCCACCTTTCACAGCAGGACTCCATCCCCATTTTCTAGTCAGGGAAACTGAGGCATGGAGAGGGAAGAAACTGTGGCTCCTGTCCTTGCCCAGCCACTCTGCTGCCTCAGGCCCTGCCTCAGCATCCCTCAGTGCTGGCAGGGGCATGGAAAACCAGGGAATTGCACTTGGGAACAGAAGCAGGATGGGGATGAACCCCCAGCGCTTGGGGTTGGAGGTGAGCGCTGCCAGTGGGATTACTCTGAGCTCTTGGTGTCCTCTTTTTGCCCCACCTGAGAGCAGGGCAGGGGTAGAGTGACCAAAGGAGGGGAAGAGAGGGGCTTCTCTTGGAAATGCAGAAGCGCAGGACGCTGAGTCACGGCTGGACGGAGCCCTGTGGGCAGCAGCACAACAACAAAAAAGGAAGAAAGAGGCTTCGTGGGGTGTCTTTTTCAGCCAAAAAAAAAAAAAACCCAACCCCAAAGCCAACCCCTAAACACACGTGAAGCCCCAGGGCTGCAGGGGAGGAGGCTCTGTCACCGTGGCCGGGACAGCATCGCCTTGTAAGGACAGAGCAGCATCTTTGGGGAAACTACATCGAGCGCCGGGGGCAGGAGCTCAGCAGTGCTGTCAGCCCAGCGAGTCCTGCTCTGTCCCCACGGGGGTCTGGCCCTTGTTCCCACCAGGGCTGGGGGGCAGGAGAAGCTGTGATGGTGGTCGGGGTGCAGAGCCGGTGGTGTCTCCAAGCAGGTGTGGGGTGAGCAGGGCAAGGGCTTGGGGACATGTCCCCATCCGTGGAGCCTGAGAGCCACAGAGCTTTGTGGCTGGTGCCCAGCAGTGTCTGAGATGGGAGCAGGGACTGGGCTGGGGGATGGCACAGGGTGGGTAACACAGGGCAGGGTGATGGTGTCTCGTGTGTCCTGACACCGGTGGGAGTGATGGGTGGCACCTCCTCCCTCTGCCTGCAGGGATGCTCCTGCTCCATCCAGGGTTTGCCTGGGTTTGCTTTGGGTGCAGAGCAGCCAGGGCACACTGTGGGCATCGGGGAGGGTGGGTGACATCAACAGGGGGCGATGGTCACTGCTGCCACTGGGGTGTGGCCCTTTGTCACAGGCAGGTGGGTCTCCTGTGCTGGAGCAGTGGGAGGCAACAATGAAGGGCTTTGCTCAGGCCTTTGGGGCCACAAAGGAAACTCCAAAGTGGGTCCCAGGGCATGGCAGGACAGGGGTTATGGATGCTGAGTCTCTGCCAAGTGCAGATCAGCTTGGGAACAGCAACATTCCCCCAGCTGATCCCAGTCCTGTCCCACCAGTGTGGAGATGGGACACTGCGAGCACTGGGGCAGCCCCAGTTTGTCCCATGCCCTGGCAAAGCCCAGCCCTGCTGCTCCCTGTCCCGATGGCACTGCCCTGGGAAGGATACAAAGATGAAATCATCCATGAAACGCTTCTTGAGGTTCTCCACGATGGCCTCCTCGGAGATCTTGGACAGCAGCACCATGTCGTCCACGCCGCTCTGCTTGACATTGTGGCTCTGCCAGTGGAAGCGCTCCTTGCTGCCCTGCAGGGACAGGGACACGGGCACTGTGCCAGGGTGACAGGGACTGTGCCAGGGCCACTCCTGCTGGCAGTGGGGCTCCAAAACTGCCCTGGAGCTGCTGGAGCTGTGACTGTCCTCCAGCTCAGCTGTGGCTCCGAAATGGGTGCAATGAGGGGGTTTGGCCAAGCTGGGAATGCCCAAAGCTCAAAATGCAGGGCACCAGGGCTTGCCCCTTCCCTCTGGCAGGATCTCTGCCCACTGTAGGTGTGGCACACGGTGAGAGCAGACAGGATGCTGAGAGACTGTGGGCACATCTGCACCATCAGCCTGTCTCCTTACGGAGCTGAACGAAGCAGTTGGTGCACAGACTCTGCTTATGAGTCAAAGGCACACCAGAATAACCAGGAGAAGGGTGGTGGTGACCTTCTCTGCCCACTCACATCCTCTTCGTACCAGGGCAGAGGTGCCACTGTGCCCCCATTCCCCTTTCCTACTGCCCAGAGTGACACCAGCACCCTCTTTCCAGCCAGCCCCATCTCACCCAGCTCTGTCTCTGGGGCACCAGGAGGGAAACTGGGCTGTGATTTCAGCCCTGGTGGGGTAAGGACAGCGAGCAAGGGTGAGATTCCACCGTGCAAGGACTACCCAAAGGGCTCCCCTCGCCCTCGATGCCACAGAGGAGACATGCTGGGCACAGCTGTGGTGCTCATGTGGCCCCTGGTGGGATGCCAGAGGGGACACCCTGTCTGGCCCTGCCCATGGCCCCTCTGTGCCCGTCCCCCCCAGTTCTGCTTTTACCCCCAGTGTTCTGTCACCGATTTCACTTCTCCCCCGTCTCCCCTGGCCTGTTACTCTTTCCACTTCCCTTTTCTCCTCTTCCCCTTTTGCTTCATTCTCCTGCTGGCTCTGAGGATTTCAGGCCTCTGGGCCCTGATGCCTCTGGACCCTCCTGTGAGCCCCTGGTTTTCACAGGGTGCCCCCACACCCACCCTTGGGTGCTCATCACCACCTGGCACCATCGGGATGGGGGACAGAGGGACCCTCGTGCTGCTGGAGGAGCTCAGCCCCATCGTGCTGCTCCCCCTGCCCACCTCCCTCCTGGCTGGGCTCTGCAACCCCAAACACCATCCCTGCCCCACCAAACCCCAAATGCAACTCAAGCCCACGTGGCTGGTGAAGGGGCTTTTGGCTTTGTTGTCCCACCACCTTCCCTTGGGGTACATGGGGTATATGGAACTCAGGGGGCCTGGGAGGTAATGAGGCTGCTCACACAGCCTGAAACCACTGGGGAAGCTTCTTCTCTTCCTCCTCTTTGTTGTTTATGTGTCTTTTTTCTTGCCTTTCCCTCCTTTTCCTCCCCTCCAACCTAATGCCCCCTAGAAAATCCACCTGGAAAAACACTGGTGGGCTCAGTCACCCTCTCCAGGTCACTGTGACCTGTCTGGCACAGGACCCTGGGCTGCTCTTGGCCCCAAATTAAGGTAAATATGAGCATTTCCTGCTCTGAAACCTCAGAGTTTCTGAGCTGACACCCAGAGTTTCTCTTTCAGCCCAATGGGTGCTCACAGGTGGCAGTGGTGAGTGTGTGCCTTCACCACCTCCCTTCCTCTGGGCCACCTCAGGTGCTTTCCTGGCTCTCAGCTGCGAGGAAAACACCTTCTTGCTTTAAAAGAAGGGTTTGTCCTTCTGTGTCTGC
Organism: Lepidocolaptes lacrymiger; assembly: GCA_035584035.1. Taxonomy (NCBI): domain Eukaryota; kingdom Metazoa; phylum Chordata; class Aves; order Passeriformes; family Dendrocolaptidae; genus Lepidocolaptes; species Lepidocolaptes lacrymiger. The sequence continues at coordinate 3,292,908 of JAXCLP010000083.1, forward strand.
AAAGCTGAGGGTGTTCCCACCCTGTTTCTGGGGGCACAGAGCCTGCCTGGCTTCCCTGAGCATGTCCCAAGAGGGACCACAGAGGGCTCACTGAAATCCTGGGGGAGAATGAAGGGGAATTATGATCCCTCAAAGCCATGGCACTGCCCGAGCTTGGTGCCCAGTGAGCCCTCATGGGATGGGGCACAAGATAAATTGGCTTTTCGAGGTTTGGGGCAGTAGTTCCTCAGTGCCCTCCTCTGTTCAGGTCCCCTCCTCTGCCCCAGGCTGAAGGGAGGGATGAGCTGGAGAGAAGCAGCAGCTCCAAAGCCTCCACCACGGGGGTCCTGGACCAAACACCTCCATGAAGCCATTTCACCCTCATGCCAAGCAGGGAGAAGCTTTTGCCCACCCCTGACCTTCCAGGTGCCCTTGGCAGCCTCGGTGCACAAGTGGTCCCATGGCCAGCAGGTGACACACGAGGAGCACCTCAGCATCCCCAGGAATGAGGGGTGGGGACTGTCAAACACTGGGGCTCTGGGTGCCTCTGGAGCTCTGATAGCATCACTGGGGCAGGGAGGGGAGCAGCTCTGTGAAAGCACTTGCAAAACATCATGTTTTTCTTCAAAGCCGAGGCCTAAACCACAAAAAAAAACCCCGGCAAGCCCCAAGCAGGGAGCGGATGCAGCCCGAGGTGGCACCTTTTATCTCGAGATAGAGCAGGCCCAGAGGTAGCAACACCTTCAAACCACAGGAAACCTCGAGAAGAGCAGTGGGGTTGTCACATCACTGTCACAACCTGGCACAGGGTTAGGGTTGGGGATGGGGGCTGGCCCAGAACTGGGGTCAGGGGCTCAGCTTTGGAGCCCCACAGCCCTTGGAGAAGCACAAAACATCTCCAGGTGTTGGGTGGCAGTGGGGAGGGAGGGGACAGTGGCTGTGTCTCTGGGGGACAGCAACTGAGCGGCCTCCTGGAGGTGACAGCCACAGCCGTGGGTGGGAGAAGCTTCGGTTTCAGCCTGGCCACTGTCCCCTTCCTGCCTGGGTGGCAATGGCTGGGAAGAGCATCACCCCCAGAGCAGGGCCATGGGCTGAGGGACACGGCTGTGACCCCACCGTGGAGACCCTCACTCCGTGTCTGAGCATCTTCCTAATTCTGAGAGCTTTCATCTTCCCCTTCTGCCTCCAGATCCACTTCCAGATGTGGCCACTGGCCGTCCAGCAGCCCCATGTCCTGCCTGCAGCCCTTGTTCTCTGCATCTGCCAAGCATGAAAGGTCCACCCGTGGGGTTCAGCACCCAGAGGTGGCACATGACTGCCACCCACCACCCCATGCTCTGCCCACAACCCACAGTGCCATCAGTGCCAAAACCAGAAGCACTGCTGGGAAGTGGGGCTGGGAAGGACACAAGTTCTCCTGTGGGTGCCACAGCAAAATCAAAGCCACTTTGTGCCAGCCCGGGCTCATCCCCTGGTGGGCTCCATCCTGCTCTGGGGGCATGGACCCTGCACCCATCCCTGGCTGGTCCCCACCTCTGTGTCCTGCACCAACACTGCTCCCTGTCCCCAAGCCTGGGAACACTGTCCCCTCTCCAGCAGGGACACTGGGCAGGCTCCTGGCACCTCCCAAAAAGCAGCACGATGGGTGCACTCCAGGACAGACCTGAAGCAGCCCTGAGCTGGCAGGAAGAGGGGGTGGCATCCCCAGGGTGCCCAAGGGGGACAGGGTGGGGGGACCCCAGGAGGACCCCTCTTGTACTCACCATGGTGTCCCTGTGTCCTGTCCCCAGGGTCCTCAGAGCTCCTGTCACCGAGGCTCTGGTGCCATCCCGGAGCACTTTGTGTTTCTGCTGCAGTTACAAATTGCGACTAATTTTTATTCTTCTCCTCCCACTTCCTCGTTTCATGGTGGGGGTGGGGAGGACAAGGATGTCTCTTCTGCCATGGCACCTTGGGGTGGCCCTGCCCACGGTGTCCCCACCTCTGCTGCTGGTTCTGGGGGCCACCGACCTGGGTGGGCAGGTGGATGCTTGGTGGAGTCTGGTAGGGGTTCTTGGAGCCTCCAAAAAACCTCTCCCTCACCCCATGGGGATATTGCAATGTGGTTGGTCCAGGGTGGGGGATGCTCTGCTTTGAGGTGGGTTTAGGAGCAAGATGCTTTTGGTTGCTGATTATTATTATTATTATTATTTTTATTATTTTCAGGTCTTTTAAATAAAAAAGGCCACACTTGAGGAGCAGAGAGGACCCGTGTGCTGTGGCAGGAAGGTAAAGCCTGAGACAGCTCTGCAGTGCCATGTCCCCACTGCCCCCTGAAGACACACCATGCTGAGATCACAGAACCATGGAATGGTCTGGGTTGGAAGGGATCTTAAAGATCATCTTGTTTCAACCCCCTGCCATGGGCAGGGACACCTTCCACTAGCTCAGGTTGCTCCAAGCCCCATCCAACCTGACCTTGGACACTTCCAGGGATGGGGCAGCCACAGCTTCTCTGGGCAACCTGTGCCAGGGCCTGCCCACCCTCCCAGACAAGAATTCCTGCCCAATATCCCATCTAGCCCTGCCCTCTGGCAGTGGGAAGCCATTCCCTGTGTCCTGTCCCTCCAGCCCTTGGAGCATCTCTGTGGCCTCCTCTGGACTTGTTCCAGCAGCTCCACATCCCTCTGATGTTGAGGACTCCAGAGATGGAAGCAGCTCTGCAGGTGGGGTCTCACCTGAGGGGGGCAGAGGGGGAGAACCCCCTCCCTCGACCTGCTGGCCCAGACCAGCATTACCAACACAGGATCCCTGTGCCCCTTGCATCTCTCACATCAGCTCTGGGTGAATCTCCACCTCTCTGACCTTCTCCACTCCCTTGAGCTGCCAGGAAAACCCTCCCCTGCTCCCAAACCCCTCCTTTGGCATGAGAAACACAAGAGGGACCAGGAGCTGTGCCCGGGATCGTAGCTACTCCTTTATTATAAATCATGCCGTTACGACGCTCCTCCTCAGAGTTAGTATGTTAAACAATTTTTCATTATATATATATCTATATAAAAAGGTGAAAACACCCCCTCCCCTCACCAAAATGTCAGAACGGAGCATGGCACCAGGAAGGAAGACAAATGAGGGCCCGCTCGACAGCCAGGTGGGGTTTGCTGAGCACCAGAGAATGGGCTGAGGAGCAGGTGAAAATGGAAATACTGGTGGTGGAGGAACCCAGGGAGGCTGAGAGGGTGGAGAGGTTGGCTCTGGGGAAAGAGGGCTGTCCCCTCTCTGCTCAGCATGGGTGACCCCAAAGGAACAAGTCATGGCTTTGGATGAGATTTGTCACCTTTGGGATGTGGAAAGGCCTGAAATTAGTAAGAATAATGATAATGGTCACAACAATAACGTGGTCTGGAATTTGAAGTCAAGTCTCCTCTGCAGTTGTGGTGGCCCACAGAGAAGGCACGTGTTGGCCCAGATTTGGGCAGGAGGTGACCTGGGGGGATTTCAAGCCTGCTCTTTTCCCATCACTGGAGGTCTCCTGTGGGCAGAGGAGTGGGTGGCACTGGGACTGGCACCCCGAGGCCACAGTGGCACATGGCCAGGCTGCCTTGGGAGGAAAAGCACCATTTGGAGGCAAAGCACCTTTCAGAGGCAAAGCACCTTTGGAAATAAAGCACCTTTGGAGGCAAAGCAGCCTCAGAGGCTTTGGCATTCTCTGGGCAGGACCTGCAGGCTGGCCCTGGGTCACGGCCATGGGGACACTGTGACAGGACAGTCCTTGTCCTGCTTCTCCTTTGCTTTGCTCCCTGCAGCCCAGCAGGGCCTCGGTGCCCATTCAGTGACTGCAACCTTGGCCCCGACCTCAGCTCGTGCTTCAAGGAATAAAACATGGCCAGAAAAGTGACAGGGGCTTAAAGGGAAAACAAGGGGGGACACCCCGATCAAAGTAGGTCGTGATGAGAGTTTGAATAACCCCCTCTCTCCCAGTGAAACTGGTGTCACCGCTCTGCTCCCGGAGTGACCTGCTCCCTGTCCCCTGCTGCAGGTCCCAGGGTGACAGGGGAAAGCAGAATTCCCGCTCCAACCCCACCGCCCACAGCAGCTCTTCTTCGGCAGCCACAACCCACGCTCGGCACCCACGGCACCTGAAACCTCCTCCCCGTGTCCCCTGGGATCCCGAGGGGACGGCAGCACCCCTGGCTGTGCTCAGGCTCCCACTGCAGACCAGTGACACCTTGGGGACACGGGCACGGGGCGAGGCCAGCGGTGCCGCTTCCCTCGGTGGCTCTCGGCGCCCGCACGCCCACGACTAATAAATAACAACATCACACCTTCAAGTAATGTCCCTGCCCACATTCCCGCTCTGCCACCGCTCAGCCGTGCCGGGGGCTGCAGTGGTTTAACTGGGAACCTGCCATCGTGAAGCTGGGGGGTGGAGGGTGCTGCTTGGTGGGGGTTTGGGTGACGCCGGCTCCCGCTGGAAGCACGAGCAGTGTCTGTGTCGGAGATTCCCAGGACGGAGGGGAAGGGTCCGGCTCGGGGACCCTCCGGCGTAGCTTTTGCCTTCCAGTTTTCCCACAGGGCTCAGGCTGTGTCCCTAATGCCCCTGGCAGGTTTTACAGCACATCTGTCGGAAGTAGGTCCGGCTGCAGAACTTGAACTTGAGGACGAGCGGGCAGTAGGCCACCTTGTTCACATCCTTGCACTCTGGGGGGACACAGGGGGAAGGAAGCAGGGTTACAGCTGCCTCAAGGTGAGGAGACCCCAAATGTCCAGCTCCTCAGGGGGTTCGTGCCAGGAAGCAGCGAGATGCAGCTGTGATGAAGAAGCTGCTGAGAACCTCCTGACTGCTGAAAGCCTCTCTCCACCAAGGTGGGGTTCACAGAATCCCAGGATATGCTAAGTTGGAAGGGACCCACATGGAGCATCGATCCAACCCTCAGCCCTGCACAGGACCAGCCCCAGAAGTCACACCCTGTGCTCCAGAGGATCATCCAAACCCTCCTGGAGCTCTGGCAGCCTTGGGGCCGTGCCCACTGCCCTGGGGAGCCTGGTCAGTGCCCACCACCCTCTGGGGGAAGGACCTTTCCCTGAGATCCATCCCAACTCTGCTGACACAACTCCAGCCCTTCCCTGGATCCTGTCCTTGGTCCCCACAGAGCAGAGATCAGTGCCTGCCCCTCTTGAGGAAGGTGTGACTGCAATGAGGTGTCCCCTCAGTCTCCTCCTCTCCAGCTGAACACACCAAGTGCCCTCAGCCGCTCCTCAAATGGCTTCCCCTCAAGGTCCTGAGTTACTTCATCTCTCTGGGCCACGGCACACCAGGTTGGCCTGGGATTGCACTGGCTCTTAGAATGGCTGCATTTCCAACCCAAACCACTCTCTGGAGTGATTTGAGTTGGAAGGGACCTGAAAGATCATCCCATTTCACTCCCTGCCATGGGCAGGGACACCTTCCACTAGCCCACCTTGCTCCAAGCCCCATCCAACCTGGCCTTGAACACTTGAAGGGATGGGGTCTCCTCATCCCAGAGCCCAGCTTGGGCTGTGCTGTCCCCAGTGCCCCTGTGCCACTCATGCCCTGAGCTGGCAGTGCCCACATTTCCCTCCCCAGAGAGCCCTTTCCCCTCACCCTCAGGGTTGTCCGTAGGTCCCGACTCGCACTTGGTCTCGCACTGCTGCATCCCGGGGGGCTGCAGGGTCTCCACACACTCACTGGACGGCTGCCCGGTGTGGGCCAGGCACTGGACGGACCTTCTTTGCTGGCCAAGGCCACACTGGGCAGAGCACTGTGGGGACAGCACAGAGGGAGCTGCAGTGACTACCATGGCTTTAGGAACAGGGAGGGAGAGGGCACAAGTAGGTGGTGGGAGGTGCAAAGTGGGCTGGATGTGGTCATCCCTTCCCTCCCCTTCTGGGACAACTGAGTGTGGTGGCCCCACTTCCCAAAAAGCCCGGTTTGAATCTTCAGGACTCAGTGAGGATCTCTCCACCCAGTCCTAAATCACTTTCCCAGGCCCCCTGCACCCCGATGTGACCCTGCAGATCAAGGGGTGTTGAGGGAAGGAAGGACTGTCAGTGTTGCCCTGCTGGGCTGTGCTGGGGGAACCACTTGGAGCTGGGTCTCTACAGCCCATCACTCCCACTGCCCTGCACCCATGGAGGCCCTGCACCCATGGGGACCCTCCAACAACTTCTGTGGGGCCCTGGGAGACTACCTGGCTCAGCTGTGCCCTTGGGCCACCATCACATGGCCTCCTGAGCCAAAAAGGGGGCAAAGAACCCTGCTCTCCAGGTTGTTGTGGTGGCCACATAGGGTTGTGCTGGCCGGTAAAAGCCTCGTGTCCCCCAGGATTTGAGGGGCTGGGGAGTTGTCCTGCAACCCCCCCGTGGGGAGGAGTGTCCCTACCTCTCCCCACTCGCCGGTGACCCAGCGGGGCGGGGGGCAGCGCCGCAGGTTGCACCTCATGCTGGTGGGGGGCTTGGAGCCCTCGTGGCACTGGGACGTGGGCAGGGTCGCGCTGTGGTCGCCGCTCTTGCACAGGACGATGCGGTGGCGGAAGCCGGGGCCGCAGTTGGGGGTGCACTGCAGGGAGGGGACACAGGGGACACAGGGGACACACAGTCAGGGTGTCTGGCAAGGGGCAGAGAGGGGCAGCCCTGGCTCCCCAACGTGTCCTCCCACCTTTGCTGTGCCCTGAGCTACATGACCCTTCCCCACATTACGCTCTCCATGGCCAGAAGTCGTCACCAATTGTCATTGTCCTACAGAGCAGTGCCTTAGAGAGGTGGGGCATCTTGTTAATCACAGAATATTCTGAGCTGGAAGGGACCCACAGGAATCATCCAGTCCAACCCCTGGCCCTGCACAGACACCCCAACAATCCCACCCTGACCCTCCTGGAGCTCTGGCAGCCTTGGGGCCGTGCCCACTGCCCTGGGGAGCCTGGGCAGTGCCCACCACCCTCTGGGGGAAGAACCTTTCCCTGAGATCCATCCCAACCCCCTGGCACAACCCCAGCCCTTCCCTGGGTCCTGTCCCTGGTCCCAGAGCAGAGCTCAGCCCCTGCCCCTCCATCTCCCCTCGGGAGGAGCTGCAGCTCTTGAGGAGTCTCCCCTCAGTGTCCTCTGCCCCAGCTGAACCAGCCAAGTGTCTTCAGCTGCTCCTCAGACCCTTCTTCATCCCCATGTCCATCCCTTGGCACTTACCTCTGACCAGTCCAGGGCAACCCACTCTGGAGGGCACGTCTGGTTGTTGCAGGGCTCCAGCATCTTCGGCCGTGGGTGGGAACAAGAAGCATCATCCAAGGTCTTCTCCTCGCTGGCAGAGATCTTGCGCTTGCAGAAGACGCTGCGCGTGCGGACACCTTCGTTGCAGCTGCGGCTGCACTCGGACCAGTTCCCAATCACCCACCTGGGGACAGGTCAAACAGCAAAGCTGCTGAGGGGCATGGTGGGCCAGGCTTGTCCCTGTAGTCCTGCACCCAGCCCTGCTCCTGCTCTGGCCACAGCCCCTCAGGTAGGTCTGGTTGAAGCACAGAGTTCCTCAACATCTCCCCTTCCCTTCAAGAAAGGGGCAAGGACAGACAGAGAAGGGCTGAGACAACTTTGGAGGGACTCACTGAGTATCTGGGAGGAGAAGACTCCCCCTCTTTCCCAGCAGAGCTGCTCCAGCCAGGCAGTGTCACCCCTGTTGCCCCTGGACACCCTACCAGTATCACACATATTGGTGTCACCCTGGTTTAGAATTGAGAGAAGCTGGAAAAGGAACCTTTGGAAAAAAGATGCAGGACTTCAGAAAATTTTGTGTATTGCCTGATCAACAGGGAGTTTTTATGCTGTGAGGTGCCGTGGTGGGGGACTCTGTCTCAAGAATGGCAGAGAGGGATGAATTTCACCCTCTTCCCCACTGGCTTTGCCACCTTCACTCCCTCCCTCCACTCTCTGCCATGGAACTCACGCTGGCGGACACGGTTCGGTGTTGCAGGGCCTCTGCCTCTCCAGCAGTTTGGTTTCAGGGCTGCAGAAGTGGTTGGAGACAGTCGAGCCATCCGAAAGCTTCTTGCACACCACAGACTGGATCTGGCTGCCTGCCCAGAGAGAAGATGCAAAGGGGAAAGAGAGGAGGACGCTGAGTGGCTGAAGTGGCCCCACAGCTCTGCTCCAGTGAGGGGGATGTGACAGAGCAGCCACTTGTTCCTCCTCCTCAAGCCTGAACCTACTTCTCTATTCCTAATCAAGGGCTCCTCTGGCACCTCCAGTGAAAAAGGGAGTGAAATGATGGTGTCAGCCACTGGATGTGACACTCAGTGCTCTGGGCTGGTTGGCAAGGTGGGGATCAGTCACAGGTTGGAGTGGATGATCTTGGATCTTTCCAATCTTAATGATTTTATAAATCTATGGTTTTAAAGCCAGGGCTGGTCAGAGGATGGAGGATTGAAGCATTCTAAGGATCTCATCCTTGAATAAACCTGTTCTAAACCAGGCCTTGTGACACTTTCTGAGCATCACTGAGAGGAATAGCTGGAACAAGAAGGGACAACACTTGGTTGGGGTCTAACATGCAAGGCCAGGTCATGGCCCTGAGCTTTAAACAGGGAACATTATTAAGCTGTTTTCCTCTGTTCCCTCAGCCAGGCTCTCCAGAGCCACAGGACATGGCCCAAAGCTTTGTGTCAATCCCCATGTGAACCAGCCCAAGGAATTCAGGGAAGCACCAGTGGTGTTTCAGTTCACAGACACGTGAATTTGAGGCCAGAGGGGTTGTTGTGATTGGCCAACCTGTCCTTGCCCCATCCCTGGAATGTCCAAGGCCAGGTTGGACAGGGCTTGGAGCAACCTGGGCTAGTGGAAGGTGTCCCTGCCCATGGCAGAGGGTTGGACTGGATGGGCTTTAAGGACCCTCCCAACCCAAACCCTTCTATAATTCTATGATCTCATGCCACGTCTCCCCCACCTGTGAACCAGTTGGAAATGGCTCCCAGGTTGTTTGCCCTGACACTCTGCCCACAAGGTCACCAACCTTGGGTGGCACCAACTTGCACTGAGTGCAGGGTGGGACCGTGGAGAGTCCTGGGAGCAGGTGCTGCCACCTCCTGTGGCCCAGCCCCAGTGAGTGGCACATGTGTCCCCCCACCCAGCCCCACACGGGGCCAAACCTCACCCCCTGCACAGAGCACAGAGCACTTGGTCCACGGGGTGTAGTGCCAGGAGTACTGGGTGGAGCCGTCCCTGCCCACGGGCGCGTTGAACTTGTAGCGGATCCCCTGTTGCTCCGTCCTCACCAGGACCTGTGGAGAAAGGCACCGGTGCCACCCAAGGCCAGCACGGTTGTGACCATCTGGAATCATCCCACAAGCTCTCTAAAATCCAGGGCAGCTGAAATCTTCCCCCATTTCCTCTTTTCCAGTCCCTCCCAGAATGGACATGGCAGCCACCAGTGGCACAGTGGGGCAGCTTTGAAGGTGACATGATCAGAGAACATGAGTTCCCCTGAGCTTAAGGATTAAATCATCCCAAAGGCTGGCAGAGTAGGGAGACCTGAGAATTCAGCCCAATTTACCTCTGACCTCTGTGTCCCTTTGCTCCAGACAGGAAGGGCAGGGCTCATTAGCTCCAACAGCCCAAAGCTGAGTCCAGGGCATGGTTGGGATGGATCTCAGGGAAAGGTTCTTCCCCCAGAGGGTGGTGGGCACTGCCCAGGCTCCCCAGGGCAGTGGGCACAGCCCCAAGGCTGCCAGAGCTCCAGGAGGGTTTGGACAATGCTCTGAGGGACAGGGTGGGCTTGTTGGGCTGTCTGTGCAGGGCCAGGGATTGGACTGGATGGTCCTTGGGGGTCCTTTCCAGCTCAGGACATCCAATGATTCTATGAATTCCCATGTAGGCATGGCAAAGTCTCTTTAGCCCTGACCAGGTCTATACCAGGTGGGGTATGAAGGAACTGTGTTACCAACCATGACAAAGAGGGTGATGTTGGTGGGTCCCAAGGCCTCCAGTGACTCGGGCTCCTCGGGGGATCTCCTGTAGTGGAATGTTGTGCCGGCGATGTCGAAGCGCCGGGGTGGGTCGATGGAGAGCTTCCCATTGATGAAATACTCGCCGTTCTCTCCTCTCAGCGCTGCAGGGACAGGGGAGGAAGGTCAGCACAAGGGCTGGAAGCACCTGGACCAGCTTCAGCCAGGTGCTTCTCACCTGAACTCACCTGCCAGGCTCAGAGCAGTGCTGTGACAGCAGAGGGGAAATGGCATCAGCCTTATCCTACAGGCACAGATGGGCTCTGGCTCAGGGGCACACACAAATCCATGTCTCATCTCAGCCTGCCCCACACCTCACTGGGGGAAGGTGATGCCCTGGGGGGGCTCAGCCAGCTGCTGGGGTGGTGTGGGGACTCCTGGCAGCGTGACAAGCTGTGGCCACAAAGCCAGGCTCAAATCCAGCCGTGCCAAGTGGGTCCCGGCTGGCGGGGCTGCTGGAGACGGAGGGTGCCCAGGGCCGGGCTGTGCTTGCCCGGCTGGGTCGCTAGAGGGGGATCGGAGCGCTCGCTCCTTGCCCAGCTCGTTCCCACGCTCTGCCTTCGCCCTCTGCCACCAGCCCCGTGTCACTCTGCTGCTGGCAGCGACCCCAGCGCCACCGTGCCCCGGGGCAGGGAGGGTGCTCCGTGCTGCTGAAGGATGGAGGATGCTCCCTGAGAGACCCTGGGGTGGCAGAGCCCGGTGCCAGCGCATGATAGTGATGGGAATTCGGGCTGTGCCTCAGAGCATAGAAATGCACTGTGGGTGGACACGAGGGGTCCCCATATACTGGGAAGGGGTCATGAGGGGTCCCCTTATACTGGGAAGGAGACACAAGGAGTTCCCTTATACTGAGAAGGGGACACAAGGAGTCCCCATATACTGGGAAGGGGACATGAGGAGTCCACATATACTGGGAAAGGGAGGGATGTTGGCATGCAGTCAGCACCCAGCCCACCCCTCCACCTCTGGTGGCACAGAAAGGGAAGAGGAGGGCAAAGAAACCACTCATTGTAAAAGTGGGACTGGAAAGTCAAGCCCAAGGGAAATGTGAGAGGGTCTATTTTTAATCCCCAGCCCAACATGCTGGCAGGGAGGAGATGCCAGGGTGTCAGAGGCAGTGCCAGGATTGGTGGGATGGGGGGTTTGCTCAGGGTTATGATGCTAAAGGGGAGCACAGGGACAGGGGCTGTGGGGGACACTCAGATATGGCCTGGGACACACTGCCCTGCCAGCAGACCATCCTGCCCTCTCCTGCCCCCAAATCCCAGCCTGGGAGCCCCAGCCCCATTCCCTGCTGCAGTGGGAGGTTCCCCTTGCCAGGCCTTTGCCAGACTTTCTTACCCACAGGGAAATGGCAGAGCAGGAGGTGCCAGGCTGAGATTTCTGCCTCCCCCAGCCCCATCTCACCTAGGTAGTTGATGGAGAGGTTCAGCTCCCGGATGTCGATGTGGACGGAGCCCTTGGGAATCTGGATCACCTCCTCATAACCTGTGGAACAACGTGGGGCTGGTGAGCTCAGCCCTGGGCTGGATGGAAGTGTGAGCCCTTTCCTATCCCTGGGCTGACACTAAGGGATGGAAAAAGAATTTTGGGTGCCAGGGTAGTGCCCTCCTGGCTTTGCAGTGTGGTGATGGGACTGGCAGTGCTGGGAAGGTGCTGTGGAGCTGAGATCTCCATGGGCATTTCCCAAGCCTGGCTCGAGGGCGGGGTGAGCTGGGAAGAGAGTAAGGACCTTGGGGCTCTCTGTCAGGGAATTGGGTGCCAGCAGTGACGGGGGCACAGTCTGGTTGGTGGACAGAGGGGATTTTCTCCCTGCTGCCAGTCCAGCCCTACCCCTTGGGGTGTTTCCCTGGGATATGTCCCTGCCTGTCCTGTGTATCCCCAGGAGCAGGGGAAGTTGAGGAGGGATGTGAGGGTGGGTGGCACTGCCCAGGCCACTCAGTGCCTACCTCCCTCTGGCAGGGACTGGTTGAAGACACCCTCGATGGTCTCACAGGAGCTGCCATCTCCCCCACACACACGACACTTGTCCTCCTTGGAGTCAGAGCCCAGGACACGGTCACAGCCCACGTGCTGCAGGAAGGAGCAGCAGGGAATTAATTGGCCACCCTGGTGGCACCTTTTCCTCCCCACGGGTGACCTGCAGCATCCCAGGAAGCCCATCCTGGCCTCCAGCTCCCTCCTCTCAGCAGCATCACCTCTGCCACCGCTCTCCAGGGACAGCCCTGGGGGTCTGGGGAGGGTGCAGGCAGAAATCCCATGACTGTGGGATAAGGCAGAGGTTGGGATGCCTGTGTGGAGCTGCTGGAGCTGCAGCAGCCCAAGGAAAGCTGTGTCCCTGCAGCTGATGTGTCCCCGTGGAGCCTCCAGCTCTGTCACACTGCCATGGTCTGAGGGGGATCACAGGGGACACCAGCACGGCTGTGGCCACCTATGGAGCAATCCCCCTTTTGTTCTACAGTGTATTCAGCCCCATGGAGACAAAGAGCTCCCAGAGACACAGGAAGGGAGACAGACAGAGGGAGCCTGGTTGTCTGTCTGTCTGTCTGTCTGCCTGCTGGGGGACTTTTGCCACTCCCACAGCGCTTGCTTATAATTAAACTTTTATGGCCCCTCCAGATCCCATTTCAAGAGGAATATCAAATGCCTGGGGCTGCACAGGCTGTGAGTGCAGAGGCCCCTCAGTAACACAGGCAAACACACACCCAGTGCCTGCAGAGTGGACAGGCACAAGCCAAGAGTGGGTGAGTTCCTGCCCCACTGGGATTTAGAGAATCATGGAATGGTTTGGGCTGGAAGGGACCTGAATTTGGGCTGGAAGGGACCTGAATGATCATCTTGTTCCAAGCCCCTGCCATGGGCAGGGACACCTTCCACTAGCCCAGGTTGCTCCAAGCCCTGTCCAACCTGGCCTTGGACACTTCC
>JAXCLP010000083.1:3306548-3318090 GCA_035584035.1 Lepidocolaptes lacrymiger
AGCCACAGCTTCTCTGCCCAACCTGTGCCAGGGCCTGCCCACCCTCCCAGGGAACAATTCCTTCCCAATATCCCATCTATCCCTGCCTTCTGCCAGTGGGCAGCCATTCCCCCCATCCTGTCCCTCCAGACCCTTCTCCAAAGTCCCTCTCCAGCTCTCCTGGAGGCACCAGAAAGGGCTCTGAGCAATCCTTGGAGCCTTCTCTCCTCCAGACTGAGCACCCCCAGCTCCCCCAGCCCTCTCGCTTTCCCATGTTTTGTGGGCAGGTTGAGGGCAGCTCTGCCATGCCTGGGGGTCTGTCCTTGCCCCCCACCCTTGTCCCAGGTCCCAGCACACCTTGCACTCCCCGTTGACACAGATGTCATTGGAGTCCTGCCGACACGGTGTCCCATCCACCACGGCTGCCGCCCGCTCCGTGTAGAAGTTGAAGCCCTCGGCCAGGCAGTTGAGGGAACAGGCTTTGACACCCCCTGGGGAAGGAGCAGAGGGTCAAATGGGGCCACCAAGGAGACAGGAGAGACACAGAGAACCAGGAGGGTGCCCTTGCTGAGAAGAGGGATCACATCAGGGCCCTTGAACTGGACACCAACCCTGTTCCTCCTGCACAGCCTGGGAAACACGGGCTGTGTGTGATGGGCAAGGAAACAAACTGGTCTGTTCTTATCTGGGTCACTCCTGCACTTTACAAGGGTTGTCAACACCTTTGTGTCCACTTTACAGGCAGGGAAACTGAGGCAGAAGCTCTTCAGTGACTTCTCCAAGGGTTTTTTCAGCTGCTGGATGAGAACAACCGCGTTTTTCAACTCCTGCACCAGTCACTAGGCCAGAGGAACAACTTCTTTGTGTTCAAGGCTGTGGATCCTGTCCTTCACAGCAAAGATAAGGACAGCAATGTGAGGATGAAGGGGGAAAATGCTCAAGTTACAGAGGCTGGATAGCTGGATATTGGCTTTTAGTGCCTGGGAGCAGGATGTGGGAGCAGTTATGAAAGGAAACAGCAGAGCAGAGCAGTTCCCTGCCTCCTGCCATTGGGTTTTATCAAATGCTGGCGTGGATTGTGCCATTTTCCACCTTTACTGAGCACCCCAAGGACACCCAGCAGCCTGCACGACCCTGGCAGAGGTTCCTGAGCTGTGGCTGATCCTTGTGCCAGAGCTGGGAAGCAGCTCAGATGGGAGCAACCGAAATCTGCAAAACTTGCAGCTGGATGCAGCACATCAAAGGGGCAGAGGGAAGGGGAGGGGTGGCCCAGCTGGGAGTGTGCCTGGGAGCGTCTGAGCACAGCTGGGGGGAAGGAAGAGCAAAGCCGGTAGAGGGAGGAGCAGGAGGAGACACGAGAGGGGAATTCAGCAGCTTGGAGGCACGTTGTGGAGCAGGATGCCTGGGCAAGCCCCTGGAGAAGGGCTGGGAGCCTGGGAAGCAGCTGCTGAGCAGGGGAAACTCAGCACCCACCACCGTCCTGCCTGAGAGAGCCAAGAGGAGGGGCTGGACTTGGGGGTCCCTGCACAGTGCTGGGATTGGGGTGCTGTGGTCACACTGCCACTCAGCTGATGTTCCACAGGAGATGAGTCCCTGCTGGCTCTCCTCATCTAGTCACTTGGGAAAGGCTTGCAGGGGGTGCATTTTTGCTTTTAAAAATGATGGGGAAGAGAAACAGGGAGAGTGGAAGGGGAAGGAGAGGAGAGAGAGAGGAGTGACCCTGTGTTGGTACCTGCATCCTGATGGCTGGAACAGTCCCCAGCACACCCTCCCTGGTGACAACTTCCAGGCAGGATTTGTCCTTGACAGCCAGGTCACCACCCCAGAGGAAAGGAGACTGGTACCACTGCTGGGAACTGCAGTGTCCTTGTCACTCAGCTGTCACCCTGTCCAGTCACCCTGGTGACTCCAGTGACAACTGTGTGTCCCCACAACAGCAACACGGCCAAGGGTGAACCCAAACCCCAAAAAGAACCTTTGAAACAGGACAACATGCCTTGAAGTTCCTGGAGATGGGAATTATTTTCATCAGGATCCAGCCCCTCCTCTCCCAGTATGTGGGAGCTTTGGTGGGAGCTGCACTTTTTGGGGTGGGAGCTACACTTTTTGGGGTGGGAGCCTTAGACCTGGCAGAGCCAGGCAGGGCACTGCACCCTCCCAGGCTGGCTCGATGATGCCCAGCAGTGCCTGCACCCACAGGGCATGAGTGGGGTGCTCAGTGTAAGCTCCACGGGGCATTTGGCAGCAGAGGGGCAGGAGAGGCTCTGCAGTGCCTGTTGTGGGTCCATGACCACGGGAGAAGAGTGGCACCTCTCAGCGTGGGCACTGCCCAGTGAATGCCACTAACTGGAATCACAGAATATCCTGAGCTGGGAGGGACCCACAAGGACCATCCAGTCCAACCCCTGGCCCTGCACAGACACCCCAACAAGCCCACCCTGTCCCCCAGAGCATTGTCCAAACCCTCCTGGAGCTCTGGCAGCCTCGGGGCCGTGCCCACTGCCCTGGGGAGCCTGGGCAGTGCCCACCACCCTCTGGGGGAAGAACGTCTCCCTGAGATCCATCCCAACCCTGCCCTGGCACATTTTCATGCCATTCCCTCAGGTCTACAGCCCCCTGCTCCTGGAGAGGTGAACTCCCCAGCCAGGCATCATCCTGCAGACTTTCTACCCCCACCCCTCACTTTGGTTTGTAGTCCAAGGTCAGCACAGCCAGGTCTGCCTTGAATCTTTAATACAGCCATTAAAACAGAATATTTTCAGCTGGCTGCCTCTTAGGATGTTTTGTTCCTCCTGCCTGCCCTCTCCCGTGGAGGAATTAAGCCTTATTACAATTTCTGAGGAGCAATCTCCTGTTTTCTGCCAGCCCCTGCTCCTCCTCCCCATCCCTCTCCAGCTCCGTGAGCTGCTCCTGCATCTCCCTTGGCTCCTGCACCCGCCAAGAGCGAAATGAATAACGAAGCGAATCGAGCAAAATAAACAAACAATTCAAGCTGCATTCCAGGAGGTATCTGCTGACTGCTGAGCTCCGAAAGGCTGAGCTCAGCGCTTCCCAACATCTCCCGGTGCCGGGCTCGGGTAAACCAGCGCCAGAAAAACAGGCTGTCCTATCCCCACGCACAGCCCGACCTCAGTGCCATTGACCCACCCGTGTCAGCCTTTCAGGGTGGTTCTTTCCCTTCCCAAATTCCCTGCAGGATTGGTGTCCCCCCTCTGAGTTAGTGGGGTGTTTCTTGTCTTTCTGGGGTGCTCCATGCCCGGGATAAATGCGGGGTCGAGCATTTGATGGGCAAAGGGCACGAGCAGCCCTGAAGGTTTTTGGGAGCTCCAGGGTGCTGTGCTGAGGGCAGAGGCTGAGCTGAGCAGGGAAGGGGCCCAGCAGAGGACCAGGGTGGTGAAAATGTCCCCCAAAGTGGGGACCTGTGCCCGAAAATAACCTGAGGAGCACACACGCTGCCAGCTGGAGGGTGGAATGCCCAGGGATGCTGCCAATACAGGTCCTGAGGGGCTGCTTGTGCCAGTGGGGAGGGAGGGAGTGACAGTGGCAGAGCCCAGGAGGGAGTGAGGAAGATGATGATCAGCCTTCGTTGCTCACCCGAGGCTGGGTAGGGATGTCTGATGGCACAGGGGCTGCAAGGGGGAATACAGAGCCTGACAGCAAACAGTGGCAAAGGGAAGACAAGGGAGAGCTGCTCCCTGGGGTCTGATCTGTGATATGGAGAAGGTGGAGGTGCAAGAGACCTCCCCACCTGCCCCACAGATTTACCTCTGACACCCAAACAGCTCCAAGCATCCCAAAATCCTACAGGGATGGGAAGATGCAGGTACTGGTGGTGCTGAAGTCACAGAATCAGAGGGGTTTGGGTTGGGAGGGACCTTAAACACCACCTAGTCCAGCCCCCAGCCATGGGCAGGGACATATTCCACTAGACCAGGTTGCTCCAAGCCCTGTCCAACCTGGCCTTGGACACTTCCAGGGATGATCACTCCCCACAGCCCACCTGGAGAGCTGAGAGGCAGCTCCCAGAGCCCTCCATGACATGACTATCCCAACACTTGTGGTCTCCCAGATCCCTCCAAGATATGACTATCCCAACACTCATGCTCTCCTGGGAAGGGGACAGGTTTCATCACCTTATTTTATGGCAGAGGAAGCTGAAGCAGAGAGAGAAGGGACTCTCTTTTAAAGCCAAAGCAAAAATCTGTCTCAGAATCATATCATAACTCAAGGGCTGATGTTGGACCAACCATCCCACTGGGCCATGCCTGGGGGACAGGGAGGTCTGAGCGAGGGCAGCTCCAGCCTGCAGGGCTGTCTTCCACCTCAGCATCCACTGGGGTCTTTGTGTGACTTACTGCTCCACAATTGGATTCCATTTTTATTGATCCATCCCCTGCGGCCTCAGCACATCTGCTCCAGCTGCAGGAGCCCCCCCGGAGCTGTCTTATTGACACAGCTGGGAAGGATTTCCCCAGTCAGGTTCATTAACTACATGAAGGAGATGTGCTGTTCCTTCTCATTATTAAGAGATTTCTGCCCCAGAGGCCTCCTCCTGCCCCCTCTCCTCTCTGGACCTTCTGCAGGACACGAGGCTGACCTTGGGAAGAGGAAAGTGCTGCTCTCTGGAGGATCCACCACTTCCCATCCCTTCATCTGTTCAGGAGCTGGAAGCTTTTCCTGCCTTATTTCTTCCCCAGCAGGTACCAGACACAAACTCTCCCTTCTCTCATCCGTAATCCTCTTTGCTCCCTCAGTAATCAAGGAAAGAGATTGGAGGGAAGAAGCTGAGCTGCTCTGATGCTGCTGGGATTGCTTCTGGCAAAGCAATGAATTAAAGGGGTGGATGACCCAGGGTGGGGGGACAGCAGATTCCTGGAGGGGTGTACACCAATCCACAGCCATGTGAGGGGGTGGCAGCACATCCCAGGAGCACAGGGAGAGCATCCTGCAGGATTTGCTAGTGGGAATCACTTCTTACTGTCCCCCAGCCCCCTTGGACCATGAGAACAAGCAATGCCACCTCTGCCTGAGCCAGGGGCTGCTGGCCCAGCCCCAGCTCTCACCTCCACGGTAGGTTTTCCAGGTGTAGTACTTCCCTCGGAAGGGCACGTTGTCGAACTCGGCGCACTGCAGCTCTCGGAAGTCCTGGGAGCCGGGCGGGCAGTCCTGGAGGCACAGCCAGGGGTCAGGGCAGGGCTGGGGCAGCCTCACCGAGCTGCTGGCACACCCACACCAGCCCTTTGAGGTCCTGACACTTGTGAGCAACCCCTCAGAAGGCCAGGCAAGCAACAGGATCCATCTGATGTCCTCACCACCAGCCTGTGGATGTTAAAGCTACCACTACCCACGTCCAAAACTTCCCTCTCTCTGCTGCCCTTGAGGTTTAACCCTCAGCCCTGGGAAGCAGAATCCCACCTGGCATTTCATGAGCTGCCCTCACCAGACCAGACCCTGCAGAGTGTGAGAGGCCTTGCTGTGATGTCAGAGCTGGAATTCTCTGATCTCTCCTCCTTTGACTCATTATCTTTTCGGGCCCCTCTCGCTGGGAAAGCCCTGCAGGTACAAACAACCCACCCGCCCTCTGAGCCAGCTCATGGACGTGCATGGTCCTGCTCGGTGATCCCACTGTGGGATTGCTGCTGGAACACCCTCCTTTCCCCCCAGAGCTGCACAGAACCCCCTGCATTGTGTGCAGAGGACTCATCCAGCCCCTGCCTGGGGCACAGCCCTGCACTACTCACGTCGGTGTTGCAGGAGCGGTAGCGTTTCCTCTCTCCCAGGCAGTACTTCCCTCCGATTGTGGGCCTGCCAAAACCAGCAAGGGGGTTATGGAACCAGGGCAGGGAGATGTGTTTGCTGCCCCAGGTCTGCAGGAGCATCAGAGCTTTTCCCAAGCCTGCTGATCCCACCTGGATGGGCTGGGATGGGGCACCTGGCAGGGCCTGGCACGAAATCGTCGCTGGCAAGGGGAAGACAAGAGGGGAGAAGGTGGAGGTGCATGAGAACTCTCCACCTGCCCCACAGATGTGCCTCTGACACCCAAACAGCTCCAAGTATCCCAAAATCCCACAAGCATGGGAAGATGAAGGTACTGGTGGTACTGAAGTCACAGAATCAGAGGGGTTTGGGTTGGGAGGGTTCATGTTCTGGGCTAGATGTGCACAGGGGAGTTACATGGGTGGGTTTGGGGTGGTGGCTGCAGGTCCAACACCAGCACAAAGCACTGAGTAGCTGGGAAAGCCAAGACCCTCCAGGAGCTGAGTACAGGCTTGCACAGGCTCCTGGGTGTGCCTTTCCCATGGGATTGAGCATTGCTGGAATGGCAGGGCCAGCCTGACCCCCCCCCCACCCCAACACATACCTTGGGCTGTCACAGTGACGCACGGACGAGGACACGCCACCACCACACGTCCTGCTGCACTCCCCCCATGATGACCAGGACCCCCAGGCTCCATCCACACCCTCAGGTCGGGTTCCAAAAGGCACACACTCCCTCTTGTAGCACCACTGTGGAAAGAAAGAGCTTTGAATGACCCCAGCACATGGTGTCCTTGTCCCAGAGCCCCCACTGGACAGGACAGCCAGGTCAGGGCTGGAATGTGGTTTGATCCTGGGGAATCAGAACTTAGAGCTGTGCTGGCCTTGGAGCAGTTTCAGAATCATGGAATATTCTGAGTTGGAAGGGATCATCAGGTTCAATTCTTAAGTGAATGGTCTGTACATGGATTAAATTTGTGACCAACAGAGCTCTCCGTGGCAGAGGGCTCTCACCTCTCCCTTGGCACCCTCTCCAAGTCACACAGTTGTGTACACATTGTGCTTGGGGTTTGCAGGGATGCTGGGACCAATGTCCCCACTCCCAGCCCCTGGGCCACCATCCCATGGGACAGGCAGGCACAGGCAAAGGGGTCACATCTCCACTTCTGTGGAAAAGGCTGCCCAGAGAAGCTGTGGCTGTCCCAGACCCTGGAAGTGTCCAAGACCAGGTTGGGCAGGGCTTGGAGCAACCTGGAATAGTGGGAGGTGTCCCTGCTCATGACAGGGGGTGGGACTAGATGAGCTTTAAGGTCCCTTCCAACCCAAACCAGTCTGGAATTCTCCTCTAAAGGGATTCTGGATCAGTCAGGGTGACACACTTTGTGAACAGGGACACCTGAGAGCACATTCCTCACTGCCTACAAAAGCAAGTGGCAGCAAGTCCCAGGTGGGACCTGAACTGGAGCTGCTGCTGCTGGGCAGAGCCAGGATCCCTGAGAGACATGGAGACCCTCACTTCCATCTGCTCCTCCCAGGACAGAGTGAGTTTTGCGTGTGCTGAGCACTCAACTTGTGGTTAATGAGCTAAAACGACCCGACCTGCAAAGGGCCCAGGTTAAACTAAAGCTTAAATTGCAATAAAAACACTGTCGAGGATCCTTAAAGAACCCGCCTGTCCACGTCCTCCTGGGAGACAGATGCTCATGGAAACTTGCCCATGAAATATTTCCCTCGGCCCTGGAAAGCATCCCACACCCCCTGGAGTCCCAGTGATGCGAGCAGTGGGACAGTGCCAGGGGTGTGGGACAGTGCCAGGGGAGTGGGAGAGTGCCAGGGGAGAGGGACAGTGCCAGGGGAGAGGGACAGTGCCAGAGCCGCTGCTGTTCTCCGGGCACGGAGCCGGACACCGTGCCCTGGGGGCTGAGATAATCCCAGGAAGGAAGAAACTGCTGTGTGCTCCTTCCAGGGGCTGATAACCCACCCTGGAGCTGCTGGCACAGCCTCTCCTGGCTCCTTCAGAGCCAAACTCTCCACGGGCAGCCCAGCCAGCCAGGGAAAATGCACTGTGGCCTCCCAGGACACTCAGGAGGGACCTCCTGCACAGCAGCCCCTCTCCAGAGGAGGATCCCACATGGAGAAGATGCTCTGCAGGCACAGGAGGGACCTCCTGCACAGCAACCCCTCTCCAGAGGAGGATCCCACATGGAGAAGATGCTCTGCAGGCACAGGAGGGACCTCCTCTACACTAGCACCTCTCCAGAGGAGGATCCCACATGGAGAAGATGCTCTGCAGGCACAGCCTGTCTGGTGCCCCTGCCCCAGAGGGCCCAGGAGCTTTGCCAGCCCCTCCAAACCCAGCAGGCACTCAGGGATCCTGAGGGGGTCAGTGGTGGGTCTTTTCCAACTCAGCATATTCTGTGATTCAGTGATGGGCTTGTCCTTGCCCTGGGAGAAGATCTCAGCTCCCCCTCCTGCAGGAACCATGGACATGTGCTGGCTGTGAGACCAGATGTGAGCTGGGGACACGTGGGGAGGGAGGATGTGTGATGAAAGGTGTCCTCCCAGGGACCAAACCTGGCTAATAAGTGCTTGATTAATGGAAATCAAAATAAAAATACAAAAGAAAAGCAAATCAGGAGGAAAAGGAACCAGAAAGATGAACCTGCCAGGCTGCTGGGGCATCTCAAGGCCAGCAGGATCCAGACCTGAAGTCACCCACTGTGGGTTCTGGGCAAGACAGGTGAAGCCAAAACAACCATGGGAGAAGAGTTAATTGAAAAAAAAAAGCAGGGATAATCCTGGAGGAGGAAACAACAGAGGTCTGGGATGTGGGCACAGCACCCATCCAGCAGGGCTTGGCTCAGCCTTGCCCCCTCACCACCTCCCCAGCTGGGTGGCAGAGCACAGGAGCAAAATGTCTCCTTTAATCTTGCATGTCTGAAATACCTTCAGCACCCTGATCCTTCCCCCTGCCCTCCCCAGCAGGGAGGGGAGAGCAAGGGAAGTCTCTGGAGAGCTGCTCCAGCCAAGGCCTGAGCTCTGGAGGTTCCCCCAGGCAGGAGCTCCAGCAGTGCAGAAACTTAACACAAAGGTGCATCTTCTTCCACCCAAGGATAACAAATCGTTTCCAAAGCATGAATGGATAAAAAAAAGGATAAGCAGAAGCCCGGGAAGGGAACTGGGGGTTCAAACTGAGCCAGTCTCCTCACTGGGAACAGCTCCTGTGAGTCCTGGGGGGCTGCAACTGCTTCACTTCACTTCTCTCAAAGCTTTTGAAGAACTCTGCTCACAAAACAACCCCTAAGTCGGGGGAAAAGGGGTATTTAAAAGTGGGAAAAGCTGGTAAAAAGAGATGACTAGTAGGAAAAAAATGCCATTGTCTCTGGCAAGTGTGCAGCAGGAGGGATGTGCAGCCCCAGGAGCTGTCTACTCCTCTCTGACCTGATTTCCAGCAGAACTGTTTGCAAAACATAATGAATTTGTCAAAGCCATCCTCATTCCTGCACATCAGCCTCTCCAGCTTCTGAAGGATTTGAAAATTGCCTCGGATTTCTTGGGAAATATTCTTCCTCTAGTGGAAAAACACGAGCCCATTGAATGGGGGATGTCCCAGCCCTGATTTTGCATTGTCCCAGCCATTATTCAGTTTGTAAAGGCTCTTTGTTTTAGCAGGCTACCCATTCCCTTTATACTGATGTAAATGGGTGTAGGAGAAGCAGGGAATGAAGTTCTACGAAAGATCAAATCAAAATTCACATTCAAAAATATATAGTCAGGAAAAACGCTGCCCTTCTCTCTCAGTTGAGTGTGAAAAATGAAGGGTTTATCATATTTAGCCAGTTTTTCACAAGTTCCTCTGAAAACACGTTACAAACCCATTGCCCCTCCTGGGAAAACTGGGGGGGAAATCCCTTTTTTCCCAGGACTGCCAGGACATCCCAGCAGACCTGGGGACAAGATGTGGTGTTGTTTGAGGTGACCCTACTGTGCTTCATAGGTGTGACCCAGAAGCTTTCAAGGAGCAGGGGTTCCATATTCCATCTCCAACATTACACAAGCTGGACTGTACTCTGGGGTGAGTCTGGGCAGCCCTGGGCACCTTGGCACATCCCAGCCTCCCTCCGTGCCAGCAGGGTGGGTGGGGATGGCTCCAGACTCGGGCGGGCTGGTGGGTGCTCTTAAATCAACTCCTCACTCCCCAGTGCAAACAATAATCCCAGTTAGTGCTGGGAGAGGGACTGAAACCCTCCCTGTGAGCTCCCCACGGCGCCCTGGGCTGCCTTACCCCCTTCTCAATGGTGTTGGTTTGGCAGATGGTGCCCTCAGCAGCAGGGATGCTGTTGGTTATGCAGCGGTTGCTTTTACTCAGACACCATAACTCACTGCAGACTTCCTGGAAAGACAGAGGGTTGGGGAGAGAGAGGGGGAGGGAGGGAGGAGGGAAGAGACAAAGAAACAAAACCAAGATTAGGGTTTGCTCATGGCAGGGGATGAAAGGCTGGGGCAGCAGCACCTTTGTGTGTTTGGGGGGCACCGGCTGGGCTGGGACACAGGGCATGAGGGTCTTCAGCTTGGGGAGGGGCAAAATGAGACCAAACCCAGCGAGGTGTTGCCCCAAGGGCACTGAATGCTCTCCCCCTTCCCTGGACTAAGCCTAAGCACTTGTCCCAGGGCTGTAATTCTCTGATTGAGGGGTTCACTGAGCTTAGGTGTCAGAGCCAACTCCCCAGCCAGCCCTGTCCATGTGTCACAGAGGGCACCTCTCCTTGGACATCTCAGTGAGGCCTGAGCTGGTCCCACTGTCCTCCACCTGACCCCCTCCCCAGGGCTGACACCTCAAATCCAGAGCTGAGTTTTCTGCCTGGTCCCCATCCAGCTCCCATTCCTAATGAAAAAAAACTTGCTGCTTTGCAGGGAGCAGCTTGCCATGGTTTAGGTTATACGTGGAAGTGCAGAACAGGTTCTCCCTCTCCATGAAGGAAACTGTCTCAAGGTGTAAAAGCAAAGCCCAAACAGCTCCTCAGGGCTCAGGGATGCTCCCAGTTTGGGGTCTGGGCAGTGGAGGCTGAGCCATTCCCAGCACCAACATCCCATATGGATCCAGACCTGCCTCTGCAGGAATCTGGGACTCCCTGGGAGCGTCAGCACAGCATATCTGTCATCTCCCAGTGTGACCATCTGTGCAGGGCACCTCCAGCCAGCTCAACATTCCCAAAGGAAAGACCCCTCTGGAAGATTCAGAGCTGTTTTCAGAATAATCAAAATATTTCCTGAGGCAGAGCCAGCCCTTAAGCAGCTCCAGAGCTGGGCACTTCTGCCCTCGGGCTGTGCTTGGTGCAGTGGGGACCCCTGAGTGACACTGGGCTGAGGACTCCAGAAGTCTTTCCAGGAGACTTCCTGAGCTGCAGATCCTGAGCTCCAACCCATCCTGACCTCTCAGAGCACCAGCAAACAAAAATCTTCCCTTGGTTGTTCCAGGACCCACCCAAATGTGTGTCAGGGACAGCTAAATCAGAAAGTCCAGACCCTTTGGACCTGCTGTGTCACTCAATGAACCAGGCTGGACTTCAACACCTGCAAACTGTAAAGCAACACCTGAAATCCAGTTTCCTGAGTTCCCTGCCCAGTCCTCATCCTGCTCCTGGTCCTAATGGAAAACTTGCTGCTTGAGGCCGTTCCCTCTCCTCCTGTCCCTGTTCCCTGGGAGCAAAGCCTGACCCACCCTGGCTCCCACTCCTGTCAGGGAGTTGCAGAGCCAGAAGGTCCCCCCTGAGCCTCCTTTTCTCCAGGCTGAGCCCCCCCAGCT
>JAXCLP010000083.1:3322763-3338298 GCA_035584035.1 Lepidocolaptes lacrymiger
CTGGCCTTGGACACTTCCAGGGATGGGGCAGCCACAGCTTCTCTGGGCACCCTGTGCCAGGACCTGCCCACCCTCATGACAAAGAACTTCCTCCTAATACCTAATCTAAACCTAATTCCTGTTAGTTTGAATCCATCCCTCCTTGTCCTGTCCCTTCTCCTGAATCCTAAATGTTCTTTGGATTAAAAAAACCCAAACCCTTTCTCCTCCTTCATCCATTCCCACTGGAAACTCTCCCCCTCAGTGCCTGGAGATGGTGCCTACACCTTTCAGACCCAGTTCTGACCCCAGACCCTCCTTCCCCACCACACCAACCCTTCCTTGTGATTCCTGCCTGAACTTCAGAACCATCCAAATGCCTCCAGAAGCTACTGGTGTATTTATGAGGTTTCTAGATCTGGAGGACCTAAATAAAGGTCTCCCAGCTCCAAGGTAATTGGGGTTAGAGCTTCAGCAGGCAAGGAAAACCTGGGAAAGTCTAAAGGAAGGAAGGAAAGCACGTGCCTCTTGGGATAGGGTGAGGTGCTGGGAGACAAGACAGAAGGTGCATGGGCTGGGTGATTTGGGGTCTTTTCTTTGGCTTCAGCCACTCCACAAGTGGCTGTGGGAGGTTGGAAGGAAGGACAAGGTGAGATGGATTCCTTACTCCAGGAAGCTGGTGATGTAATCCCTGCTGCACGTGGACCATACGAATGGGTTGGTCTTCATGGTGATGTGAGCAGCCATGAGCTTGGCCGTCTCCTGCCCACGGGAGCCGCAGCTGTTGCCAACCCCATCATGGTTCATGCCAAACCTAGAAAGCACCACCAAGGCATAGAGAGACGATGAGCTGCCACACTTCTGACACATCCAGATCATCCGTAGGAAGGATTTCCAGCTCCTGTTGGCAGCAACAACCCAACGGGGGCTCTTCCCTGTGCCAGCTGCTCCCAGGGCCTCTCTGGCACGGTACTCACGTGTGGCCAATCTCATGGGCGATGGTGAAGGCCGTGGCCAGGCCAATGTCCTCGTTGATGCTGCAGCTTCGCTCCCGCTCGCACATCCCACCAACAGGGGCCAGGCCTGGGAGAGGCAGACACAGCTGTCACACAGAGTCACCACAAAGCATCTGCAGGGGACAGGGGGGTGTCTGGGGACTGACCAATGTGCTTCACACTCACTGACACCAAGCACAGCCTGCTGGCAGAAACCAGTTCCTTCCCACCCTGGGACTGGGCTTTGGGATGGACTCATGGCTCTCACGGGCTGTGGTTGCTCAGCACTGTCATCTAAATTAACAGTGACAGGCTCAGAAATGCTAAGAATGGGTTGAAATCCTTGGAATTTCTTATCCAAACCACAGGCTGTGCAGAGGGAGAGCAATCCTTGTCTAAACTCTGGGGGGGAACCCGAGATCAGCTGCACCATCACTTGGGCATCTGAACTTGGGCAGGGCAGCCTGGACAGCTGAGTAGGTCAGGATCTAACCTTGGTCTGACTGACACTCACCACGATCAGGAATCCAGCCTGACTCCATCTGGAGGGCTGGATCATCAGAAACCCACCCTGCAGAGTGGAAAAGATCCCCCCAACCCTCTGTCCATGCAGTGTCCCACCAGCTCAGGCTGCACCAGGCCAGGGAAGGAGCTGGAACGAACTGAGCCATCACGGCACCTCCAGGCTCAGCCTCCCTCCCAGGCTCCTCTCCTGCAGTCGCATCAGGTCAGAGATCCACCAACTTTTCCTCTTGCACTGCAGTGATTCAGAGCAGTAATCCCTCCCTGACTGCTCAGTCTAGACCAGGGCAAGACAAATTAGGAGCTACAGCCAGAGAAAGCTGCAGGGTCTGTCTGTGTCTCGCCGTTTAAATAAAGAACTCCCTTTATAGTCATCACAAAAAAGGCTTATTTCTCTGTGCTAAGCCAGGAATACTCCACTAGGCTATGGACCAGCCCTAGATGCGAGTGGTTCTTAATCATCAGGCTGGACCTGACCCAGGGAGAGAACAGAGAAGTGTTCCAGAGCCCATCTGTCCTCTGGGTTGCTGTTTTTAGTGTTTACAGAAGAAAGGAGGCTGGAAACCACTGGGCTGTTCCTGGCCCTGCTGCTGGTCCTCGTGGTAGCCTCGGGAAAGTGCTGCCCCTCAGGCTGTCCAGTGGCACAGGGGGTGGCACTGCCCACCCTCCCCATGTCCCAGTGCCCTCTGTACTGGTGAGAAGTGCTGCTGAAGGGGGGGCAAAACTCCACGTACCCAGAGTGCCACAGGGCTTGTTCTTGTAGATGCAAATGTCATATCTGCAAAGAAGAGGAGGCAGAGTTAAAGACCCTTCTAATTTGGGTGGCTCCAAACCAGCACATCTCCAGTCAAACCCCTTGAAACCAGCCTGTGGTGCATGGAACACTCCTGGAATGGAAAGTACTGATGGCAACAGGTAAGATGCCTCTGAGCTGTGGTGTGCAACACTCACTTTCCCCAGGCTGAGACCCACTGTGGGTTTTTAATGACATCCCCTGTCCTTGAACTCTGGGCAGCCCTGAGCTGGGGCAGAGGTTTGGTTTGGATGAAGTGTGGTGGTAGAACATGTCCAGAGAAGGTCAACAGAGCTGAGGAAGGGGCTGGAGCAGCAGGAGAGGCTGAGGGAGCTGGGGGGGCTCAGCCTGGGGAAAAGGAGGCTCAGAGGGGACCTTTTCACTCTCTGCAACTCCCTGACAGGAGGGGTGAGCCAGGTGGGAGTTGGGCTCTGCTCCCAGGGAACAAGGGATAGGACAAGAGGAAATGCCCTCAGGTTGCTCCAGGGGAGGTTTAGATTGGATATTAGGAAAAATTACTTCATGGAAAGGGTGGTCAGGCATTGGAACAGTTTCCCAGGGCAGAGGTGGAGTCACCACCCCTGGAAGGGCTCGAAAAACAAACAGACGTGGCACTTTGGGATATGGATAGCTGGGTGTGGGGAGATTCAGCCAGAGAAGATTTTGGAGGTCGTTTCCAACATTACTGCTTCTGTAAATCTCAGGGACAATGCTATTGCAGACTCAGAGCTCTTTGGGTTGTGGGGGGAGGTCCAGCTCTGCTCACCAGCACCCAGAGCACCCCTGGGAAGCACCAGGCAGGGTTTGTGTGGGCACTGGACAGACACTCCTGGGTGCAGCAGCAGCAGCTCCAAGAGCAGCCTCTCAGTGTCCTTTGTCCCCTCCATGTTTCCAGCTGTCCCTTCAGCATCCTCTGTCCTTCCAGCCACTCTGCCATTCCTTCCACTGTCCCTGTCATCCTCTCTTCATCTTCCCTCCTTCAGGCCACCCATCCTCCTTCCAGCTATCCCTCTGATGCTCAATCTCTCCTGACAGGGGTTGTTTGTCCTTCATGTGAAGGTTCAGCCCTGTGTGATGAAGGACACCCCTCCAGGGCTGGGCCCAGCCTTACCTGGTGATCAGCACTGCGGTGTCGTGGTTGGCTATGCCATTCTCTGGGATGGCATTCCCGTTGCCATTCCTGTTCACAATGGATTTCTGCCACTTGCAGAAGCTGTCCAGGGATTTCCCAGCGTGGTGGTTGATCTCCAGTGTGGGCTGGAATGGAAAATGATGGGAAAATCCCATGTCATTGTGTTCCCAGGAAAACTCTGATATGAAGGCACTACCTATTCCATGCCAGCACAGCACTGACACCAGTCCAGATGCTCCACTTTTCATGGAGGCCATGGAAAAGCAGGAAAAGAGGGACTTTAGAAGGACTGAATCTGCTTAAAAAACCCTAAATTCACCTTATCATATTAAAGGCACTGCCTATTCCATGCCAGCACAGCACAGACACCAGTCCAGATGCCTCACTTTTCATGGAGGCCATGGAAAAGCAGGAAAAGAGGGACTTTAGAAGGACTGAATCTACTTAAAAAACCCTAAATTCACCTTATCATATTAAAAATCCTCAGAGTCCCAGAGGTCTCCTCAGACCATGGGCTGAACCCCATCCCCAGGTCCCTTTAGGAGGGTGTGGAGCAGCCAAGAGACTGCACAGGGGGGCCTCCCAGGGGTGAAATCCAAGGGGAACACACAGACCCCCAAAGAAAGTGCTGGAATGTGATGGAAATGGCTCAGCAAAGCCCAGCTTACCTGATCCTCGGTGAGGAGAATGAGCCTGGTCACCAGGATATTGACAATATTGCCCAGACTCGAGTCCTGGAAAAGTTTGGCAACCTGACCTCCAAGAAACAAGAAAAGAGGAGTCTTAAAAATGAGCTCTCCGGCTGGGTGATGCTGGAATTGGGCACTCTGGCAGGGGGAATTAGGGCTGTGGGGTCTGGACACAATTGTTTCAGGGAGCAGGAATGGGTATGGGATTCTGTGTTCCCACTTGGATTGTGGAATTGGTTGGGGAATTTCCTTCTGGGGAGATTCAGCAAGGAAGACAATCTCTTGCCCAAAGCTCAAGTGGGGAAGCCTCACGGTCCTGGAATTGTGCAGCCCCAGGGATGAAGCTTTGGGAGGGGAGGACACAGCATCTCCCAGAGCTCTGCCACCACACGGTGGGTGTCTCAGAGCAGATGACACACTCCGAAACGGCTTTGTTGTAAAATCTGCCGCCTGCTTTAGAAATGCAAAGACAGCGAGCCATGAAAAGAGATCCTGCGGAGGACAGGACAAAGAGCCATCACAGAGGGGCTTTCAGCCGAGGGATGGATAACTTCCAAGCCCAGCTCACCTCACAGGAGGATCCAGCAGGGCCAATTGAGGCTGTCCATGCAGCCAGGCTGGGATCCTGCTGCCAGCAATGACCCAGCCCGGGGGCACAGGCGGTGCGGGCTGGAAGAACGAGGGTATTTCTGCCGAGCCCTCAGGCTGCTCAGCCCCCAAGCGTGAGAGCTCGCTGGCCTTATGCTTTCCCATGTGTTTCGCAGCTTGGCTCGCCCTATTTGCAATGCTAATTTGAGATGAGAGATGCTGTTCAAAGAAAGGCTTTTGTTCTGTTGGGGCGCTCAGACAGGCCAGAGTTTACCTCTCCTACGGTGCCTCTCCTTTACAAGAGGGTCCCTGCAGGCTCTGGGGGACCACTGCTCATGAGCAGCGGCAGCATGTCAGGATTTTTGACCCAAAATTCTTGCTCTGAGCAGGGGGAGAAGCCACTGCCCTCCTGGAACGGATCTGATTCCCCCACTGTGCTCCCACTCTGCTTGTCTTCTCACAGTAAAAGCACCCTCTGCCAAACCCAGGCGTTTGTGGGGATGAACAGGAGTTACTCCCGGGAGTGTGAGCACTCCCAAAAAAGGTTCCTGGTGTGGTTATAACACTTACAATATTCATGATGGCCAGGATGTACTGCTCGATGTCCCTGCGGCCGTGGTAGCCCACCATCATCTTGTCAGCCACCACCAGGGTCTCCACGTAGCGCTCGGTGCTCACGGATCTCTTGAGGGGCAGCTGGCCCCGCTGGCTGTGGTTGCCCGAGGGCTTCAGAGGGGAGGGTTTCAGTGTCCTCAGCCACCAGTGCCTCCCCTTCCAGGGCTTCTCATCTGAGGAGGGAGGGAAAGAGATGGTCCTGTTGCCCTCCAGCAGGAGCTTGGTGGCTCACAGAGGTGTGGGGTGTGCAGCGTGAGCACACACAGGTTTGGGGGAAGGAAAGGTTGTTTTGGGGTTCTTTATGTACCAGTGTGGACCCTGCAAATGTCCCCAGTGCAGCCCAGGGTTGTTCTCATGCTCCTGCCATCCCTGCTGGCATCCCACCTTCCCTCCTTCTTTCTCCTGCTTCCTCCAGCTGCCTCCTGCACCCTCCTGCTTTCTCCTGCCCCCTCCTGCTTTTTCCTGCCTCCTACTGCTTCTTCCTTCCTCCTTCTGCCTCCTCCTGCCCCCTCCTGCCTGCTCTTGCTTCCTCCTGTCTGCTCTTGCTTCCTCCTGCCTGCTCCTGCCTTCTCCTGCCTCCTCCTGCCTGCTCCTGCCCCCTTCTGCCCTCTCCTGCCCTGTCCTGCCTCCTCTTGCCCAGGGGGTGTGTGCCCATTCCCACCCTCACCTCTGTTCCAGGGTGGATTTAGAGGCTACACAGACACAACCTGAGAATAAAGTCATTGCAGATCATTTCCTTTTCTTTCCCTGCCAGCACCTGAATTCAGGATTTGGCTTTTCCTTCCCAGAAATGGCTGCAGCCTCCAAAGCAGCAGCAGCAGCAGCAGCAGCAGCAGGTTTGTAGGACTTCACTTCAAGGCTTCAAGTGCTGCTGACTCAACACCAGGGACATCCCAGCAGGACCATCAGCTCCAAACCCCTGTCCTGGTGGCCACCACAGGGCAGAGGAGATGAGTGGGTGAGCACAGCCCCCCTCCTGCCCTGCCAGGGGGCCCAGCTGGATCCCCCTCCTCTGCTCTCATGCTGGGTCACCAAACATGCCCCAGGAGTGGGAAGATGGGCAGATCAGAGGCACAACCTGCCAGCCCCAGCTCCTCCAGCCCATCCCAGGAGCTCGTGGGGGTGCTCAGGTGTGTTGGGAAGGCCAGGACAGGTCCAGCCTGGGTAACTTTGCTGGGACCAGTTGCAATGTGGTTGTTCTGAACTGTGTTTGGCCTGTGGCTCCCACTGCACGGTCTTTGCTTTCCAGGAAGCAATTAGGAGCAGGCTACATTTTTTTTTCTGGAAGCTGGGGAATGTGGCCCAGAGTCAGCAGAAGGGGAGTCTGCTGGCACTCTGTCCCAGCTTTGTGAGCTGGGAGGGGAGGAGCCGGGCCAGGGAAGCACAGGGTGTCTCCAGAGATGCTGCTGGGTCTGTGGACACTCAGGACCTGCTCAGAGCAGAGTGGCAGTGCTCTGGTGTCTCCAGATGTTCCACCCCTTCCAGCTGTGACTCCTCAGCTGGTTGAGTGTCACCACTGAGGCAGTGAATGAACATCCTGAAGTGACACAGAAACCTACAGGGGCAGCAGGGGACAGCTCTGCTCTGCATCCACAACTAATCCATAAGAAATCCACCCAGCCCCTCTGCAGGGATGGCATCTCCTCTGAACCTTGTGGAGCCAGGGGACCTCTGTGAACTGAGGGAGTGGCATCCTGTGTGTCTGCAGCATTTTGGGAATAGCCAGGGGTCTCAGCCAGACTCTGGGACACAGACTGGCAAGAAGGGGAGAGGCCAAGACAGACCTGTGTGGGTCATCTCAGGAGTCAAAGGTTTGTGAGTGTAGAAATGGGGTAGAAGAGCAGCTGCCAAACATCCCCCAGAGCCCCCTGTGACCAACCAGGTCCCACATCCCACCCTCCAAACATCTTCCCACGTGGTCTCCAAGAGCAGCAGAGTTGCTTCAGCACGGGCATGACCTGCAGTGACTAAACCCCAAAGACTCTGCTGAGCAGGCATAAGCTGTGATTTCTCAATACATGGCAGATTGGCCAAATCTGGGAGGATTTTTCTTAAGAAAAGAGATGTTTTTTCCTCTTCTATCACATGCTCTGTTTACACATTTAAAAGTCTTGCTGCAAAGAGGAGGGCACAAGGGAGACCAGGCCACCAGAAATGCTTAACATGGGTTGATGTAAACACAGAAATCTTTCTAGAATGAGGGAGACAATTTGATTCTTTGACACCCAGAGCAGTGTGGACCTTCAAAGGCTGGTCTGATGGGACTTTCCCACCCTGTTTTGGGATGGGGTGAGGAGGTGCTGGTGGGAAGAGGTACCTAGCACTCCACAGGCTGCGTCCATGTGAGGGTACTGGAGAGAAGACCTCTTGTACACGACGTGGGGGCTGCCCTTGCCCTCACCCCCCGTGCTGACATTGGCTCCAGGGCTCAGAGGTTCAATGAAATATTCCTCCTCATCTGCCACGATCACCCCGTGCTGCAGAGGGAAAGAGAGGGAAGGAAATGAAAGACGTGGAGAGAGGGAACTGGGGGATTGTACTGGGGGCTTCTCGTAATGAGCTTTCTGTTAATCAAGCCCTGAAATTCTGGGGACTGACAAACACTTTGGAGAATGTGAAGGACTCCTTTATTCACACTGTATGAACCCACAGAGCAGAGCAAACCCAGCCAGATGGTCCTGCATGCCTTGGGACATCTGTGTTCACTAAAGTCCTCTGGAAACCACAGTCTTTGCTTGCAAAATTATGAATGAGTTGTTTCCTATTCCACCCACTCAGTCTCATTGAGAGCTGCCTGTGGGATCCTAAATACCATGCCTTGGAACTGCAGTGAGCTCTGCCTCCTGTGCTCTGCAGCCTCACCTGAGAACCTTCCAAAGCAGCTCAGGACCATTCCCACCACCTGCAGAGCTGCAGAGAACTGTAAATACTCAGAGGTTTTTGAGAAACCCAACAATGTGAAGTCTGACCAAGCAGGGAGCAACAACCCTTCTCTGTAACCTGGAACAGGCCATCCCAACCCCATGTAGACCTCAGACTGGCCACCTCAGTGAGATGATGTTGTGTCTGCTCCATTATTTGTGTGGGGGTTTTATTCTTTTTTATTCTGACTGAATCTCAGACTTTGCTCTCTGCGAGTGGATCCCCTCATGAGACAGTGATGACCAAGCAGGAGCAGATCCCAGTGGGATGAGCAGCCAAACCCACCAGGTGCCTTCAAGATCTCTCCTCTGCAGCCAGTCCCATCCTCACAGCAAACTTTCCCTCTTCCTGAAGGGTCTGAGCCACCTGAAAAGTTTCTGGGAGCACAATGTGAGCTCCAGCACTGGAAGAACTCCTGGCACTGAATCCCTCAATAACTCCAGGAAAGGTGTCGTGCCACCAGCTGGATTTTACCAATGAGCAACTGAGACACAGAAATACACCTGGCATGGCTCAGGCATGACCCCAAAAGTCCAAGCCACACATTACCTGGCTGTCCTCCCACTCCCTGTGTGCAAGCAGAGGTGCAGCTCAGCTCCCTGAATGCAGGCACACTCTGCCCTGGCACCAGCTCAGCACTGGTGGTGGCCTTTGGATGGCACAGCACTTTGCCAGCCCCCTCAGTGCCCAGGAAACAGGAGCCCTGCTCTGCACTGGGGTGGCATCACCTGCAATAGGGGGGCAGTTTTGGGGCACCACAATGTAAGGAAGGCATGGAGAGTGTCCAAAGGAGGGCAATGAGGATGGTTCAGGGCCTGGAGGGGAAGCATGTGAGGACACTGATGGCACTTGGGGTGCTCAGCTGGAGAAGAGGAGACTGAGGGGAGACCTCATTGCAGGGACAAGTTCCACGGGAGGGGCAGAGGGGCAGGCACTGATCTCTGCTCTGTGGGGACCAGGGACAGCACTCAGGGAATGGCTGGAGTTGTGTCAGGGGAGATTTACGTTGGATATTAGAGAAAAGTTCTTCCCCCAGAGGGTGGTGGGCACTGCCCAGGCTCCCCAGGGCAATGGGCATGGCCTCAAGGCTGCCAGAGCTCCAGAAGTGTTTGGATGATGCTCTGGGGCACAGGGGGTGACTCTTGGGGCTGGTCCTGTTCAAGGCCAGAGTTTGGACTTGATCACCCTTGTGGGTCCTTCCAACTCAGCACAATCTGTGTGACAAGGACGAGTCAGCCTCTGTCAAACAACTCGAACCCTCGCACGGAAGGTCCCACCTGTGTGAGATGGTTCCTGAGAGTGTTCCTGGGGGAACCTCTCCGGGCTGGGCTCTCCCCCCGTGCCCGCAGAGCTGAATCGGGGCAGTGTGTGCGCGGCGAGGTCCCCAAACACGGAGTGCCGGGGGATTTCCTCCTGCACCGGCCTCTGTTGCTCTTGGCCAAGCTCCACCTTTTCAAACACAAGCGAGGTACTGTGAGGTTACCCTGGCGAGGGCTCCGGCGGAAAGCCGAGTGCCGGCCGGCCGAGCCAGCTGGCTGCCGGCTCCCTGGGATGGGGAGGAGGAGGAGGTCACCACGGCCTGGGGGAGAGCATCAAGGAGGGGGGAGAGAGCACGTCCTGCCCCAAATAACCATGTGCTGCTGGCAATGGGATGTTCTGACTCCGACCTGGAGCCTCAAAGCAGCACCACCAGCAAGGGAGCTTCACAAAGAGCCTGAAAACTCTGCCGAGGTCAGAGCTCGGAGGGCCAGGTGCTGGACGTGACGCAGAGCTGTGCAAAGGGGGTGGTGAGGAGTCCTGAGGGAGATCCCTGTGGTTTGTGGGGGAGCTAAACTGCATATCCTGTCCGTGATTCACCCAGGTCATCAGCAGAGCAAGGAGGGTTTGTGCTGTTAGTTATAACCACACTTCAGAAAGGCAGAGCCTCATGCTGAGAGTCAGCTCTTCCAGCTCCTCGTGCGGACACAGGAGCTCGGCAGGGACCATGGGCCTTGCTCCAAGCATTTCTGTTCATACTGGGCTCAGAGGGGGGCTCTTCAAGTGAAAACACAATTCCAGCACACACACAGAGCAGCTGGAAGTGTCCAAGGCCAGGTCGGATGGGGCTCGGAGCAACCTGGAACAGTGGAAGGTGTCCCTGCCCATGGGATGAGCTTTGAGGTCCCTCCCAACCCAAACCATTCTGGGATTCTGTGACAACACAGGGTTGAAGATCTGGCCTATCAGCTGTCCCTTGATGAGCTCTGACACAAGAGGTAAGAGAGGGGCATTTCTCTCCTTGCTGTGACTTTTTTGGTGGTAGGACAAAGGTCTTTGGGATCTGAAGCAGCCAGTGGGATGAAACATGGATTTGCTTAGGACAGGGCTTTCAGCTGCTGGCCAGGCTGAGGCAGAGCTGGCCAGGCTGCTCCCTGAACCTCCAGCTGCTCCGTGCTTGGCCCTTCTGGCTGTTCATGGCTCCGAGGGTTTTGGAAAATGGACCAGGTTGCCCTTTGCTTCTGACAAATCTTCCCCATTCTTGGGGCTGTCCTGTGCAGGGCAAGGAGCTGGACTTTGGTCATACTTGTGGGTCCCTTCCAACTCTGCATATTCTGTGACTCTGTGACCTTAAGCCTGGGTGACTTTCCCTGAAGCTCAGCCTGAAGCCCAGCATGGTGTGCCCTCTGTGGAGGTGTGTGGGGTGAGCCACCCTGCCTGTATGGAAAACCTCAGCCCTGGAAAAACCTCTTTTTCCTGACCTCAGGCCTGGAAAAAGTCACTGGAAGAGTGTCTGGATATTGGGAAGATGTGCCCAGATGTTGGCACCCAAAGCTGATGAGCTGGGAGGGGAGAGTGGGGTGTTCAAACACAAAGCAGTTTGCAGTGGTGCCCCTTGCAGACCCAGAAATCCCAGAGGGAAGAGGGAGCTGGAGGACAGGAGCGTGGCTTGGGCCTTGCTACCCTTTTCACACCTTTGGGTTGGACACAATCATCCCTTTCCCTCCTCATGCACCCCATAATCAGCACCTGGTTGTGCCCTTTCAACACATCAGTGAGCCAGGTCTGTGCAAATGTGGGTCACCCCCTCAACACACACCACCAGGACCCTGAGCCTGGACCCCTCAGCACCTGGGGACCCTCCTCTGTCCCTGCCTGTCCTCTCCAAAGAGGATTATTCCAGCCTGGAGCATTCTGGGGATGAGGGATGGCACGAGTGGATCAGCTGCTACTGATCAACCAGAGCTCTGCCAAAGGTCTCCTCTGTTGTCAGCACAGCCCCCACTCTGCCAGCTACAAACATTCCAGACTCTTCTTGTCCAGATTCCTGACCCTGTTGTCCTCACTGACCCAGAAGACCTCCTCCCCCATGCTCACTGATGTCCATAACTCTCCAGGGCAGAAGGACAGAGTTCAGGAAAAGGAGAAGTTGTTGGATGACCCTCCATCCCTCTTTGTGCCTCTTTGGCTGCGTTTTCCTCCAGACAGCCCTTGGTATCTCTCCAGGGCTAAACACAGCCTGTGGACTGAATTCTCCCAGTTCAAAGTGCTGCTGGGCCATTGCTTGCCCTGGACTTGCTGCCCTCTGAAGGGGGAAGGCAAGGAGATACCAGATCCCAGCTCACCCTTCAGTGCCTTTGAGAACACCAGGGAATTGTCTGCGACTCGAGCAGAGTTCCCATGTCTAAACAAAGGGCTGACTGGGGAACCAGGAGTTCATGCAGCTCTGAGTTTTGGCCGTGAGATGGAAACATTAGACCCTATGATATAATGAGTCAGATTCTCATTTCTGTTAATAACCCACAGCACTGTTCTGGCAGTGTAATTTAGCAATAAATCAAACGTGAATTCATTCCCATTTGGAAGCTCTTCCACACTGCCATAACACTGCAAAGAGGTGGGGCTGGAGCATAAATAGGAGTCAGGCCTATAGTCTTTTTCTACATGTTACCCCTCCAAGGGAGCCATCAGCCCTGGGATTCACCAACAGGGTATGTTTGCTCCAGCCCTCCATCTGGCAGGTCAGGCAATGTGCTTTGGGAGCCAGAAATATCAGAAAAATCACAGAAAAATAGGGATGGAAGCCCTTAGTGAATTCCCAGTGCTGGAAGAGCTAAGGAATCTCACCTGGAGGATTTTTGAGAGGCATCTGTCTGGCCTGTTCCTAAAGATCTTCAGTGATCTCGCAGTCTCCAAACAAGCTAGTCCAGAGCTCAGCTGTCCTTAGCACTGATGTCACCATTCAGCTCTCCTTGCTGATATTTAGGACCATGGTGTCTATTATGAGCTGTTAGGACTTGCAAAATCAGTCATTCCCACCCTCCTCCTTCCAGCAGCATTGCCAGTTTTGAGGAATGCCATCTCATCCTGATTATCTCAGCTTTCCCCCCAGAAGCCACATTTTTAGCTCCTGAAATCAAGCCTGGGAACCCCAGGAATGTATCTGCAGTTGTGAGGACCTCAATGCACTTCTGACATTGCAGTGGTGCTGTGACATTCCTGCCCTCCTGCCCCTCTCCCTCAGCAGCACACACAAAACATTTTTGCTGTTGGAAGTGGAGGGGAGGGCTCTGGGAGAGCCAAAATTACAGTCTAGAGCCTGGATTATCCCACTCCAATTAAAATCAGTGGGAAAATGCCCACTGACTCTGGCAGGAAGGGGGCTACAAGTGGAACAAGGGTGAAGAACCCCAGGAGAAGAGATGAGGAATGTGGTGATCCTCACCCTCCACCAACTTCCACGCACAACATTCCTGCTTGACACCAATCCCAGACCTTTCCCTCCACATGGACCTGCCTGCTGGGACATGAATCTGATTGCAAAAGATCAAAGAGGCCCCAATCAGTTGCTGGCCTTGCACAGACACTCACCAGCCCGTTGCAGTTGCTGATGGCCACCTTGGAGCTCAGGTACTGGTCCTGCAGGTGGCCGGCGTAGTGACAGTCCTCGTGGAAGTCGTGCTGCCAGTCCATGCCATCCCGCTTCCAGTACTCCACGGTGAAGTGCTCGGCCAGCAGGTTGGAGTGCAGGGTGAGGTTGAGGAGGAACTGGGTCCTGTGGGCAGAGACTTTGTAGAACACCTGCTGCTCGGAGGGCTCGTAGGCCAGGGAGCCCAGGCTGCGCCGCGGCCGTGGCTTCAGCTGCCGCCGCATGTCGAAGGTGAGGAAGTCCCCGTTTTGGTCCACTTGGATGGGGAAGGCGATCTCATAGTGATCCAGGCTGGAGAGGAACTCCTCTGGGGAGGGAAAGAAATGGGAAGAAACACAGAGGAATGATGTTCTGCAAAGAGAGTCTCAGTCAAACACCCAGTGATGTCGGGCTGTGCCCGAGCATGGCTACAGCTGGCACAGGGTGGAGGGACAGGGGCACAGGATCCTTGGGATGGTCCCAAAGCCCACAGAGCCTTGGGATATCAACAGGGAGTGCAATTTTCTTCCTCTGCAGGTGATAGAGAGAAACAGATTGGCCCATGGAGCCCTTTAGGACACCTCATGGGGCCCTTCAGGACACCCCATGGGGCCCTTCAGGACATCCCAATTTTGGCTCTGGTCCAGGACTATCCCCATCCCTCCATCTCCACTGGGCAGAGGGTTGTGCAGAGTCCCAGTCTGGGGCTTGGGAGGTTATTTTAACTGGATCCTTTCAGTAACAAGCCCAGCAATAAGGTCTCCTCTAAACGAGCCAGAACAAGCCTTGGGTGACAATGTCTCAGGAGAAGAGTCTCACTGAGTAACTGTGGGTTCCTCAGAACACCTACAGGTGCCACATGGACCTGCTAACCCTGATAACTCACACAACAGCAGCACCACACCAGCCTCCCCCAGCAGAGCTGCCTCAGTGCAGGAGGTGCTGGGCACCCTCCTGGGGGGCACTAAGCCACAGTCCCTGCAATGCCAACCCTGACATCAAAACAAGAAAGAGGGTAACCAGAATTCCCAGCAGGAAAAGGAGTCAGACATCCCAACTCCCCAGCCAGGTCTCTATCTGGGACACCCTCCTGCCTTCCCAGCTCACTGGGTTCATGCTCTTTATCACATCAGCCTGGCTTAGCACCTTCTCTTGGGGCACTTGAGCTTTGAGGAAATGTGCTCTGCAAGGTCACTGTCCACCCCGCCGTGGTAACACAACACTTCTGGCTGTCACACACCTGGCTCTGAGCAACCTCCACACAACCCCTTCTTTTCAAAGGGAGACAACCCAGGGACTGTGAGGATGGGGCTGAGCTGTCCCTGAGAGCCCTCAGCACCACAGGCTTCAGCAGGGATGTAAAACACCCCGTGCTGGCCAGGACAGCTCCTCCATCACACTGTGTTCTTGTCAACCCCTCCTGCCTGGAGGTTGTGAATGTCCTGAACCCTCAGATTTGTGCTCTGGAAGAACCTTGCTGTGCTTTCTGCATCCTGTTTGGAGTTGTCTCCTAAGCAAACAGGAGGGGCCTGGCTGCTCCAGGGTGGCTGCATTTCTCCTGGCTCCACAGCACCCATCTTCAAAGCCTGCCCAGCCATCAGAAACTTGGACTCCAAAATCCACGCTTACCACAGGACAGCACTGGAAAGTTCCCTTTTCCTCTGGTGTGTTTTCCAGTGTGGGAGCCTGACAGAGTGGTTTCCTTGGCCACCAGCAATGGGACAATCCTTCCCATCAGCTGGGTTTGGGGGTTAGCTCCCATCCTTCCAAACCATGAGCACCTCTGGCACCTCTCCCTTGCCTTGACAAGCCAGAAATAATGATTACTTTTTTAACTTCCTGTGTTCCAGCTCCTCCTGCATCCCCCTGTGATGAGGCAGGGCAAACAAGGGTGACTATTTGCACTTCAGCAATGACTTCAGGCTTGGAAAAATTTGCTGTGGGAAGTGCCTTGTTTTTCTTTTTCCCTCTTTGCAGCCCATGTGGGCTTGAAAAATAGTGAATCAGAAGGAGGTTTGTGCATGTTGTGGCTACAAACGTCCTGGGAGCTTGGGCTGGAGTCTCTGATCCTGTCCTGAAAGCATGTCCAGGAGGAAAAAAGTGTCCAGAGCCTGAGGGTGAGGTTGTGTGTGAGAACCTGACTGTGTGGTGGTGTTGGGCACTGTGCATCTTCTCAGGGATGTCACCCTGAGGCACAGGAAGAGCACAAAAACAGTGCTCTGCATCACAGGAATGTTTTAGGAAGTGATGCTTTCAGGTGGGAATGCTAAAAATGTTAAAAACAATCATAGAATGGAATCATGGAATGGTTTGGGTTGGGTGGGACCTTAATGATCAGCCAGTCCCACCCCCTGCCATGGGCAGGGACACCTTCCACCAGCCCAGGGTGCTCCAACCTGGCCTTGGACACTTCCA
>JAXCLP010000083.1:3351912-3364363 GCA_035584035.1 Lepidocolaptes lacrymiger
GGTGGGCACTGCCCAGGCTCCCCCGGGCAGTGGGCACGGCCCCAAGGCTGCCAGAGCTCCAGGAGGGTTTGGACAACGCTCTGAGGGGCAGGGTGGGATTGTTGGGGTGTCTTTGCAGGGCCAGGGGTTGGACTGGATGATCCTCGGGGGTCCCTCCCAATTCATTATATTCCATGATTCCATGGCAGGGAGCGCCCCCAGACCCCAAACACGTTGCCACATTCCAGAGGAGCTCTGCAGGGAGAGGGATGCATCCTGTGGGATGAAGCCTTGCAGACCACAATGGGTGTGGACTCCCTGCAGCCCTCACAGATCTGCAGATCATTTCCAGGCCCCCACTGCCTCCAGTGAGCTCTGTGAGCTGTGCTGTGCAGAGTTTATGGCCCCTTTTCCCCTCCCTGCAGGTTCTCTGCTCTGGGCAACAGATGGCCCAGCTGCTTTGGGTTTGCTGGGGTAGGACAGGGTGCAGCAGAACATGTGCCGTCTCACGAGCACATGTGGCTTCCCTACAGGGAAACTGCAGCCCAAAGGCCACCAAAGTGCTTTTCCCTGTGCCCAGAGGGGGAGGAGCTCTTTGTTCATGGCCAGAGAATGAAAAGCCACTAACCCTGATAGGCCTGAACTCATCTTTAGCATTGTTGTTTTCACCAAAGCCATCTCAGAGTGAGTCTTGGTCCTGCTGGGGTCACGACTGCCACAGTGGGAGGCCAGGATTTCATCTGTAAATTAAGCTTGGCTGGGACCAACATTTAGGAGTGAGAAGGATTTGCAGAACTGCACAGGAATAGATTCTTTTTAACTGTTTTCCTCTTTAAAAACTAAGCTCCACTGGAAGAGTAGGAAACACAAAATCAATAATGGTGGGTTGGGGTGATGAAGACAAGAGGCCAGAGAAGCTATGGTTGCCC
Organism: Lepidocolaptes lacrymiger; assembly: GCA_035584035.1. Classification (NCBI taxonomy): domain Eukaryota; kingdom Metazoa; phylum Chordata; class Aves; order Passeriformes; family Dendrocolaptidae; genus Lepidocolaptes; species Lepidocolaptes lacrymiger. The sequence goes on from JAXCLP010000083.1 coordinate 3,352,821, forward strand.
CATCCCTGGAAGTGTCCAAGGCCAGGTTGGAGCAACCTGGGCTAATGGAAGGTGTCCCTGCCCATGGCAGGGGATGGAACTAGAAGGGCTTTAAGATCCAACCCAAACCATTCCATCACTCTATGAAAGACACTGATTAGTCAGACATGGAATACCCCAAGAATCCTGGGAGGATACAGAAGGTAAGAGAGCAGCAGCAATGGAGGAGCTTGGTGGAGACCCTGCACCTCACACGTGCCACTGACATTGCTCCACTCAGGTCAGAGGGAGCTGAAACATTTTGGCAGTTTCTCAGTGGAGAACCTCCCAAGTCTTGAACTGGTTGCTGACTTCATGGAAGGCACTCAGAGCAACCAAGATGGGAAACCTTGTTTTGAAGGTCTCCTTCAGAGTGGGAAAACAAATACCCAGGCTGGCAGTTTTCCATGTTTTTCCCTCCCCAGTCTCTGCATGAGATCCCACCTGCTTAGACATTCCCAGGACATGTTTGTAACTACTCTCCCTGCAAACATCTCCGAGGGTGGTGGAGTCAAGGGAAGATCTTTCTGACTTGCATATCTGAGCTCCCATCACCCCATCACCAGTGAATTGTTTCTGAAGACTTGATGAGTTTGGTCCCAGTTGGGTTTGTTTTAAGCTCATTTGTGTTAACTGGAGATCTAGGCAGGACAGGACGTGACAAACACATCCTGCGGTGCTTCTGGCTTAGAACGAGCTAATTGATGGAAACTTGGCAAGAAAAGTGGGTTTCGGAGTTGGGGGTTTCAGATAAGCTTTAGGCAAGTGTTTGCATCCCCTGGGTGGGCCTGATGCAACCTGTGCTGAGAGGAGCTGCTCCTCCAGGCAGTGGAGCCCACGCTGTCCCTGGACCGGGGCTCTTGGTGATGAGAAGCACAGTCACTCCTCCCCACCAGCCCCTGGGTGGCCTGGAGCCATTGGTGATAACAGAGCCTCTCACATTACACCTCTGTGGTCTCTCAAATGACTTGCAGACACTGTTTACGTTGAGCAGCATCACCTTCCCTCAGGGCGACACTTCACCCTCTCCACGAGTCTCTCAGTATTGGCTTATCGGGGTCCTCCTGTGCCAAATGAAACAGCTCAGCCCCCCCAGCCTTATCTGTGAAGAGGATGATTTAGAGGAGATGACAGGACCTTTCCCGTTCCACCCAATGGGGAATGCAACTGGAGAGGCACCAAGAAGGGCTGGAGGTTTAGGGGATCTCGGGAGGTTTGGGGGATCTCCGGAGTTTTGGGGGATCTCGGAAGCTCTGGGGGATCTCGGGATGGGAAGGAAAGCAGAGGGAGATGCCGTGGGGTGAAGCAGGAACAAGGGGAAAGCTGAGGATGGAGCAACTGGAGCACTCGGCCTGTTCCATATATGGAGAAACTTTGTGACACTGGAACAACCTCCCAAGAAGTGGAGGAAGCCCCAATGATGGAGACACTTCAGGCTAGTCCGGGCAAGGCTGTGGGAGCAGAGGGGACATCCCTGTGGCTGGGGAATCACCTGAGTGCCCCACAAAGCACTTCCCCTTCTACCATGCCCATCTTGGGGGGGGACCAGAAGTGAACAAAGACTTCAAAACTCTTCCTGCCACCCCCCACCGTGCCCTCCATCACATGCTGTCACCACGTGAGCTCTGCGAAGGGGAATATTAACGAGCAGAACAAGAAACAGATCCCTGGTGGGGCTGAGAGAGGAACAGAGCTCTGGTGGGGCTGAGATATCCCACCAAGGTGGGTATTGGCAGGGAGTGAGACAGGGAAACCAACTCCCTCTGAGGTTTCTGTCTGGACCAAAAAAGTCCCCCCAAAATGAGCCTCTGCGTGAAGGTTTGACCCGGGGGGTACCTGCCCCAGGCACGCCTCCTCTCCGTTGGTTCTCCCCCCTCTGCAAGGTATTTTGCCAAGGTTATTTTATAAACTCCTTGCTATTTATAGCCCAGCTCCTTCAGCTCTAATGAGATAATCTTCTGGCATTTCACCATCACTAATATTTACTTTGATGTTTAAAATAACATGTTCTGAAGGATTGATTTTTTTTAAAAAAAAAAAAAAACCCAAACCACCTTTAAAACATAATCAAAGCAATGAAATATATGCCCAGTGCGACGGGGCCAAAGTGCTGGGGGATGCCCAGGGAGTCAATGACATTGCAACTTTTTCCGGGCAGACGGTTTGTAACGCTCTGAGCACATCGGGCAGGAGGGAGAGAGGCACTGGCAGCTCCTGAAGATGGAGAGAGACGGGGAGAAGGAGGGCGAGGGAGCGCGAAATGTGTTTATTCTCAGGAATGAAGGCAGCGAGGAACGTCTCATTCTGCAACAGGGGTTAGAGCTGTTGCTGTCTGTGATCCAGAGTTTCGCCCAGGGCAGCCCCGGGGCTGAAGAGAATGATATTTTAGAGCAGAAAACAATAAAGCCCAAAAGGGGAGTGGAGCGGAGCGGGGCTGGGGGAGCAGCTGCCTGAGCCCTGCTCTCTGCAGGCACTTTGAAACACAAGCCTGCGATTTGATGGAAACTCTGAATGTTGGAGAAGGGTGAACATGGTTTTCATTCTCATAAATGTTTTTTCCAGCGTGCAACGCTCTCCGGGCTCGTTCCTTCTCCAGGGAGACGGTTCTGATTTCAAAGAACATTCGCCTTCCCTCCAGCCCAGACCACCCCACTCCGACCTCAAAGAGTCTTCTCTGGAAAAATTATTTTAAAGAGCGTTTTACCTTTTCGAGCGTTTTCCCTTTTCGAGCGTTTTCCCTTCTTTCTTCTTTTGCCCCTTTTAATTCCTTCAGCTTCTTTTTTTTTTCTTTTTTTCTTTTTTTTTCTCTTCTTTTTGCCAGCTGCAGCCAAAAGCTTTTCTCTCCCCCTCAGCGTGTCAGAAAGTTTCCAGGCTCGGGGTTTATGTCGCCTTCCTCAATAACCTTCTTCTGTCAGACCCAGGCAGAGCTGGAGTTCGAGGCTTTGCTAAAAAGTCTCCTTTCAGGAAGTGAGCAGTAATAAGAGAGGAGCTCGGAGGCAGCATGTATAGGGGCTGCTCACAGAAAAAAAAAAAAAAAAAGAAAAAAGAAAAAAAAAAGGAAAAAAAAGAGAAAAAAACTTCTCAGGAATTTTGCCAGGATTATAAAAAAAAATAAATCTACAAAAAAAATAAAAATATCCCCAAACCCACAAGGCTGGAAAAGTCCCGCCCTGAGTGCTGACATCAGTGCAGAAGGCAGGTCTTGCCTGAAAGAGTATAAAACTAATCAGCTCAGCCTTTCTGGGAAGGAGCAGGGAGAGCTCTGGGCAGCCCCGGAGGCTCCTCAGCCGATAAAACATCCCAAAAAGGCGATAAAGCCAAGAGGTCACGCTGATAGCGGCAGACAAAGCGGAGAAAGCGAGCCGGGATTTCCTTTGATTTGTTTTTCCCCCCTCCCGACAACAAACATTTCCCCCCCCCGTCTTTTATTTTAACCGTGGCTATTTAAAAGGCTTTTAAAAACCCGCTGAGGAAACGGCCTAAAAGGCTGCGCAGAAATGGTCGGGCTTGGCTTTGCGTTTCAAAAAAAAAAAGCCCTGAAGAATTCCCGAATGTTTTAAGAAGCGCCTTCCCTCTCAAGTTACATCATTCTCGCCCCGCTGGCTCCTGCGATGCCGTCATGCTCTTGTTCTGCTGCCACCGTGGAGTGTCCCACGGAGGACAATCCATCTCCAAAGTCAAGAATAAACACTGTAAATAAGAAAATACCCCTTGTTTAAAAACGGAGCCCTCTCAGGACGCATAAAACAATAAGCAACAATAAAAGGCAGGGGCTCATTTCCTTCTTCCTTCTGAAGGCGTCTTTGGGAGTTGAAAGCTGAATTTGGAAGTCTTGGTGGAGAGAGAAGTACCTGGCAATTCTGCAAAGGTTGGAAAAATGAGCCTTTTGGAGTTGCCATGGCCTGCCCTGCTGTTTGCTGGGAAGGCAGAGGGGCCCTGGGGAAGGACACAGGGAAAGGGCAGCAGCACCACCCAGGGGACCCCCAGCCCGAGCCCCCTCAGGGGACAGAGAGACCCCCAAAGCAGCCTCGAGGTGCCTTTTAATAGAAGAGGATTTAAATGAAGAGTTAAGAGGATGAAAAGCTGTCAGGGAAAGGTGCAATTTATATATTTATATTAAACCAAGCTTCCACAGGAGACCCCTGTGCCCAGGAGGGGATTGCAGGGGGCTCTGGGGGAGAGGATTTCCAGCCCTGTGGACACCAGGATTGCAGGTCACCCATCCAGCTCCTCCAGGCTCTGTGTCCTGCCCTGACCCTTCCAGGCACACTCGGTGCCAAATCCACAGGATCCAGCCCTGGGACAGGCCTGGGCAGCCAGGGCTCTTGGCCATGGGCCTGGGTGCCACCCAGGCTGACCCAGCACCAGTCTGGAACCAGCAGAGCATTAGATGGGAACGGAGGAGGAAAAGGCCACAAAGGCTTGGCCAGCCCTACGTCCTGCTCCGTGCTGGCCATGGGTGCCTCAGAAAAGGGATGAAGGATAAAGCAAGAAGCTGAGGTGCTTTTTTCTGGTGTATTCTTCTCCATCCTCTGCTATCAGTAAACTACACGTAGGGCTGGACCTGAGCCAGGAGCTGTGACAGCCATAATTCCTTTCCTTCCATGAACTTGTTTAAACCCTTATCGAGGCCCTCTGGATTTCTTGGATGGAGCAGCAGAGTCACCTGGGCAGGAGATGCCCAGGAGGGACCTCCTGAGCCTCCAAGTATTTTGTGCTGCCCGTCAGGTGTGTTCATCCAAACAGCTCTGAGGAAACAGGGCAAAACATCCTTTGCTCCCAGTAGGAGATGATTGGAAAGGACCCACAAGGATCTTCAAGATGTTGGGGGTCCTTTCCAACTCAGGATGTTCTGTGGTTCTGACTGACAGTGGGCCATGACAGCCTCCAGCTCCACTCTGACCACTCTCCTTTGCTGGCATTCAGACTGGAAAGGTCTGGCTCTCCAGTTCAAAACTGAGTTCAAAGGCACTGGAACTGCTGGGCTGGATTTTTGGCTGGGTGGACAGAGTGGTTTCCTTCCTCCTCAGGCCACGCTGGCCATTGTCTGAGCCCCCAAGGCACACACATAAAAGAGCAACCAAACAAAGTCGTTGGGGTTTAATTGAATGGGGCTGCTTCTGGCCAGGAGAAAACTAATTGCTCCAAGCGTGGCCTGGTGCCATCCCAGGGGGGTTCTGTCTGCTGAAACTTGTCCCAAACACACTCAGTGTGGAATGAGGAGGGGCTGAGGGGCAGATGCCCATCTTCCCTTCCCCAGTGAGGTGCCACCCCCTCTCCCCTCACAGGAAAACTTGTTTTTCCCTGCTGTGCAGGGTCTCCAGTCCCTCCTGGATGGTAAATGAAGTGTTGGAGACTCCTGACACACAAGGACACATAATCTCAATGCCTGGGGGCAACTTCCTCAGCTCTGCACCCAAACCCAGCACTAAGGACACTCCTACTTGTACCAGACCAGCTCCAAAACTAGGTCCTGCTCCTGTCTGAAGGGGTGAAGGAGCCACCTCAGAGCTGTGCACACCTTGGCAAACCAAGGTCTCCATCACCTGCACGAGAGCCTGTGAAACAGGAAAAGGTAGAAGGAGCAGACTCTCCCAGGAAAGGGGGTGTGGGACTCTGCTTGAAAAAAGGCTTTCACAGACAACCAACGAGCTGTGCGTTTCATCTCCACCATCAAAGAGCACCAGCCAGCTGCTTGCTCCGTGCAGGATGAGGGTGAGCTCCCAGGGGACACCTGAGGTCCCCTCTGTCGGGCATCCTCAGCTGCTGCGGGGACCGAGAGCCCCATCCCGGTGACACTGCCCCCTCCTGTGGCTACACACGGCAGAGGCTGCTCAGCAGCAGCCCCATGGAAACCCCACCGGGATGATGATGGATTGAACCCCAGGGAAGCACAAATCCCACCCCTCCCAGCCCCGCTCGGCGCCGCCGCTCCCGGTGCTGCTGGCGGCTTCCCAAACCCTTCCAGCCGGGCACCAACCTGCCCCGACATCGAGGGCACCGCTCGTTTTAAGGCTTGAAAAGGCTGCAAAACCTACCCTGGTGGCTGTTGTAGCACACGGGGAAGGGCGCTGAGGCCTGACGGGGTGATTTTGTATGAGCATTTTGTGCATAAAATGAAATATTCTCTCCCTCTTGCTATGTCTGAACTGCGGGGTCTGGGCAAAGTTCCCAGCTCTGGCTCTACATCACAGCCTGGCCCCAAGTCCATGTTGGGACAAGCTCCTTGGCCACAGACTAACCCTTTTTATGGCTGTTCAGCACCCAACACAACAAAGCTCCATTCAGTCCTTCAGCTACTGCTGCCATAAATAAACCCCCTCGGCTTTGTTTGTAGCCCAAATCGTGCAGGTTGAGAACCTGCGAGTGAAACGAGCTGTAAACAAATGGGTTTGTTTTTCCACTAGGGCAGAGATGTGTAGACTAATTGCCCGATGTTAAAACTCGGTTTAATTAGTCCCAGGTGCTGGATAAAATTGGGTTGGTGTTTCCCAAACTTGGAGCTCCGGCCTGAAGGAGCCACGAGGTTTGAAAACGGAGCTATCAAAAAGTGATTATCAGATCATCCCTAAACTTTGTGGGATTTTGGGCAAAGGACAAACAGGCAGGTGAAGGAGGTTGGGTGTGTTGGGATGCTGCAAACTGCCTAAGGGACTCATCCTTCTATCTCAGGATCTCCCCTTGTCCTTGGAAAAACCCTTTGTTAGGGATTTCTGAGTAAACACCTGAAATGCCCATGTGAAAGGTAAACAAGGGGTTCCTGAGGGACATTTGGCAATGCCCTGCCACGGAGTTGAGCAATGCTCAAGCATACCTTGGGTTTTTGCCTTTCATATCTAACCTTATTACTAATTTTGGTTTTATTCCAATCAGTCCTGACCACCAGCAAGTTCAGCCTGCTGGGATCAAGATCCTAATTCCAGCTGCTTCTCCAGTTTTCTGCCTGCAGCAGTGGGATACTTTGGGATTCCCCATCCATCGCCTTGGGACACCTCTTTGCATTCAGCAGAATCACCCATGGCCAGGTTGGACGGGGCTTGGAGCACCCTGACCTAGTGGAAGATGTCCCCCTTGTGGAAGGGGGTTGGAAGAAGATGATCTTCAAGGTTCCTTTCCAACACAAATCATTCCATGATTCTGTGGCCCTGGTGATGAAACAGGGACATTTTTTTTCCTTTGGAAAGGGAAAAATTCCTGAGTGGGACTGGTGTAGGATGGTCCCCAGCCCAGCTGTGAGAGTCCTGGCCTTTTTAGCAGCACAAAGAAGGGCATGAAAAGCAGGTTATGAGAAGCTTCTTGGATTCCTGAGCCTCAGGCTGGTCCCTCACAAACCACAGCTCCAGATCAACCCTTCACAGAGGGCCTTTCTCAGTAGCTCTGGCCTGGATGTAGAAAATCCAATGAAATTAAGCTTCCTTTACTCCCTGGGGACTTCCAAGGGACACAGCCTGGCACGACAACTGCTCCACAGCTCCCTCATTGGAGGGAGGAGCCAGGGGGGCTTCTTTTCCCAGGGAACAAGTGACAGGACCAGAGGACATAGACTCAAACTGCACCAGGGCAGGTTTAGGTTGGACATCAGGAAGAATTCCTTCACGGAAGGGGTGAATAGACACATTGGAAGGGGCTGCCCAGGGAGGTCTGGAGTCCCCTCCCCAGAGGTGTCCAAGGAACGAGTGGAGGTGGCTCTCAGTGCTCTGGGCTGGGGGACAAGGGGGGGATGGGGCAGAGGTTGGACTTGATGATCCCAGAGGTCTTTTCCAACCTCACTGGTTCTGTGATTTTGGGGCAGAGACCCTCATTCAAAGAGATTCACTTCCCCACAAACACCTGTTCGATGGGCAAGAAGAGAACTTGGCTCCTCAGGCAACACCTTCTCCCAGTTTATTCCCCCAGCCCTTCACCCCCTCCCTCGGATTTTTCTCCCCCAGCAGCCCCATGCCCTGGCACCCAGAAGGTCTCATAGCTCTGTCACTCTTCAGAGCTACACAGCTTTTATTTTCTCTTCTTTCCTTTCCTGTGCAACAAGGAAATAGGTCACATTTCAAAGAAACCAGCAAACGGTGGTTTGCGAATGCCCGAGCGCTCGCTGGATGCTGCGGCCCTTTCCCCTCCTGGTTCCCACATTTCTCACTCAACCAAGAGCATTCCCCCTCCTTGCTCCTCTCCTTCTTCCAGACTGTTCTTAGGAGGTCCCCAAAGCCACCGGGCTCATCTGCAAACCAGGTAAGAGGCACTTTTTTGGCTGTGGGTGCCGTCGGTGGCGGTTGCGCGTCATGGCTGCTTTGTTGCTTGTCTTGTAGCTCTCTGCACGTCCCGGCAGCGCTGGGGGCTCACAGGGGACATCCTGTGACATCCTGGTGTTAACAGGCCCAAATTAATCCTCTGTGTGACCACCCTCTGCTGATCACACCATTGGCTCAAGGTTGGGTCTAAGTTAGGGGACACCACGGGTCTAAAGGGACATCGTTTTCTTTTTGAAGTTGGGTGCGGTTTGGGCAGCTCAGAAGATGCTGAAATGATGGTTTGAGGTCCAATGTTCATGGTCAGCCACTCTCTTCCCTCCACCCCTGGACATGACATCAAAACTTATCTCCTCTGGAAGATTTTCTTTAAACTCCCTGCGAGCCTGAGTGGCAGTGTGGGAAAAATTAGGATACCTGGAAGCTGCTGAGGAAAGACCTGAATAATCAAGGAGGATTTCAGAGATTTGTTGTTGTCCAGAGTAACAACAAATATGCTCAAAACCAGAGGCTTTTGGCAAAGTCACATTTATTTCCTTGGATTTCTTTGTCATCTCCTCTGTTACTGCCCCACACAGGTCCAAGTCCCATCAGTCCAAACACAGCCCGTGGTATTATGGAATAAACTAGAACAAAGGAAAATTGAGCTTGAAAACATTTCCTAATGGGCAGATCTGTGGAATAAACACCACAGGGACACGAGGGAAACCATCACATAGGCAAGAACAGGAGAGGAGCCTGGAAAAGGGGTCAGGCAGAAGGTTCCTCACTGGCAGGGGATGAAAAACTGACCTACAAGGTTGTTCTTTCTCATATATTTATGATTTGGGTATTTTCAATCTCTGTTCATCCTTTTTCCCCTTGAGAAGTCTGTGAAAATCCTGCTGCTGCTCCCAGGAATAGGATTTCCTAAAGAAACGTGGGGGATGCCACAGCAGGGTTTAGAATTCCCACATTTATGCATAACTTTAACAGTTCATTCCCCATGAAGATCTTGACCAGAAAGAGGATTTCTTGGAAACTCTCAGGCTGATGCCACAGTCCCTGCAGTGCCCTGTAAAGGCTCCACAGAGAGCAGAAAACTTGGGAATCCCCAGGCTCCCCACGTGGTCTGAGCCCTCTCAGCGAGGCACAGAAAACTTGGCTCGAGCAGCAAAAGCCTGAGAGGACAACAGATGTGTCGGTTAAGGCAGGCTTAACTCACCCAAACCCCAAGCAGGTGGCACTGGCAGCACAAAACCAGAGAGACCAAAGGCAAGGGAAGTCGAGGAGAAGGGTTTTTTCACCTCTGCCCATGTGTGGGTTTGAGTGCCATGGCTGGGAACAGAGAGGGGCCTTGTAGGGCAGAGCAGGCAATTCATCTGCAGGGTTGGAAATGAACAAAAGCATGAAAAGAGATGAATCCATGTCATTTAAAGCCCCACAAACTTGTTTTTTCCAGGATGTTCTGCAGCATTAGGTGGGGTGCATCAAATGGATGGGTTAGGAGTGAAAGTCAGGGAAGCACAGAATGGTTTGGGTGGGGAGGGGTCTTAAAAATCAATTCATTCCACGCCCTGCCATGGGTAGGACACCTCCCACTAGCCCAGGTGGTTCCAACCTGGCCTTGGACACTTCCAGGGATGGGGCAGCCACAGCTTCTCTGGGAATTCCATCCCAGCCCCTCCCCACTCTCCCAGGGAGGAATTCCTTCCCAGTATCCCATCTAACCTGACCCTCTTTCAGTTTTAAGCCATTCCCCTTGTCCTGTCACTCTGTGCTCTTGCAAAGAGCCTTGAAGGTGTTTCCTAACCCACATTCCATGATTCCACTGGACCCTCCAAGGTGGATCGTTGCTCCTGGGCTCTGTGGTGAGGAGGGAGCAGGGATGGGCAGGGCTGGTTCTAAACCTCCTTTCCCTCTCCAGATGCTCTCAACGGTGCTGAACATCATCATCTTCGAGGACTGCAGGAACCAGTGGTCCATGTCCAGGCCTCTGCTCGGCCTCATCCTGCTCAACGAGAAGGTAAACGAGCTGTCACAGCCACAGGGGATTCAGGGCTTGGCTGATGCTGAGGGAGCAGATGGTTGGGAAGCCTTGGAGACATCATGTGCCAAGGGAAAGGTGTCCAGCCTTCCTTCCCCTGCACAGCCTTGGAGCTGAGGAATCCAACTCCCTTCCACTCTGAGAACATTAGAAGTCACCTGAGGAGCTGTAACACATTCCCTGCCGCTTCCCAGGAGCCTGTTGTGCTTGTGCTGCCCCAAAGCCAAGGTCACCTGGGAACTAACCCATCCTTTTCCTCTCTTCCCAGTACTTCTCTGACCTGAGGAACAGCATAGTGAACAGCCAGCCCCCAGAGAAGCAGCAGGCCATGCACCTCTGCTTCGAGAACCTCATGGAGGGCATCGAGCGCAACCTGCTGACCAAGAACAGGGACAGGTCAGTGTGGGGCTGGGGCTGCATCCTCCTGGAGGGCAAAACGCTGGAGCAACTTCTCCATGAGGTTCCTTCATGGAAAGGCTTGTCCAGGGCAGTGGTGGAGTCGCCATGCCCGGAGGGATTTAATGGATGTGGCACCTGGGGATGTGGTCAGTGGTGGGCTTGGCACTGCTGGGTTAAGGGTTGGACTCAATGACTTCAGAGGGCTTTTCCAGCCTAAATTCCATGATTGCAGTTTAGGGAATCACAGCAGAGTTTTTTTCAAGGCAGTGTTTAAATTAATTGGTAGTGGTTAATGATCCTTTTCTCAGCTGGGTTACAATGATCTGCACTGCTGAGGGTTATTAAGTAGGGCAAACAGCACCATGAGCAGTGCAAGAAATGCAGAGTTCAGCCTGCAGAGAGAAAGAGGGGCAGCTTTCCATGTGTCCACCTTGATACCTTCAAACTTTTAATCTCTCATTGTTTGATTTTGACCTTTGGGACTGTAGGTCATGTATTTTTAATTTCTCCTTTGTAGGGTAAGTTTTCATTAAATCTTGCAGTGCAGTTTCCCTCTTACTGGCTGGAAGGACAAAAATAAGTTGTTATGAAATATTCTACAGATAAAGGAGTAATTAGACTTCCCTGGAAGTGGTTTAGCATCCAAAGGAGGGCAGGGAAGATGGGGAAGGGCCTTGAGCAGCTGAGGGCACTTGGTGTGTTCAGCTGGAGAAGAGGAGACTGAGGGGAGACCTCAGTGGGGTCTTCAGCTCCTCCCAAGGGGCAGAGGAGGGGCAGGCACTGATCTCTGCTCTCTGGGGACCAGGGACAGCACCCAGGGAAGGGCTGGAGCTGTGTCAGGGCAGGGTTAGGGTGGA
>JAXCLP010000083.1:3364463-3384567 GCA_035584035.1 Lepidocolaptes lacrymiger
CACCGAGCTGGTGATGCTGGGCCTGATGCTGCCAGGACACGGTGGCCCTTTGGGCTGCCAGGACACTCTGCTGACTCATGTCCTACTTGTCACCAATCAAGACCCCCCTCTGCCAGGAATGCAAGGCTGAAAGACACGCCATGAGCCTGACATCAAGGTCCCCCACATTAATTTGATGACTCTCTCTTCCCTCACTGGGAAATCAATGGACTTCAGCTGGATTCAAGGGATGAGGCCACTGAGAGCAGCAAAGAATTCTGCTCTGCAGCACTGCAGAATTCAACCCATTGCTGGGTCACAGAGACCTTCCAACCTTCCCATGCCATGTGCCCCAAACGGTGCAAGATGAACTCCACCAGTGCAGCAGAACATCAGGAGGTCTCACCTGCCACTCTTTTCCAGGGGGATGCACTGGAACAGGCCATCATAAGCCAAGCTCCACAGGTGGAGAAGCTCGTTGCCACCACAGCCCATGAGAGGATGCCCTGGTACCACGGTGGCATCACCCGGGATGAGGCTGAACGGAGGCTCTACTCGGGGGCACAGCCTGATGGGAAATTCCTGTGAGTATCCAAGCCCTGGCACAGGCTGGGACCCATGTGCCTTTTACCATTTCCCCACCTCCCCTGCCCTGCCCTGACTGGTGTCACAGGACAGTCCTGAGAGGGGGTTGAGCTGATTGTTCTCAGGCTGGGCACAGATATTTCAAAGACAAGGGTTGAGACCCCGAATCTGGTTTTGCCCAGTGTTTGACCTCCATGAAGAGCTAATCTTGAGTTTTATTTGTTTGTCCTGTTGAAATATGTCTGTGAAATGTGCTTTTTACTGCACTGGATGATATGAAATACAGGGCTCGGGGTGAGAAGACATTGAACACTGGCACTTTGACAATGTATGGTTCATAAAACAGGAGAAAATATTTGCTGTGTGTCTCTGCCAAGGTGAGACAGCCCTTAATTTAATCTCCTGAATGAGTTAAGGAAAAGGAAGAATTAGATGGAGAAGAGTCCAACAGGAGCTGTAGTGATGGGACAAGGGGAAATGGGTTTAATATTAAAGAGGGGAAATTTAGATTGGACATGGGGAAGGAATTGTTCCCTGTGAGGGTAGAGAGGTCCTGGCACAGGTTGGGCAGAGAAGCTGTGGCTGCCCCATCCCTGGAAGAGTCCAAGGCCAGCTTAGATCAACCTGGTCTAGTGGAAGGTGACCCAGCCCTTCCATGTGTCCACCCAGCCCTGCAGCCCTGGCAGTTTGCAAAATTTAACATTAAATTAAGGAATTTACCAGTTCTTCTTCCCCCCAGGCTGAGGGAAAGGAAGGAGAACGGTGCCTACGCCCTGTCCCTCGTCTATGGCAAGACCGTGTATCACTACAGGGTGGACCAGGACAAGTCTGGCAAATACTCCATCCCCGAGGGGACCAAGTTCGACACGCTCTGGCAGGTACCATGTTGGGGGTGCTGAGAACTCAGGTCTGATAAAGTGAAGGGATTTTTCACTGGTTATTCTGAGTTGGAAGGGACCCACAAGGATCCTGGAGTCCAACTCTTAAATGAATGGCCCATACAGGGATCAAAATCACAACCTTGGTGTTATCAGCACCGGGTTCAACCAACTGTATCTGCCTCGAAGGACAGAGAAGGCCATTTGGAGCTTTGAAGGCTTTAAGACCCTTTATGGGTGGTTGGATGAGTTGTTTCCCCTTCCTGGAAACCCTAAAATTGCTCATCCCCTGTTGTCCCTCCTGTGTGTTCTTCAAACTGCTCCAAGACTGGGCAAACTGTTGGGTACAGGAACACTCCATGTCCCAGGGGACTGATTTCTGTGCAGAGAGGAGGGGAGGGCAGGAATGTGGAGCCTCCTGCCCAAAATCTTGATGTGGCTGAAGATCCCAGTGCCAGCAGACACATCCTGTCAGCCCTGAGAGTCGGGAGCTTGGGAAAGTGGGCATGGTTGTGGTGCCCCAGCAATCCCCCTGAAGGTGGGGTGGGATTTTAGGGAATGGCACACATGGTCCAGCAACTCTTGGCACTTCTGGGAAGTCCATGTGCCCCCAGAGTCCAGCTCTGCCCCACGGCACAGACCTCAGACCTGCTCCAGGGAGGGAATCCTGGGCAGGGGGACAGTAACTGTGTTTTGCTGAGTTTTCCAAACTCTCAGGGCTGTTTTCACTCTGAATTTGATTGAAAACAAAGACTTTGGGGCATTTTTATGGCAACAGAACCAGTGCCAGGCTCCCAATTGCAGCTGAAATATGAGGCGGGCAGGAGGGGAAGAGAAAGCCTTGTGGTCCAGTGGCCAGGGCTGGGCTGGTTGTCTCCAGCCAGAGTCAAATCCCCAAGAACTGTGCTTGGACCAGCAGTGCTGCAGTGAAAACTGCCTGGGATCCTCAGAGTTCTTCTGGGACAGTGAAAGGTTTCTCTCGGGCTTTATCAGACACAATAGGACTGAAAAACCCCTTTCTGCTGGGGACAATAATATTACACTGGAAATGCCCTGCTCGCTCTCATACTGGAGATTTCCTTTTGTCTTTCTTTGGTCCTTATTGAACTTCCAAAGTTCTTCCCAGCTCTGGCAGATATCCAGGTGGGCAAGCACTTACTGTGGGACAGCTCTGAGCGAGGAGAGAAAGAAACAGCCTCGTCCCTGCCTGCCATAAATCTGAGGGCAAACGTTGCCACAAGAGTTGCCTTCAATAAAAAAAGAGATGATTTTCTCCTCACAATAATCGCTTTTCCCTCCCATTCCTTTTGCAGTTGGTGGAGTACCTGAAACTCAAACCAGATGGGCTGATCTTCTACCTGAAGGAAACCTGTCCCAACCCCAACCTGCCAGGTGAGGTGACATCTCTCAGTGCCATCCCTGGCCTGGGTTTACAACCAAGTGGTGCCAACCCAAATTTCCCTTACGGTGTCCAACCTTGCTCAGCCTTTGGTGGTGAGGGAGCTGTGAGGTCTCTGCTCCTCTGGCAAACTGGCCAAGTCTCATGTCATGTTGTCTGCTCAAAGTGGCCACTCTCCAGGCCTGACCTAAGGTGACCCAAAGGCAGGAGCAGATGGGGACAATCAGTGCTCCAAATGGATTAGGGATTGCTGGTGCCAAACAGAAACTCTGAGGACTTTCTGAAGCCAAATGGCTGCTGAAAATCACCTACTTTTCAGGCAGCAGGAAACCTGTGCTGCAAGGTTGGCTCCTGGTGGGTCCCTGGAGCTGAGCACTCAAAGCCAGGAGTCACTTAGTGCTAGTCCAAGTGTCACAAATGTCACTTCAGAGTCCCACTCCCCTGGGGACAGTTCAGCTGGTCCCTGCTCTGGGACTGATGGAGACTGTAGGGTCTTCTGCATCTTCCCTGAGGGCTGATTTGGGATTAACACCCACATCCAGGCATGTTTCCACACCTTTTTTTTTTGGCTAAAGCTGTGAAAACTCTCATTTGGAGGGTGGAGGGGATGTGATCAGACACAATCCGTCAAGGACTGATGCTCTGATCCTGCTCAGGCTTAGGCAAACTCCTACCAACAACTTCTCTCTCCTGTTTTGCAGCATCTGCAGCACCAGTTCCACCAACCCACCCCTCTGTGAGCGTAAGTTTTTGGGAGGGTCTGTTTTATTGGTACCTCAGTGCTTTAATACTGTTGAATTTCAAGCTCTGCCCTCCAAACTTTGCTTTTCCCTAAAGCTCAGTAACTCCAACGGGCAATATTAAGCCCAGCTGCAATGTTGTCCCTTTTCCAGCTTGGATGGGGACAAGGAATCGCTGGGCACAGCTACTGTTAGAGCTGAAAATGCTTTCCATTCATCCTGAGCATCTTGCAACATGTGGGCCCATCCCTGGGGAGCCCTCCCTCCCTGCCCCCCTTGCCAGGCAGGAGCGAGGAGGACGTGGCTGGATTCTGGGAACACTCAGCCCACTGGCCCCCGGCCAGGTCTTTGTGCTGCCTCGGCCTCGGGGCACGTCTGGGCTCAGTCACCACTCCCAGTGTTGAAACCGGGGAGTTTGGGGGATCCGAGCCCTTCCCGGAGCCCAGCGGAGCTGAGGGAGGCCTGAGCACTCCCCCATTGTCTCAGGGGGCTTTCACAATCCTTGCTGGGCTCCCATGTCACAGGGTCGCAGAATATGCTGAGTTGGAAGGATCCAAAGGATGATCCAGTCCAACCCCTGGCCCTGCACAGACACCCCAACAAGCCCACCCTGTCCCCCAGAGCATCGTCCAAACCCTCCTGGAGCTCTGGCAGCCTTGGGGCCGTGCCCACTGTCCTGGGGAGCCTGGGCAGTGCCCACCACCCTCTGTGGTGGGGAAGAACCATTTCTGAGATCCCACCTAAACCTCCTCTGACACAACTTCAGGCCATTCCCTGGTCCTCACAGAGCAGAGCTCAGTGCCTGCCCCTCCCGAGGATGCTGAAGACCCCAGGGAGATCTCCCCTTAACCTCCTCTTCTCCAGCTGGACACACCAAGTTCCCTCAGTGTCCTCACACGCTTCCCCTCCAGGCCCTTCCCCATCCTCATTGCCCTCCTTTGGACACTCTCCAATGGTTTAACACCTTCCTTATATTGTGGTGACCAACACTGCAGTGTCTTGGTGACTCTCCTTCCAGCAACACTGGCATTCCAAGCCGAGCTGGGTGAATGTGCCACACCTTTGCCACTCTCTGCCCTTGGCACAGGGCTGGACTGTGTCCCTGTGTCCCCACAGGGGCCACCCTTTGGTCAGACAGGTGTTCTGGCTGCAAGCTGAGCTGCCTCTGGGCTTCCCTTCCCTTCCTGGCTCCACACAAACTGCAGAGCCTCAATGGGATGGACTGGAAGAGGAAAGTTGGCTTTGATACCACTCCAATCTCTTGGGCCACCTCAGGGCCCTTCTTTGAGGGCACCACCAGCTGGGGCTCTGTTGGGGTGCAGAGGTTCCCTGTCCCTTTCCTCTCCATTCCAAACTGAAGTGTTTCTCCTGTGCTCATTTATCCACTTTATCCCCCTTTCTTCTCCAGAGAAACCTCGGGCCCCTCAATGCTGATGGATACACACCAGAGCCTGTAGGTGAGCACCCCTGAGAGCCCTGTCCTCCTGGCACGGGACAGGACCTGGGCATGTCACAGGAGCCATGGGGGCTGCCCATAGACCCCTTTCTTACAAAGGCACCCAGGAGCATTCCAATCATTTCAGGGATTTGAGCTCACACCCAGCTCCCAGTAAATCCAGCACTATCCCGTTCCTTGTCTTACCCAGTAAATCAAGCCCTGTCCTACCCTCATCTCCCATCCTGTCTCCTAAAAAATCCATGGATTCGGCTGCATTTCATTGGGGTGAAGTCCTGCCCATGCCCAGGTCCTGCAGAGTGGGGTGTGGGAATGCTCAGCCACCTCCCCCCATCGTGGCTCCTCCAGCAGCTGGAACCTGGAGAGGCCAGGGGTTGTGAAAGGGTGGGAGATGTCCATGAGGGAGGATAAATGCTGGAGCTTGAAGAAGAACTGGCCAAGACATCAGAGAAAACCTTCCCAATCATTGAGGGAGAGAGGGGTGGGGAGGGGCAGGTGATTCCTAACCAACCCTATCCTTGAGAAGGTGCAGGGAAGTCCCGCCTGCTGCCCATGGACACCAGTGTCTACGAGAGCCCCTACAGTGACCCCGAGGAACTGAAGGACAAGAAGCTTTTCCTCAAGAGGGACCACCTGATGATCGATGAAGTGGAACTGGGGGCAGGAAACTTCGGCTGCGTCAAGAAAGGAGTCTACAAAATGAGAAAGTGAGTTGTTGCCTTGAAGGGGTGTGGAGGAAGCTGAGGGAGAGAGATCCAGGCTGGGCTCAGGGGTGTCCCAAGTTATCCTGTTCCTATCTGGATGGACCCTAAAGTGGTAATGGGGTGGAAGTGTAAGAGAGTCTGGAAGGTCAGTGAGGGTGGATCTGATGGTGGGGTCACCATCCCTGGGGGTGTTCAAAAAATGAGGGGACGTGACAGTTTGGGATATGATTTAGTGGGTGATGGTGGGATTCATTCAAAGGTTGGACTTGGTGGTCATAGAGGTCTTTTCCAGCCCTAATGGTTCTATGATATCATGATATGATTCTATGACTTCTCATGGGTTTTAAGTCATAGCCTCAGTCCCCTGAGTGTGTAACCAGCCCCACACACTGCCAGGAACACCCCTGACACTTCTGAAGGCACCTCCTGGGCTCAGAGGAGCAGGTTTGTGCTGCTGAGGTCCAGTCCATGTCAGGACAAAGGAGTGGGACTGAGGAGATTGGCCATCCTTGGCTCTGCCATTGCTTTTCTATGACCCCACAAAGATGGTCCTTTACCTACTTTGTGCCTCAGTTTCCTCCTTGAAAGGTGGCAGAGATGACACCAATCTTGGTGTGGGAGGTGATGTGCCTTCAGACCTACAGGTGGCAACTCCTGGCCAACTTGGAAGGGTGAGGTCATCCCTTTGGCATGGGACACCAGGATGGTGTGCCAGAATGGGCTGGTGAGAGGTCAAACAGTGTGACATGAGAAGGGTTTTGCATTCCTGATTGTGATGTCTGGGTCCAGCTGCTGCTCAGCTCATGCCATGCTGGTTCCTCTTGCTCCCTGTGCAGGAAACAGATCGACGTGGCCATAAAGGTGCTGAAGAGCAACAACGAGAAAACGGTGAAGGATGAAATGATGAAGGAAGCCCAGATCATGCACCAGCTGGACAACCCCTACATTGTCCGCATGATCGGGGTCTGCGAGGCAGAGTCCCTGATGCTCGTGATGGAGATGGCTTCTGGAGGGCCCCTCAACAGGTTCTTGGCTTCCAAGAAGTGAGTATTGAAGGAAATGAGGCTGATTTTCTGCAGTTCTCATCAAACTCTTTGCTGCCAGGACACCCTTGCTTTTTTGGTGGTGGAAGGAATCTGATAACAGCAGAAAGATGTGCCTTTTCATGTTGGAGAACAGGGTCTGGTGCTTCTGGAGCAGAGATGTCCACATTCATTCTCCCTTGCAGCTAAAAAACCTGGAGAGGACCATGGCAGGTACTTTATTGCTGAATTATCCCTTTGTCTTCCCCAGAGACGAGATTACAGTCAGCAATATTGTGGAGCTGATGCACCAAGTGTCCATGGGCATGAAGTACTTGGAGGAGAAGAACTTTGTCCACAGGGACCTGGCGGCCAGGAACGTCCTGCTGGTCAACCAGCACTACGCCAAGATCAGTGACTTTGGGCTCTCCAAGGCTCTTGGTGCTGATGACAGTTACTACAAGGTAAGTGTGAACACAGTGAAGGGTCCAGAGCAGGAGCCCTCCTGGCTGGAGGACTGAGGCCCTCAGAGATGGGGGGTTTGGGCTCCTCATGAGCCCAGAAGCACAACAACATCCCACCCTGCCTGGACACAGTGGGGGGACATTAACAGGGAGATTCCAAAGTCCTGGGTCCCAAGGAGAACATCCAGAGTGATACAGAGACAGTGAGAGGGACTTGGTGCCTAAAGGGGCTCCAGAAGAGCTGGAGAGAGACTTGGAACAAGGGATGGAGGGAAAGGACAAGGGGAAAGGAGTTTGAACTGCCAGAGGGCAGGATTAGATGGGATATTGAGGAGAAATTCCTCCCTGTGAGGGTGGGCAGGCTCTGGCACAGGTCACCCAAAGAAGCTGTGGCTGCCCCTTCCCTGGGAGTGTCCAAGGCCAGGTTGGATGGGGCTTGGAGCAACCTGGGCTAGTAGAAGGTGTCCCTGCCAGTGGAACTGGATGAGCTTTAAAGTCCCTCTCTACCCAAACCAGTCTGGGACTCTCTGATTAAGCTGAGCCCTGGGACTGGGGTGCAGGTGGACAGTGGTCCTGTGGGTCAACTTCTGTGTCCTGCACAAACAAGAGAGCCTGGACTGGGGTTTGGAGCTCAGGATTTAGGGGATTTAGGGATCCAGCTCCCAGCACTCTGTCTCAGGGTGGGGATGTCCCCCTTGGCTTTGCTACAGGCCAGGACAGCAGGGAAGTGGCCCCTGAAGTGGTACGCCCCGGAGTGCATCCTCTACCACAAGTTCTCCAGCAAGAGCGACGTGTGGAGCTATGGTGTGACCATGTGGGAGGCCTTCAGCTATGGGCAGAAACCCTACAAGGTGAGGCAGAAACCCTACAAGGTAAGGCAGAGCTGGGTCCATCATGGGTGGATGACACAATCACAACCGACATGCACCAAAACTGCAATTCCTATTTCCTTGAGTGGGTGTTCCCACCCTTGGACAGAGCAGAGAGAAAACAAGTCCACTTCCACTTCATGGAAGGCATAAATGAGATTGGAACCTGCACCTCTGTGTTTATTAGAGGGAGAAGAAACAGAAAACAAACTAAATTTATCTGGGTTTGGATCAAAGCAGATCTTCTCTTTGATCCTCCTCGAAAAATCACTCTTTGACCACTGCCGTGCCCATGCTTGGGGTGGGGGATGTGGGCTGGGTGGGGTAAGGTTGGCAGGGTGGGTGGGGTGAGGTCTGCAGGATGAGATCAGCAGGATAAGGTCTGGAGTCTGGGCAGGATGGGGTCTGCAGGATGGGTGGGATGGATCTGCAGAGTGTGTGGGATGGGGTTGGCAGGATGGGTGGGATGGTACTGGAAGGGTGGGTGGGGTGGGATCAGTAGCTGGGTGGGATGGGATCAGTAGTCTGGATGGGATGGGATCAGCAGGCTGGGCTGGCCACAGAGTGGCCCAGAGACCCCAGTGGTGGGTGCTGAGGTTACAAATGCTGACTCTCTGGGGCGTGTGGCACGTGGGTGCAAAGCTGTGCCCCAAGGCCAGCTCTGAAGTGTCTTCCCTGACCCTGTGGCCTTCTCCAAAGGCATTAATGCCCTTCCCACTTGCTCCTGTCCCAGAAAATGAAAGGCCCTGAGGTGATCAGCTTCATAGAGCAGGGCAAGCGCATGGACTGCCCCACCGACTGCCCCCCAGAGGTGTTCGCCCTCATGCAGCAGTGCTGGACCTACAGGTGAGCCCTTCACCAGCTCAACTCTTTGCTGGTGGCAGGTCCATCACAATTCCAGAATGGTTTGGATTGGGAGGGACCTTAAAACCCATCTCCTTCCACCCCCTGCCATGGGCAGGGACACCTTCACTAGGCCAGGCTGGAGCACTCTGAGTGCACACACTGGTGGCAGCACAAACAAAGGGTGTCTCCTGCCTTGGTGTCACCTCCCAGCCCATGATGAGCTCTTTGTTACTACCACCCTCCATTTGCCTGTTCCAAGAAGATGTTTGAGCCTCATTGTCTTTGAGTCTCTCCATCCCAGAGCAGTCTCAGCCACACTCCTGAGCACTGGTACAACTGGGTTGCTGCTCCTCCCCAGGTCCTCTGTGTTTGGTACCTTCTCATCAGTCAACTCTTGTTCTTTCTGTTGACTCTCTTGGTTCCTTTCTGCCCTCACAGGTGGGAAGAACGTCCAGGCTTTGTAGATGTGGAGAACACAATCCGCTCCTACTACTACAGCATTGCTGCCAAGACAGAAAACGGGCCCCAGACAGAGGACAAGTCAAAAGCAGCTCTTCCCTGAGCTTCCTTCTCTGCTCCTCAGCACACCCCCATCCTGCACAGGACCTGGAAAGGCTCTTTGTGAAGTTTTGCTTTAGTGTCTCAAATGCCAGTTTTGTTTCTCAGGTGGCTCCAGAACGAAGCCCCTGGGAGCTGATGCTGTCCCAGCACGTGAGGACACTCAGCAGTGCCTTGTGTCAACTGCACCTCCAGCCTGACCCAGCACAGGACAGTGCAGACAGTATTAGAGTTCCTTCCTGCCCAAATCCAAAGCTATCCCAGGACCCTCCTTCTTTGGGGATGTTCAAAACCCACCTGGGCATATCCCTGTGTCACCTGCCCCAGGTGACCCTGCCTGGGCAGGAGGGTTGGGCTGGATGATCTCCAGAGGTCCCTTCCAACCCTGACTGTTCTATGGTTCTCTGACTGTGACCTCAGAGCTTTGAGCCTCCCAGGCTCACTGAGGGTGAATTGTGTTGGCTCCAGCCCATCTGGATTTTTCCAGCTACCACAACAAACAATCCTGTCACAGGAAACCACCAAGTCCACGTTTCTGGTGGGTTTGAGTGGGGTGTGACAAGCACAGGGAGACATCCAGTCCCCTTCCCCTTGGCTTAGGGCAAGAAGCAGCTGGTTTGCTGCTGGCATGGGGGGGATCTGTGGGACAGAGCTGGAGGGTCCCACTGGTTTGTCCTCCTGCCCCTGTTGGGCTCCTCTTGCCCCCCAGGCTCTTCCATCTCTGTTCAGCACAGAGCAGGGGGTCACACAGCCCTCCCAAGGTGGTCATGGCTCCAAAACCACCCAATTCCAGGGCCCATTCCTCACCTCCAGGGCCCACCTGGCCCCTCTGTGCTAAGGAAATGAGCCTCTTGTTTTTCAAGCCTGGTCATCCTATAAATAAACGATTCTATATTTTTAACACCCCCATGGCTCGGATTATTGGACTCTGATGAATGTTGGCAACTGCTTCAAGTTGTCCAGAAAATACTTGTAATTTCCCTCTCCCAGGCCAGGGTTCCACTCCTTGGTGCTCCCCTTGGTCACCCTTGGGCTGGCTTTGCTGCCGAGGTGGAGTTTTCTTGCAGGTTCCTTGCAGCTCAGTTGAGTCCACTGGGGGACCCACCTGGGGGACACCTGCCCACGGATGGGGGGACCTGCCCTGCTGCAGAGCCCAGAGAGGTTGTGAGGGCTGGGGAAACAGAGGAGGCAGAAAATGGGAGCCCTGAGATACAGTGACTACAAAATCTTATCTCTCACCATCTCCTGGTGTCTGAAAGCCACACAGCAGCTCACAGAGAGCACCTTGTCCCGGGGGAAACCAAACAGCTGCAGTCCAGGGCCACAGCCCTTCTCTAAAGCCTTCATGGGAGGTGGATTGCCTTGGAAGAAAAGGTTCCAGGGGAGCATTCGGGTGTCAGCCCCTGGGTCAACCTGTTCAAGCAGTGAGAGAACCCAGGGCTGATGAAAAACAAGTGGTCCCCTCTCCCTGCTTAGGCTGAAGCCTCCAGTGACACCAACTATTGACGTGCCAAAGCATTGGGTCCCTCAAGCCCATGAGTTTGTCCCGTGTGTTGAATTAGGGACATGTTATCCCTACCAGAGAGGAGGAACTGCTTTATTCCTGTTTGTTCCATCCGTGGCAGGGACAGGAAAAAAGTCATGTTTTCCTCCCAGCGAAAGCAGCTCTTTTGCTGGAAAAGAGAAGGTTCAGTGTGTTTTCTGCTTGAAAACCATGGCCAAAGCGTTATGTTTAGACCTTGCTTTCAAAACAAATCCATCTTCTGCTTTGAAATGACTGCTCATATTAATTTTTCAGCAAACTCCTTGCTGCTATTTGGTTTTTTGTTTTTGGGGTTTTTTTCAATTAGAGAAGGAAAGTACCAGAAAAGTCACATTCCCAGAGGAGCTTCTGGTTTAGTTGGAGACAATTTCAAGTGAGTGTGTGTATCCACACCCTGGCAGACAGGACATAAACCCCTTGAGGTTACGCCAGAAGACTAAGGGTGAGGGTTTATCCTCCAGTCTGGGCTGTGGATGTTGCTCTGGCTGTTCCGAGGGCATCACAAAATGTCAGGAGTTGCTGGAGGGCGAAAAAAAGGAGCGAGACAACCAGGACATCTGTGGCTCAAGAGTCTTTGTGATTCCTGTTTTTGGGATGTCACCCATGAGGGGAACCACCTTGGACTTCAGGTTGTACCTCCCTGCTGGGCACCCCATTCACAGCAGGGGCTCAGCCCCCTCAGTAAGACACATCTCCAGGTCCCACAGTGCCCTACAGCCTCTCTTCTTCCCCAGCCACAGCCCTGCCTCTCTCCTCACTCACTTCTGGCCTGTCCCAACAGTGAAACACTCCCCTGGACCTTCAGCCCTTTCCCTGGTTCATCCCAGAGGGTGTTGGAGCAAGAGCTTGGCACCGATGAGATAAAGGCAGAAGGTTCAGTTGGCACAGACTCGGAGCTCGGTGCTCTGTGGCTGCTGCTGCTCTTCCACAAACTTCCCCAAATCCTCTCTTTTCTTGCTGATCTCTCCTTGCCTCCTTCTCTCCACCTCCCTCAGTTTTACCTGAACCTTCCAAGCTCTCCTGTCTCTTGTACTCTTCATCTTGCAAGGAAAAAGTTGAACTTCACCTTCTAAGGGAGCACCCGCAGCAATAACGTGACAAAGTGTTGGTGACCATGTCTGATCAACACCACGTAACACCCCATCGTGTCACCCACACTGACCTATCTCCTTCCAGCCTCACTTATCACCAGGACACCCATCTTATCACCAACTCACCTATTTTATCACCAGAACACTCCTTATCAGTGGCACGTAACCCAAGGATGGACCAACCCTTGTATCTCTTGAAGTTATCAGGAGCTTCTGCTTTGTTCAGCAAAGTGACTCACACAGCTCTGGGCTCACTGACCACCAAAACAATTTACTGAACCGGTGCAAAAGGGTATTTTCAAAGCCAGTTCTGCCTATTTTCCCCTCTCTCCCCCAAGATGTGCTGCTTCTGATGTTCCTCAGGGTTGTCCTCTCCCTCAAGCCTGGCCAGCACTTCAATGCCTCGCAACCACGAAGTCACAGAATGCTTTGCTCC
Source organism: Lepidocolaptes lacrymiger (assembly GCA_035584035.1). NCBI lineage: Eukaryota > Metazoa > Chordata > Aves > Passeriformes > Dendrocolaptidae > Lepidocolaptes > Lepidocolaptes lacrymiger. Next base: position 3,377,034 of record JAXCLP010000083.1, read on the forward strand.
TGCCAAAAATACATCTCAGAATCACAGGTTTCCTCAGGGAAGTCGGGGGAATCACTGGTCCTACACTCCGTGACAGGACATCAGCTTGTTTCTAATCACACCAGAAGGAACTGAGGCAAATTTTCCTATTTCCCTCTCCAGGTGATGTCTCCTTTTTGTGTCCAAAGGCCTTTGTGGTTCAGAGCAGCCCAAACACACCCAGTGCCATCACAGGAATCCCTGTGGCTCCCTCTGCTCTCCTGAGATCCCACCTGGAATGCTCTGCACGGGTCTGGTGCCAACAACATAATGCCATGGAACTGTTGGAACACATCCAGAGGAGGTCACAGGGTTGATGAGCAAACTGGAGCCCCTTCCCTGTGGAGAAGGGCTGGGAAAGCTGGAGATGCTCACCTGGAGAAGAGAAGGTTGTGTGGAAACCTCAGAGACCTTTCCAGTATCTGAAGGGGCCTGCAAGGAACTCAGAGAAGGGTTGTTCATCAGGAGTTATGGTGGCAGGATAAGGGGGAGAGGGGTTTGAACTGAGGGAAATGAAATTTAGATGGGATATTTGGAAGGAAAAGAAAGTCTCTTTTCACAGCAGGAGGAAATCACTTTGGTTGCCCCCAGGAAATCTTAGAGAGCAGGTGAGACTTGGACTGAACCAAAGGGCCTTTTCTTCTTTTGCCTCCAGTTTTTGAATGTCACCTTGGCTTTGCCTGTCAGGAATTGTGCAGGCAGGAGAGCCTGCAAATGTTCTTCACAGGTGGTTTTTCTGATCAACAACAGAAACCCTGGAAAATAAGAGAGCTGCTGGTTCTGGACCCGAGGATCTTTATGGGTCCCTTCCAACTTGAGATATTCTATGATACTCTTGGAGAGTGGAAATTCATCCTCGGAAATTTATCCCCACTCATCTCTTCCACCTTCCAAAGGTCCTATCCAAGGGCAGGAGCACCCCTGTGGTATGAGGACTGGCACTGGGACACCTCCTGCCTGCCCAGCTGGAGCCATGGCGTGGAGTCAGGTCCTGCAGAGAGCCAGGAGGTGCAGAGAGCAGCAGGCACACACCGTGTCACAAAGAGAGGCTATTTCTGTCCCCAACTGGCAGCCCATGGAGCAGGCAGTGACAGGTGGTTTCCACAGCTCATCGTGCTGGTTTTTGTGGCCCTCTCAGCGTTGAGCTTTGGCCAGTGCAAGATGCTGCTCTGTTCCAGCAGCACAGGAGCTCAGGGCATGGTGGGTGGTGTCCCCATGGCCTCCTGGAGGGTTCTGCCCTGCTGAGATGGCAGGTTTAGGTTCTATATAAATATAGCCTGGAGGACTTGTGAGTACCCAGGAATTCAGCTCTTGATCCTCATGTCCTTATGTCCCATCCAGTCCCATCCAGGATGAGAAGACAGAGTGGTAAGCTGTGCTAGGAGAGGTTTGGGTTAGATATCAGGAGGAATTTCTCCACAGAAAGGGTGGTCAGGCATTGCAAGGGGTTGCCCAGGATGGTGATGGAGTCCCATCCCTGGAGGTGTCCAAGGAATGACTGGACATGGCACTCAGTGCTCTGGGCTGGGTGACAAGGTGGGGTTTGGGCACAGGGTGGGCTTGATGGTCTCAGAGGTTTTTCCAGCCTCAGTGATCCAGGAATTCTGTGATCCCCCCTGCCTGTGACCTCCATCCTGGGACAGGTTAAGGCATCCCAACAGAGAGCAGAGAAATCTCCGGGTGTTCACAGCTGAAAAAAACCAACTCCTGCAAACACATTTTGCTGTTCAATTAACCCAGCAAATAATTGTTGTCTTTGCTGTAAAGGAACTGCTTGTCTTTGGTGGCCTGGGGAAAATTCTTCATGGAAAGGGTTTTCCAGCTGGAGTCTCCATCCCTGGAAATGTTCAAACAATGTGGGGATGTGACACTTGGGGACACAGTTTAGTAGTGACCATGGAGGTGGGGCTGCATTGATGGTTGGATTTGATAATTATCTCAGAGGTCTTTTCCAGCCTTAACAATTCCATGGGTTCATTTGATCCACCTCTGCCTCCCTCTGCCTGTATTGCTCCCCAGAAATGCACAGTTAACCTAAACCTTTGGGAATTCTGCCTCATTGTTGCATAGCAATGTGAAATAAATACTCATTAGATCTGCAGTTTTTAACACAGTTTGTTCTATCTTACAGGAAATCATGGCTTTATTTGCTATTAAGAAGCCCCTTTGCAAGTCATTCCCTCAGAAAGGAACTCAAGGCCCTTGTGGCAATGGAATCACAAAATGTAGAGTCTTGCTCCAGGTGGAAAATTTAACTAGTAAATATTCAAACACTTCGAGAAAGCAAAGTAGAAGTACCAGTATGGAAAAAAACCAGTTGCAATATTAATAAAAGGTCATCAGTGGAAAAAGGGAAAGTAAGGGGTTTGTTTGGTGTGTCTGTGTTTTAACAATAGGAAGAGAAGAAAGGGTGGAAAAAGTGTTTGATGGACCAGAAACAGGTTAAAAACAGACACAGGAAGGCAAACAATATTGATATTGAATCGTGCAGCAAATCACCTGCTTCAAAATCCATTTTCCCAACAGTAAAGCAGCAAAAAATCAGCGAAGAGAAAATCAACTGTGCAGAACTTGGAGACTTGGCCTTTCGAGCAGCCTGTTTAACACCTCCCGAGTTGTTTGGGCACATTCAGAAAAATCACAACTAAACTGACACTGGGAGGAGCTGCAAAGACAGAGCAAAGGTGGGGAAGGGGCTGAGGAGCTGCCAAGTGAGAGCAGAAATAATTACAGGGGCTCAGAGACAGAAAGTGGAAGGGAAGGACAGGTTTTTGTGATGTAACATAAAAATTTGCTGTCAGAGAAAGAATTTAACAAAGGGCAGCTGAGGCTTGGCACAGTGAATATTTCAGATTATATTCCAAGGCAAATGCAAACTATCAGAGATGTGTTTTAAAGGAGACATTAAATTCCACTTTGCCATGTTTAATCCTGATTTCATGTCAGATCATCTGGTTTGCCTGTTATTTTAACTTTAAAATGAACAAAAATCTCTCCTCTAGGTCTTTGATTGCAGCTTCCCCTCAATAAGAACTCCTGCTCTTTTTGGAATTTGGGAATTTCTGATTTTGCTTCCTTGCATACTCAAAGTGGAGAAACCAAAGGCTTAGAAGGGGCTTCATTTACCTCCCACACCCAACGATTTTGCCCTGCTCCACTCAGGGACCAGAGCACGGAAGAGGATGGACAAAGCCAGATGGGTACAATGGAAATGGGAGCTCACAGTGATGGAGAAGACACTCCTTCTAGAGTTCTCATGGCTCAGTTGATCCCTCTGCCACTGGGATCAAGATCCTTTAGCACAGTCACAGACTCCTCCAGACCAGTGCAAGGGAAAAACAGCTTCATAGGCAGAGCTCAAATGAAGAGGGAATGAAACAATGGGAATTTGGGGAGGTCATTCTTCCCAGCAAGTCAAGGGAAGGAGGATGGAAATGTTCCTTTTGAACAGTTTCCAGAGGACAACATGACTTATGGACAGAACAAAGCTCAGCTTCATTTTCCCTTCTGTCAGTTTGGTTTTGAGCCTTCACACTGTGGAATAACATCCCTGGGACACTTGGAGCATGGGCAGAAATTGTCAGGGACACCTTCTACTGGACCAGGGTGCTCCAACCTGGCCTTGGACACTCCCAGGGATGGAGCAGCCACAGCTCCTCTGCCCAACCTGTGCCAGGGTCTGCCCACCCACACAGCAAAGAATTCCTTCCCAATATCCCATCTCTCCCTGCCCTCTGGCAGTGGGAAGCCATTCCTGTGTCCTGTCCCTCCATCCCTTGTCCCAAGTCCCTCTCCAGCTCTCCTGGAGCCCCTTTAGGCACTGGAAGTGGCTCTGAGGTCTCCCTGGAGCCTTCTCTTCTCCAGGTGAGCACCTCCAGCTCTCCCAGCCTTTGTAGCTTTTGCTATTTGGCAGAAAAGGACACCAAAACCTGATTTAATCCATGGTTTTCTTAGTCCTGGTACAAGAGTTGGCCTAAGAGGTTCCTCCAGGGATTTTTTTCCCTGCCTCCTCCTTGTTCAGCCTCATTTGTGCAGATTTGAAGGGCTGTTTTCCCACAAAGGCAAAGCTGCTATAATGAAAATCTGCTCTAATTTTCCCATGTAGGAAGTGTCACAAACACTGATTTTTGGATGTTTATTCTCAAACATCCTGGACAGGGAGGATGGAGGAAGAGTTTCCTTAGAGAGTAAGAAGAGGAATCATAGAATCATGGATTGTTGTGGCTGGAAAAGCCCTCTGAGACCACCAAGTCCAACCATCAATCAGCATCACCACCACGGTCACCACCAAAGCACAAATGCCACATCCATACATTTCTGGAACACTCCCAGGGGTGGGGACTCCACCAGTTCCCTGGACAGCTGTGCCAGTGCTTGAAAACCCTTTCAGGGCAGAAATTTCTCCTGATCTCCACCCTGAACCTCCCCTGGTGCATCCTGAGGCCATTCCCTCTCCTCCTGTCCCTGTTCCTGGAAGCAGAGCCTGATCCTCCCTGGCTCCCCCCTCCTGTCAGGGAGTTGCAGAGCCAGAAGGTCCCCCCTGAGCCTCCTTTTCCCCAGGCTGAGCCCCCCCAGCTCCCTGAGATGCTCCTGCTTTTCCAGACCCTTCCCCAGCTCCGTTCCCTTCCCTGGACATGCTCCAGCCTCTCAATTTCTTTCTTGGAGCAGCCTCAGTCCCTCTCCCTGCAGCACCTTCATTCTTGTCCCCACACCATCCCCTCTGCTGGGAAATGGCAAAGAGGACTCTTTGGGTGTCCTGTGGGTCTGAACAACCCACAGAAAAATCCTCCCCCAGTTCTGCCTCCCTCCAAAATCTGCTGCAAAAGAGCCACAAGCCTTTTGTGCTGCCCCATTTCATCTCCGGTGGCTTGAGGAGCATCGTCCTCCAGCCCAGCAAGCAGAGGGTGAAGAGCTGGCCCAGCCCAGTCCCAGGGTGACAGCAGTGACACCAGCAGCTGCTGCCAGCTCTCAAACAATGGCTCAGGCGTGACAGAAGGGACCAGGGAGCTTTTCCAGTGGTTTCCCAGGGATGAGTCCTGCCAAAATCCTGGATGGGACGGGTGTGATAGGAGCAAAATCCAACCCAATTCCAAACCCCTCCGAGACCAGAGTAGTGAGAACCCAGATAAGTGTTGTATCACCTTCATAGTCCAAACTCAAATCACCCTCCATCCTTCTCCAGTTCTGGTTTCCTCTTCCATGTGAGTTTCCTTGTCCAGAGCTGCCTCTTCCATGATGGATTTTACTCCATTTAGGATGGAAATTTCCTGCAGCAACTGGCAGAGTGGCTTGAAGAGCTGCAGAAAGGCTCTATTCTTCTTGGTGGCCACACTGGGTGACCATTGAAGGCAGCTGTGCCCTCAGAAAGCTGGGGTGGCACTTTGTGCTCCCTCTGCACCTCAGCACACAAGTAATTCCTCCTGAAATCCATGGAATGTCCAGGCAAAGCCCAGCTGAGGTGGAACAAAGAGCAGGGATTTGGGTTTGGGGCTTCAGAGAAGACTGGGAAGAAGCCAAGAGGGAGGAAAGTGCCCGGAGCAGGAACATGCTGTGGTGGCTCCTGTGGGCACAGGGATGAGGTGAGGGTTTGGAGATGAGGTTCAGGTGCAACATCTCACCAGGAAAGGTGAGACCCAACCTTGGGAGGCCTCCTGCTGTTCCAGGAACAGCCCTAAGTGTGCTCAGCCCTGTCTCGAATTAGGAAGAGAAACAGAGCTGGACCCCAAGTCTGGGAGCCACTGAAGGGCCCTCAGTCGAGATGGAGATGTTGTCCTTGCAGAGGAACATCTGGTGGTCCCATGACTATGTAGGGCTGGTCATAAATTTTCTGCTCCTGGCAGTGATTTTGACAAGAGAAAACAGAAAAAGGTTTTGGCTTTTTCTGGGAGAAGTTTTTCTTTGCAACCTTTGGGGGATTCCTTAAAACTGCACATCTGAAAAGCCAGAAGTATTTTGGGATTTTTTTGCCTGCAGTGGTTTGATTGTCCAAGCGAGAAACCACTGGGGAGAGGGAGAACAACTGAGAGTGGTTTCCAGAGGGCTGTTATGAAAATTCAATTTGAATTGAAACTTGGGATTTGCTGTGGAAACTTCTACGTGGTGAAAACACCCATTGCTGTGGAACACCCGGTTTGAAGACAACACTTCACATGGATCTTTTCACACTCCCAGAGCAGGGATGGAATCACCTGAGCTCTGCAAATCTGAAATGCAGCAAATCAGCTTTTGCAGCTGGCTGTGATGGGCTCCTTCCTGTTCACTATCCTGCCTCAAAAATCACTGTGTTCCATTAAAAATGCTCTTTCTTCCTATCCCTTTTCAGACCAATCCATTTCAAACGCAGCATTTCACCTCCAGCTTCTACAGCCCATAAGGATCCCTCTGTCAGAATCTCATTCCTTCAGAGATAAGAACCAATTCTGGCCAAATCAGCATTTTCTGGAGGAAAACAGGAAAAAAAGAAAACCCCATAACATTATTTCCCAGTGGGAAAACAACAAAGCAAAATATTTTCTTCTCATCATGATTAAAATTCACATTGTTTGGTCTGACCAGAGTATTAATTTGGGGTCTGGATGTTTTTGGATTACTCTGGATGCTCCTACAAACCATTTGTGTTTATTTTCTTCTCCTGGGGCAATCTGAGGGGCTTTGTCTTTGTGCTGTTTCTGACTGGCATTGCCAGCTCTAATGCCAGGCTGGCAGTGCTGGAGCTCTCACAGAATCCGTAAGGTTGGAAAACACCTCCAAGGTCACCAAGTCCAACCTCTGAGTCCCTCCATGGCCACTAAACCGTATCAGAAATGTCACATCCCCTCGTTTTTTGAGCACCTCCAAGGACGTGACTCCCCCAGTGCCCTGGGCAACCTGTGCCAGTCCTTTGGCCACTGTTTTATGAATGTATTTTTCCTAATATCCAACCTAAACCTTTCCTGGCACAACCTGAGCCCATTTGCCTCATCCAGACCCTTCACCTTCTCCTGCCTCAATGACCAGTGCAGAGAAAGATGCAAAGATGCATTTTTGCTCCTCAAGATAATGATGCAAACCAGATCAGGACCCTACAAAAGTCTGTTTCTCTCCATTCACTTTAAAGGGAATTTTAGAGCATCTCTCTGTATAACAACTCCACACTTGCAGATTTCTGAAGTTAAATGAAATCTGGAATAAAAGGATTCCCACTTGTGGGAGCAATGAGAGAGAAGAGTGACCTCTACAGCTCAGCCCTTCCCAGGCCTGATTTCATGAGAAGGAAGTTTCTCTCTCTGCCTTGTTCACACTAATCCTGCCAGAACTAGCAGAAAATAAAAGAGAATAAACCACAATAAAGTGAAGTAGGATAAAATAAAATATAAAATAAATAGGCTGAGACCTACTGCTGTGAATGAAACTGGAGTCTCTGGAGAGTTTTGGATCAGATATTGGGAAGGAATTCTTACCAGGGAGGGTGGGCAGGCCCTGGCACAGGGTGCCCAGAGAAGCTGTGGCTGCCCCATCCCTGGAAGTGTCCAAGGCC
>JAXCLP010000083.1:3401191-3422056 GCA_035584035.1 Lepidocolaptes lacrymiger
TGCCCAGGCTCCCCAGGGCAGTGGGCACGGCCCCAAGGCTGCCAGAGCTCCAGGAGGGTTTGGATGATCCTCTCAGGCTCATGGGGTGACTCTTGGGGCTGGTGCTGTGCAGGGCTGAGGGTTGGACTGGATGACCCTTGTGCATCCCTTCCAACCCATCACATCCCACAATCCTGTGACCCTTCAGCGGTAACAGCCCTGTGTTCTATCCCTGCAGAACGCTGTCCACCTTCACCACCATGGCGAACTTCCTGACCCCGCTGAGCTCCATGGGGGACCTCCCTCTGCAGCCCAGCAAAACCCATCTCCTGGTGGGCAAGGCTGGCGGTGCCTCCCGGCGCAAGCGGGAGTTCATGCCCGACCACAAGAAGGACACCATGTACTGGGAGAAGCGGCGCAAGAACAACGAGGCGGCCAAGCGCTCGCGGGAGAAGCGGCGCCTCAACGACGTGGCCATGGAGAGCCAGCTGGCCGCGCTCAGCAAGGAGAACGCCGTGCTCAGGACGGAGCTGCTGTCCCTCAAGCTGCGCTTCGGGCTCCTCAGCCCAGATGCCACCCCCTACCAGGGCTGCTCGCTGGGAATCTACCTCAGGGGGCACAGGGTGGAGCCCTTTGCTGCAGAGTCCTGCTGGTCTGCGCAGAGGAGCTTCATGCCCAAGGTGTTGGAGCCTGCTGACTTCTCCTGCAAGAGCTTTGGTCAGCCCAGAAACATCCTGGGTTGTGACTCGAAGCTGCTTCCCATGGACATGGCTGGCCTTCAGCAGCCAAAGAGGCTTGATGCTTCCCTTGGCTCCACAGGTTGCTCTCCGTTCTTCAGCTATCATTGCCCAGATAAATACCCCTTCCCTTGGCCTTGGTCGGGCAGCTCCTGCTTCTTGTGCCCTTCCCCCGGTGCCACTGAGGTGAGCAGAGAAAGCAGCACGACTGTGTCAGATGAAGACGATGAGCAACAAGTGCCCAAAACATGCCCCATCCCTCCCTGCAGCCTGGCATGCCCTCCTGAGGACCACGGGAAGGGCCGAAGCCACGCCGCCCTCCCTCACAAGCTCAGGATTAAGAGCAAAGCCCTCAGCGGTTTGGAGGAGGGTGGGCTGGACTCCCACTGAGGCAGCAGAAGAACGACCCACTCCAAGCCAGGGCAAGACTTTGGAAGGACAGGAAGGGTTTGGAAAGATGGGTTGGGAAGGAAATGGCTGATTCTTCCAAGAGGGACATGGTTTTTCCTGCTCTGTGTTTCTGGGTCTGGGCTGCAGCACCACGGCACACCAGCAGCTGGCCAGGACATTCCTGCTGGGGGAGACCTGTCAGACTGTGGTCACTGAGTCCCACCTGGGTGACAGAAGGAGCTCAGATGGGAGGTGTGAAGGGGCAGGAAGAGGCTAAGACAGTGGAGGTGGCTCCCATGCCATGTCACACAACGCCAGCTGTTTGGGGTGGGGTGGCAGCCACTGTCATTTTCTTTGTGTCATTGTCACCTTCATCTTCACGGGTGTGCCTGAACTTTATTTGCTTGACATGGGAAACTATTGATGATGCCCAACTGTGTGGAGGAAATCAAAAGGGACAGGGACTCTGTGCATTGACACCAGCATGACATGAGGGCAGGACCTAATTTATCTTCCAAGACAATGAACTCTCTGGGGTCAGTCACAGTGTGGCCCAGAAAACCATTTCATTTACATTTGTAACAGTTATTTTGGAAGATTAATTTTATTTTTTTTAATCAAAATGCGAGAAATATTTTACTTTCGCTGCTTCCTTTTTAAATAGGAGATTTTTCAAAATGATATTTCTGTATTTGAGGATTGCCTTTATAAAACACAGGTGCACACAGTGTGTGTGTTCCTGTATCTGCAGGGATATTTTCCCTGTCCATCTTACCTTTGATTGCTTTGCCTTAGCTGGGAAAGCCTCAGTGAGCAGCAGCCTCACAGAAGGTTCCAGAACCTCCTGGATGCTGTTCCTCAGTCACCTCAGTTTCCCAGCCAAAGATAATTCTCAGGGATACATTCCAGGCATGGCCACAACTTTTTTCCTTAGTTCTTTCATGCTTTGCCTTTTTTTTTTCCCAAGGAAAGGAGGTTGGTGCAGTTTGGATGTTGCTGTGTCTGTCAGCCCTGGACATGATGGACAAATACAGCCCAGTGTGATGGAAGGAGACATCTCAAAGTGAATAAACTTCAAACTCTTCTCCTCTGCCCCAGCCACACATTTTCAGGAGACCTGCAGTGTCTTTATTGACAGAAAAGCTGCTGGAAACCAGAGGTGACATTGGGAGCTCAGATCCCTGGGAATCTCCACATCAGCAGTTCTGCCTCTCACAGGACTGTCCTGCTCCTCTTTGGGTCTGTCCCTCTGCCCCACTCAGGTGACATCCCACCTGCAGAGCTGCCTCCAACCCTGGGATCTCCAGAACAGCAAGGCCATGGAGCTGCTGGAGCAAGTCCAGAGGAGGCACCAGGATGAGCAAAGGGATGGAGCAGCTCTGCTGGGAGGAAAGGCTGGGAGAGCTGGGATGGCCCAGCTGGACAAAAGAAGGTTTGGGGTGACCTCATTGTGGCCTTGCAGTGCCTGAAGGAGCTACAGGAGAGATGGAGAGAGATTATTTCAAAGGGTTTGGAGGGACAGGACAAGGGGAATGGCCTCCCAGTGCCAGAGGGCAGGGAGAGATGGGATATTGGGCAGGAATTCTTTCCTCTGAGGGTGGGCAGGCCCTGGCACAGGTTGGGCAGAGCAGCTGTGGCTGCCCCATCCCTGGGAGTGTCCAAGGGCAGGTTGGATGGGGCTTGGAGCACCCTGGGCTAGTGGAAGGTGTCCCTGCCCATGGCACAAGATGAGCTTGAAGGTCCCTCCCAACCGAGACCATTGTGGGATTCTGTGCAAATTTCAGGCCCTGGAGAACAAGGACAATTGTCAAGAGTGTTTTGCTAGAAATCATGTCATGGCTAATAAAGACTTGTTTTCACAACCTGCCAAGGGGTCTTGGCCTGTCTGTTTTATGAGCTGCAATGTAGCTATTTTAGAGAAGGGGACATATTTAAGAAGGTTCCCTTCCCATATAGGTAGGACAGTTACAAAAATACTGAGACAAGGGCAAGAAGCTGCAGTTTTAGGCCAGAAGAAAGCCCACCTTTTGAACAGTATCACAACATCTCTAAAACACACACTGGAGCTTTCTAAATCTCCTGATATCCTCCCCCTTCCCCTTCAGATGGCATTATTCAGTGTTTATTAAAAAACAATGTAAATTAGATATTCGGAAGATACAAGTTTTTGGTGTAATATTGCAAGAAATTTTAGGCTCAACCTGAGAATGTGAAACGCCACAGCAACACCCACCACTAACCCTAATTCTACAATAAAATACTGGTGACAAACCCTCTAATTTCATTGGGGTTTCCCTTTCATCGGATTAAATACTTATTTTAAAAAGTAGCTATGAATTTTATCTTCACCTTCAACTGCAACATGGAAAAATAAAAGTTTCAGAAGACGAGTTGAGGGTGGTGGGCACTGCCCAGGCTCCCCAGGGCAGTGGGCATGGCCCCAAGGCTGCCAGAGCTCCAGGACAACGCTCTGGGGGAGAGGGTGGGATTGTTGGGGTGTCTGTGCAGGGCCAGGGGTTGGACTGAATGGTCCTTGGGGGTCCCTCCTAGCCCAGGATACTTAAGGATTCCAAGATCCTCTGCCCTGAGCTCCCTCTGCTCTGGCACCTCTGCTGGGTTTCCACGTGGGTAACCCTGAATATTCAGTGGTGACACCGAGTCGTGCCTTTGGCTGTCGGAGGTTCCTCTGGTGGAAGAGATCAGAGGAAAAAAATCCGGGTTTTATTGATCCCCCCCGATTTCCTCGGGAATGCAGCCACAGGATGCCGGTGCAGCCATCCAGATGTGGCCTCGTGCTCACCCCCAGCTCCAGATGTGCTGCCTCTGCACTCTTTGCTCTCCGGCTCCGGGGCAGGGAAATCCCTCCTGGGCAGTTTTGCTGCTCCTCAGCAATTACAGCTGTTGAGGGAATTTCTTTTTCCTCCCCTGGCAGGTGAAAGCCACATGATCTGATAACGCTTTTCACGTTGTCAGCATTTCCCTCCCTCCACCCTCCCAAAAAATGTCAAAGGTTTAAAGTTTAAGGTGCACCTTTTTGGGTCTTGTTTCTGTAACAAAGTGGGGGAAGCTCTTTCCTGTAATTTACTTGGCAAAACTCGGGTTTGTTTGGTTTTTTTTGTTTGGGATAAAATAACCTTTCTAGGGAATGTTTTGCCAGGAGCTGGTTGGGATTATTTTAATTCCCACTGTAACTGTCTGTCTTTGCTAATCTCCTTGGGGGACCAAATGAAAATGTACCTGTGGGGAAACAGGGCTGGGGGCACCAGGGATTCACCCTCTCTCTGGCCTGGTTCCATTAATGAACAAATTTTATCAAACCCAGGCAATTTTCCTTGTTGTCTCAGCATTTTTCCTGCTGGCATAAATAATCTTCCTGAATTGCTCAGTGTTTGAAAGCAGTGGGAGTAAAAAAGCTTGAAAATGAGGAGGAAAAGGAGCAGCAAGACACGAAATCCAGAAGGGATTAGAAGTGCTGTTGCATTATTTCTTTCGTGCCTTGAAGAAACAGGGGAAATAACCCTTTTTTGGTGAACACCACTGGGAAATTTCTGTGTGATCTGCGCCCAGTTTGTGCTGCAGAGCAAAGTGAGGGACCTGTTGGAGCCCCAAAACTCTGAACAACCCCACAGTAACACAAACCCAGCCCCAGAGTCCTGGGTGGCCTCACAGTTATCACAAGATGATTAATCCTATTTTGCAGCCCCACCACAGGGCTGCTGGCTCCAGAGTCCCCAGCTGGGGGAGCAAACTGGGGAGAATTTGGGGGATTTCATTGAAAAGCTGCCATTTTTTGCAGGGTGCCCTTTATGCCCTGACGATGCAGGGGATGTTGATTGCGGCCGCACTGGGAGGGGCTGAGCTGGGAGATGTGGAGGAGGCAGGAGGTGCTCACTGACCACATCCCCCCAGCCTGGACATGTGGGAAACGGGGGAATTCACCTCCTGTGAACACTCAGGGGGTTGGGTTTCATTTCTGAGTCTAAATCCAAGCCAGGATCCCACTCCCAGGGCTCTGCTGTTCTGCCTGTGCTGCCAAAGAGCCTGGATTTGGGCTACAAATATTAAAGCTCTGTCCTCTCTGGGGCTACAGGATCTGAAGTAAGTTGGAAGATTTAAGTTATTTAGGCTTGTAATAATCTTTTTGACCCAGATCCTGTAGAGCTGGGGGTGGGCTTCGTTGGGTGGGACTTGGAGCACTAAGAATGCCTCACGGGAGCAGCACAAACAGCTCCCTCTCCTGATTTTCCGAGGGCACTTGGCATTAGAGCAGCAGTTGAAAACTCTTGTTGAGTCAGAGTCACTTCCATCAGCAGAAACCTATTTCTGTTCTTAATGCCTTCGAAGCAGAGGCTGCAGCTTCAAGGGAGTTAAAAGGCAATTTGATAAGTGAAAACTCTTATTCCTTTTTTAAAGGGAACAAACAAGGAGCTGGTGCCCAGAGGGAGGCCAAAACCTTTTCCAAGCAGGGAGACAGCTCTGTGTGTGCCCAACATGTAAAAGTAGGACAGTCTGGGGTGATGCTCCCCTTTCACCAGCTCAGCTCTGGTCACCTCCCCAGGACATCTGGCAAGAAATGAGTCTGATTTCCAAGTCCTGGGTGCCATGGGGAGATTGTGCTGCAGGAAAACCCGTGGCAGCCCAGGGCTGGAGGGGGTGGGTGTGGATGGAGCAGCCCTGGGCACGATGTGTCACAGCACAGCAGCACAACGAGGGGAAACACCAGAGATTTTGGCAAGTGGGGAGAAGGTGGAGGAAAAAATACGTGAGTGAAAGGGAAGGGAGCGGAAAGGCTGCATTTAAAGGTTAACACTTGCCCCAGGAGTGGGGAGGGGAATGTCTGTGCTCTTAAATAGCAGTTGCTGACGAGGTTGTGTCTCACAGCTCTTTGCTTTGGGTTTTTTTCTTAAAAGACCAGTTCTGTCCCTTTATTTTCCACTGTACTTGCTGACACCCCGCTGAGCAGGGAGCCTGATGCACTGCACTGTGAGATCTCCGGTCGTCACCACCTTCCCGGTGTGGTAACATTAGTTCACACCTCCCACACTCTGCATTTCTTTAATACAGCAAGAAAAGAAAAAAAAAAAAAAAGCCTGGCAGGAGAGTGAGATTACAGCAGAAAAATACTTTTCCGCTGAATTACCGCAGTGTTTGACTAACCTCAAAATCACACCGGCCCTTTCTTCCTGGTCCTTCCCTTCCCACAGGCAGGAGGATGAGGGGGGGTTGCATCCCAGTGGTAGTGGGGTCCTGGAATGTGGAGTGAGGAGCTCCAGCACTGAGCTCATGGGCTTGCCCTGTGCCCTGAGCCCGTGATGGGTTCACAGTGTATTTGCTTTATATCACCACGAATATTTATATCATTATTTCTATATATCCCACATTTATATTATGATGGGATAATCCACCATGAGCTCTGAGCTGGACCGATCCCTTTGGCACAAAGACACCGTGTCCATCCCTGCCCCGGGACTGAAACTGGCCACCAGTCCCTGGCATCCTGCTGGGCTGTGCCAATGTCCCAGGTGCCCCCCCGAATTCACCAGCAGCTTTGCACATCTGGGAAGTGTCACCCATTGAGGTGCAGGGACTGTGTCACCTCGAAGTGGGTGTTTCTGGGGTGCAGGTTCTAAGACAGTGCTGGTGCAGAGTGGGCAGGGTGGCCACGGGGTGGGAGGCTCTGACAGTGCTTTAATTCACACCCCAAAAAAGGCCCTGAGGAATTGTTGTTGCCATGGAGCCTCTTCCCAAAGATTCCAGTCAGGGAAAGGAGCTTTCTCCACTGGAAAGGGCTGATGTGGCACAGAAAGTACCTGTGGGAAGATGAAAGGGTGATCACAGAATCATGAAATGTCCTGAGTGGGAAGGGACCCCCAAGGATCAAATCCAGCCCTTGGCCCTGCACAGACACCCCAAGAATCCCACCCTGTCCCCCAGAGCATTGTCCAAACCTCTGGCAGCCTTGGGGCCGTGCCCACTGCCCTGGGGAGCCTGGGCAGTGCCCACCACCCTCTGGAGGAAGAACTTGTCTGATTAACTGCAGTGGTGGTGGCAGTGCCCAGGCTCGCATAGGTGATGCCATGGTGGGCAGAGGAGCTGCCCTGAGGGCACTCACAGCCCATGGTGAGGGGGAGCAGAAAGCCAGAAACCAGCTGCCCTCTCTGCTTCTGCCTCCCTGGGGGGGCATCAGGAGGGAAAGGTGCTGCTGCTCCAGCTGTTTGCTGAGCAGCAAGAGGAGGGGCACTGGCTGGGGCTGCAGCTGTGCCAGCTGTGCCAGCTGTGCTGTGGGCAGAGCAGTGCCCGTTTGGAGTCACCAAAGCCAGAATGAGAGCCCTGACCCTGACAAGCCTGTAACAGAAGAAGGGGCAGGTTTGATGTCTCAGCGGACACCAGGGGTGCAGAATAACAGCCCTGGGGAATTTCTGAGCCTCCCGTGTTTCCCTGTTCAGCCCTCAGGAAACAAACCTGCAGCTCTGGCTCTGCAGGACACGGGGCTGCATTTGGGGGCACAGGGTGGCACCAGCTCAGCCCACAGGTGCCACCTGGGGAGGCAGCAGCCAGTGGGTGTCCTGGGCTGGGAGTGGCACTGTGGGATGCCAGAGCTGCTCCTTCCTCCAGGCAGCCCAGACCTGGGGCTGGGTTTCTGCTCAGAGAAGAAACTTGTGTTCTCTGGAAAGTTTCAGGGGAAATGAAGTGCCCGGTTTGAGTCAATCTGAGAGCCAAAAATTCTTTACTTGTCAGAGAGCCGTGGGAAAGTGTCCTGCAAGATGCCTCCTGTATTCTTGCAGCGTTCCTGCATCATCCTCCCTGCATCCCTCTGGTATTCCTGCAGCATTCCTGCATCATCCTCCCTGCATCCCTCTGGTATTCCTGCAGCATTCCTGGCACACTGACCCTACATCCCTGCAGCATTCCTGCATCATCCTCCCTGCATCCCTCTGGTATTCCTGCAGCATTCCTGGATCATCGATCCTGCATCCCTGCAGAATTCCTGACACACCCCTCCTGCATCCCTCGTCCCTCCCACATTCCCTCCAGTCCCCAGCTCATGGAAGGACCTTTCCCAACCTCCTGGACCAGCTAGGAAAATCCTTTCCATGGGCTGGGAGAGGTGACCTCATGTTGGGGTGCTCCCAGAGGCCAGGCCTGTGTGGTACTGGTGCCACTGGAGCCCTGAAACCTCGGGGTGGTGAGTCCCTGCTCCAGGGGCAACACATCCCCTGGCAGAGGGTCCACATTCCATGGGCATCTGGCACCAGTGGGAATGTCACAAAGGCAACAGTGACATCACCAGGTCTGAGGTGGTGCCAAGGGAACCCCTGCCCTGGCAACCAAGCCTGTGTTGTGGGGTCTCACCAGGCACCTCTGCCCTGCCCAGATGTGCCTTGCTGGGGCAGGTCCTGAGGGCTGGCTGGCTCTGTGAGTGCCCCCTGTGCCCACAGGCAGCTGCTGTGGCTGCTGCTGCTTGGCCTGGCCCCCTGGCAGTGCCAGGCTGGGGGCAGAGCCCAGAGAGAGGTGTTTCTGGTAGACCCTGGGCTTGGTCCTGCAGGAGAACATGGGATGGTGATCCAAGGTGGGTTCCAGGTCCTGCACTGCAGGGAGGCTCTTCAGACCCGGTAAGGTGAACTGGGAAGGGCTGGTTACAGGGAGGGAGGGGGCACCTCCAGCCCCAGTGATGGCATTTGCCACCTCTGTGCCCTGGGCAGGTTTAGCCCCACCAGGAGGCTCAATGGATCATCTGCTTTTGGACAGGAATGTGGTGGGTCAACTGTGCAGGGCCAGGGGTTGGATTTGATCCTTGGGGATCCCTTCCCACTCAGGATATCCATGATTAGCCCCAGCCCTGCTGTATCACTCTGCTTTTCCTGAGTGCCTGAGCTGGGAAGTCCTTCCCGCTCCCAGAGTTTGTCACACGGTGGCAGCTCCAGCCAGGACACCCCGGGGGACAGGGACACCTGCAGAGGTGTTTTGCAAGCACTTAATCTGATGTTTGCCGACATAATCGGTGCTTGAAAACCATTGTTTGATCGAGCAAACAGGTTTCTAATCCCCCCCCCTCCCCGTGGAGGAAGCCGAGCTGGGGAACAAACTGGTCCAACCTGAGGAGCTTCACTTCGAGAGCCAAAAGTCAGTTTGGTTGCGTGGAAACATCGCCTGCAGTGGGAGGATTAATGAGTAATCACGGTTTCATTAATTCCAACGCTTTCACTTTCAGTGGAGAGCTCGTCTAATGTCAGTATCAGATAATTGCATAGAGATCAGCACCGGCTCCTGATGAGAATTGGGGCAGAAAATGGGAATTTGGGGGCAATTCTGGCTGGCTGAGATGAGCTGGAGGGGCAGAGGGAGTTTCTGATTTGGGGTAAGATGAGCTGGAGGGGTAGAAGTAGTTTCTGATTTGGGGTAAGATGAGCTGGAGAGGCAGAAGGAGTTTCTGATTTGGGGTAAAAAGTGTCGATACGGAGGAAATGAAACGTCACGGCAGAAAATGTGGCATTTTATTCAAGTGGAATCAGCAGCAATCTCCAAAGACACAGGCTGGCTGTGTCCCACACGGATTTAACAACGCAATGTACATCATCTCCTCTCATAATTATAAATAGAAATATTGTCATTAATTTAAAGTATTTACATTTCCAAAGCTAAGTGGTCAGAAACCTAAAATCGAGGTGGGATTTCTAAGCCTACAACAGTCAGTCCCCAAAAATCTCGGAATTACTGGAATTTTAAGCCTTTTTTTTTTCAGAAAACTGACATTAACACTGAAGGGCTTTGCAAACTGCAGTTCTTCTTCTTTTTTGTAGAATTTCACCTTTTGGTAGTCTTTCCTTTCTGTTGGTTGTGCAATAGTAGAAAATACTGCAGAGTGCTTTAAAAACCCACTCTCCTCAGCACCTGCATCGTTGGCAGTTTCCTGTAGTATGAAAATAACTCTGGCAATAGTGCAAAGATTCATCTCAAGATGAGAGAAAACGCTGAAAATAATTTAGTAAAGAACCATTTTCCTAGTATTTATAACTAGTTTTCCTTCATCAGTGGACAAACAGGTCTGTGGAGACCCAACTTCATCTGTCAATGCACTTTCCCTGTGCTCGGGTGTGGGAAGTACAACCCATACAAGCCTTGCTGGACTTGGTATAAGTGGGATTTTCTTCTTAGGCAAAACATGACCTGGAGGGAAAAGAACAAAATTAATGGCAAAAATAGGAATCTGTTCTTTGCCCATCATTAGATGCCTCCAAACCTCCAAAACAGGTGGGCATGGACGGACTTTGGGAATGTTTGTCTAAAGTTGTGAGGCCAACACTGGCACAAGCTCTGAGATGGAGGTTTTTCCTCTCCTAAATCCCCCTGGCTGTGATTTTGTCTCCTGAACCTCCAAGGATCGTAATCCTTGTTCTCTGGAGCTCCAGCTCTTTTCCTCAGCTGCTGCCAAGCCAACAGCTGCTTTGGAAACACATCTCTGAAGGTGCTGATCCCCACCAAACCACCCCCAGAGCTGGGCAGAGGATCTTCCCTGCCTTTTCCAAGGCTGAGCAGGTGGAGTTTGGCCCTGCAAGGCTGCCACAGTCTGTGGGTTAAGAGCACTGAGCACAAAATCCTGGGTGTGATTGCCCCAAGTCATTAAACATGTTGTCTTTGGCCCTCCTTGCCCGTAACCTGATCATTCTGCAGATCCTTGAAGAGGTTTAAGAAATGCTGCAGGGGACTCTAATTCCACCTGTCATCTTGGGCTTGGCCTCCCCTTTGGGTTTATGTTTTTCTCTCTGCATAAAACTTGATCTCAGTCACGATCCTGCTGCTTTTCTAGAAAGAAGATCCTGCTTCCTTTCCTAGAAATCTGCTTAGCTGACTCTAAATTCCCTTCCCCATCCTCCTGTGCACGAGCCTTGGAAAGAGTTGGCAGTAAGTGAGGGAGGATTTGGCATCTCCTTTGCTGTTAGCATGTCAGGTGCTGCTCCCACTGGATTTCTTGGGAATGTGAATGTCCCTCCAGGTGTCTGGGCAACACTGGAGCCCAGGCAGAGGTGGGACAGCCAAGAGGACACTTACCAGGACACATAAGAAGAGGAGGAGGAGGAAGCCAAGCAGGGTGCAAACGCAGATGAGGATGATTGCCCAGAACTGAAGATCTGCAAGGACAAAAGAAGGGCACATCAGCTTTTTTGGACTCATCCATGTGGGATTGAGAGCTGGAAATCTCACCCTGGCAAAGTTCAAAAGTACTGAATGGGGTGTAGGTGAGGCCAAATTACAGAAACTTTGGTAAAATGGAGTGACAGCCCCAGAATCTCCTGCTTTAAATGTCACCTCGGGGAGAGTCAGAGCCTTCAGATGGTTCCAAGGGTGTTCAGAGATGCAAAGTTGTCTCTCAGCTGCTGTCTGGACTCTTTTGGGGAAGGGGACAGGGCTAAGGGTGTTTGTGGTGCACAAAAAAGCAACATTTCACAGCACTTCTTTCCTTTCTCCTGTTTACTGTTAGTTCTGGGGTGGTGGCTCTGGTGGTGGTCACTGTTTGCTGCCAGACTACCAAGAGCCTGAGATTTTGGGTCTCTTCCATGGGTTTAGTCTCCATTTCAAGGGTCTCATCTCCCTTTCAAGGCATGTAATGCTCATTTATCACAGTTCAATCTTCAGTGGTTGTAGGTCAATCCCTCCCAAAAACCACTTACCAGATCCTTTGGACTCCGGTTCATCTGTCTTGAGTGGAGAGTAACCTGGACATAAAGAGTGGGACAGATGAGAAACAGAACCCTCTGGAGCTGATGAAAATGAAGAAGAACTCCCCAAAAGTCACTGCAGAGCTCTCACCTTCAACAACCAGACTCTGCTGCTCCAGCTCGTAGCTGGGGCCCAGCTTGGTGAACCCCCATGTCAGCTGTCTCAGTTCCTCAAACACCTCCTGCCTTTGTAAAGTCCCCGAGAGGGGATCCTGGGTGAACTTGCAGATGGAGGAGACATCCGTGTACCCCTTCCCATGGACAGGCCTGGAGGGTGACAGGCAGAGAGAGAGTCATTACGGAGAAGTAGAGATGGGTAGATGGATTCAGAGTCGTGTTTGCAGATGTCTCAGCAAGGGATGACTTTTTGAATTAATTCCAGGCGAGACAGGAGCTCTTTCAGCCTTGTGGAATCCACCTACTGATTTAATCCCCATTTCTAAGAGGTAAATCAACTCGGCTTCTTTGTTCCTCCAAGGAGGTGCTGGAGAAGACACCCACAGGCAGATTCTGTCCCTGGGCAGATCAGTCCTGCTGATTGTTGTGCTAATTAGTGTCAGTGGAATTTTAGTTAGAGAATGAATGTGTTTGTTTTCTTATGGAATTGTTTACAGAGCACCGAAACAAAACCACCTCTGATCTGGACAAAACCCTGTGGTGGTAAAGGCAGAACTTGAGTGAAGGTGCCTCCTGCTCGGGAGCACAAAGGAACACCCTGGGTGCCCTCCTGAACTGCTCTTTGGGAACTCAAGGGATAAACCCCTTCGGAGCAGGACGTACCCAAAGCTCTCCACGGTACAACCAGCAAAGCGGTCCTTCAGGCGGCTGGTCCTGAACACGTCGAGCTGATGGGGAGAATGAAAGAGTTGAGGAGAACGGAGCCAATTCAACACATCCCTTGGCCTGGGAGCTCAGGGTGTTGCTGCTGATCTTACCTCCCTCTCGATCTTCTCTTTGTTCACTCGGTACATCTGGGACGTGGGGTCCTGCAGCTGTGGCAGGAAGGGAAGGTTGGAGATGTGGAAATTCAAGCCGAAGGTTTCTCTGCCAGCCTCGAGGGGTGTTTTGTGAGTTGCTGCCTCGATTGCTAATTCCAAGGCTGGAAATGGAGAGGAAAATCAGTGCAAATTCCAGCAGAGGCAAACTGGGGCTTTTCCACCAAGCAGCAGCGACCTGTGGACTTTTCAGTAGTCTTAGATTAACAAAACTTGAGCTTTGCACTGGGGTCTGACAGGAAATTCCCAATCAGTCCTTCAGCCATGTACTAGGACACTCCTTTATTTGGGATACTGTACTTTGGGGAAAAAAAACATCTAAAAGTCTGTTTATCTCTAAATGGTTAAGGTTCTGGTGAGTAGTTGCTACTTCATTTTCTAATTATTTAATAGTGAATAACACCTTTAAAATTTAATAACATTTTAATACTGAGTAATACCTTAATATTGAATAACACCCTAATATTGAATAACACCTTAAGCCATTGAGGACTAACAGACTACACTGAGCCAGACTAAATGTCTGAATGGCCCAGCTCAGACCTGAGCTCAGTGACTCAATCACAGATTTATTTGTGCTCTGATAGATCAGAAATCGGGTAATTCTGAGGATGACATGGCAAAATGAGGTGACTGGGTGGACACTGGGCAGAGATTTGAGCTCTACGTACTGTCCACTGAGAATTCCTGCACCCTGTAGCTGCTCCCCAGCCACAGTCCAGTTTCATTAGAAGTCCTCTCCTGGAAGGTCCTTTCTACCACAGCCCTGTTGATGTTGGGTTCAGAGTGGAAGAAGCACTGGCAGTCGACCATTATGGATCCAGCCCTGTGGGGAGAGGAATGGAGGTTCAGAGATATAAGAAGCTGATGGTCTACGTGGGAAAGGGTTTCCTGAAGGGTTCCTGCTGTTCCAGGAGTTGGGTTTGAAAGCAATGTGGTGGAATAACGATGTGGGCTGATCTGGGCTTCTCCTTTGGACAGGGACAGCAAATAAAATATTACCTCTTCCCTCTACAAATTTGGGTTATATTGCATGAACCCAGTGAGAGAGGAGCAGTTTTTAAAGCTTAAAAGCTTTAAAGCAGTTTTTAAACCCTGCCTTGTTGAAGGGTCCCTTGTCCAAACCTCTTTCCACCCAGAGGACACTACAGCTGTGTCTGCAGCCCATTTTTAAAGCCTAATGGAATTCAGATAAAAAAGGGGGAGCACAGAGGTGACAGGATCATCAGTTCCCATGGAAAGGATGGCAGTCAGTAATTCCTGGGATATTCAGTGACCTGGGAGTGGCTGGCAGAAACCCTGACTGAGACTGAGAAAAATATCAGTGCACACCAAGCCAAGGAAAAAACTCAAAGTGACAAATGAAACCTCAAAATGACTTCTTAGGGCATAAATTCCCAAGGTGAGAAGGGAGGGGAGGAATTCCACGGGGGACGACAGGGGAAGGGTGCCCGGGTGTGGCAACCCTGAAACCACAATCAGATGGTACCTCAGGCGGGTGATGTTGCAGCCCAGGAACTTGTCCCGCAGGTCGCTCTGCCGGTACAGCTGATTCATCTGGAACCAAAATGTCATGTTAAACATTAATGAGTTCTGAGCAGTGCAGAGAAACACCAGGCTATTGGTTTTTTTGAGTAAAACCCACCCAGGTAGGGCTTTAACAGGTTGGTGGGTTGGATTGGGGCCGAAGGGAACCTGTTGGATTCTCAGCAGTGAGTTGTGCATGGGTTGACTCTGAGCTGGCAGGGAATTGCAAACATTCCTGGAGCTGGGACTGAAATGCTGAGTCCATGTGCATTTAACAGATCACCTAAACCCTCCTGTATTTCACAGCCCATGTCTTTGGGTGGAGATAATTTCTTAAAACCACAGAGAGTCCCAGGATTATTTTTGGGTGGAAGGGACCTTAAAGATCATCCAGATCCAGCTCAGGATGACACCCACTATGTACAACATGGAACATCACAAAAAATGATTCAAAGGCCAATCTCATCTTTCAGATTTTGTTCCCAAAAACTGATACTTCTTTTTTTTAAATTAAGACATAAAACTGTGGCAGTTGCTTCAAAAATTGACTGAACAGGATAGTATCTGCAGTTCCTCACCTTGTTAGTGATGCTTTCCAGTGCTGCTTTGTACTCTGGAGACTGAGAGTCTGGGTTGCTTAGATTTTCATTGACTATTCTGAAGCTCAGTCTGTAGCCCAGTTTGGCTGGAGCTTCAATAAAGACAGGTTTTCTGGTGGTAGCTGTGTCTGGGAGAGGGAAGCCTGAAGAGAAAAGGTACAGTGCATTTCTTTGTAAATCAGACCTATCCATACCATAAAAACAATATAGTACAACCCTGTTTATATTATGTATCGTAACAGTGAAATCCTCCAGGACTTTGTATGATTTAAGGGTTGGAAATGCTTCTAGAATGGCAAGATCATCCTGGATTGGTTTTGTCACTGTGTCAAAACCCACAGGAAGCCAACAAACCAAAAGGTTCCTCAGTGCTCAAGCCTCAGTGGAGTGATGAGGAGTGATGTCCAAGAGATCCCAAAAGAGAAGTGATGACCAAGAGATCCCAAAATTGGAATATATTCATGGCTACTCACCATTGACGTACAGGCTGTTCTGGTCCAGGCTGTAGTGCCCCAGTCTGGTGCCACCCTTTGTCATGGTGCTCAGCTCCTGATGAACCTGTTCCCTGTCAAACCTGGCCAGGCTGGCACTGTCCTTGTAGCTGCAGATGGCATCTACTCCTGTGTCATCCCTGCGTCTCCCGGGCCTGAGTGAAAACACCAGACATCCTTTAGGATGCTGCAGGGGCTGGAAGAACACTCTGGGTGATTTGTATGGTGAGGAATGACACTAAGATCTGTAACTGGGCTCCTACACCTTTCACCAGACTTTAGAATTTAGAATTCAGATACCACAATGATTTTACCAGCAAGAGAATCAGGAATGGACAGGGAGGTGTCACAAGTTTCTCTTTTCTGACATCAGAACAACTGTGATAACTTATGCAAATTTAAGTTGTGTAAGAGCAGATAAAGGTTAATTGCACTTTCAGGAGGCTTGAAATGTACTTTCAGATACTTTTGGTGTCAGCAGTGGGGCGTCAGAGGGTGGGGCCAGACTCTTCTTGGTGGTGCCAAGTATTAAGATGCAGTGGGCAGAAAGTGATGCCCAGGGAGTTCCACCTGGACATGAGGAAGATCTTCCCTGGGCAGTGACTGGAGATATTCCAGAGCCATCTGGACACAATCTATATGCTCTGGGATGGTCCTGTTGGAGCAGGGAGGTGGGAGCAGATGACCCACAGTGGTCCCTTCCAGCCTGACCCTTCCTGGGATTGTGTCTTACCTAAATCTCATCATTTTGCATCCTGTGTAGGCAGATCTGATGCTGCTGTTTTTGAAAAGAGGATCAATCTGTCAGGGGGGAAAAAAGAAAAGGTACAACTGAGAACTGGAAATCCTGTGCTGAGTTTGATGCAGGTGGATTGAGGGCACCACCACAACCCCAAAAGGGGCAAACCCAGAGCCAGACTCACGTAGTGGTTGAGAACTTTCACTGCGGAAATGAATTTGCGGGAAGTTGGGACATCCAGATCTGGGGTGTACCGGAGGTTGGTCAGGGTGAAGTTAAGGGTGAAATTCCTGGTTGTTGGTGCTGGTGTAATCGTGGCGATTGGAGCTGTAATCCAAGGGGAGAAGGATGATGAGTTTACTGCAGACTTTCAGAGTCATTCCCAACAAGGCTACTCTGATTAATCTCTTCCCCTCTCAATAATCTCTTCTCCTGTCATTTTCTGAGGGCATCACTCCTTTAACACCTTTCCCTGGAGCAAATTTGGCCAAACACTTACCTGATCTCTCAAGAGGTTCATTGTAACCTGGAAAGGAAATGCAAGAGAAATGTTGTAAGAGAACCATCCACTTACGAGAATGAAAGTAGAGAGGAGGTGATTAAATGGATGATTTGGGAGTGAATCATCACAACCAGCCCCCGAGGGTGTGAATATGTTCAGCAAACAAAGCTTAGGAAGAACAAGGTGCTTTTGTAAGAGCCAGGACTACAATGAGAGAGTCTGTGCAATTAAATACTGGTGAGACAGAAAGTAGGTGAAATGTTCATGTGCAGGTGAATGACTGAGGTCAAGACTAAAATTAAATCACTCTTCAGTGTAATGTAGGAGTTAAAATCTTCAAAAATGTCTGCATGAAAGGGTTTTAAAGCTTACACCTCATCTTACCCAGAAAGCTCCAGTGGGACCTTCTCCTTAAGGTCACTTTTTTAACACTGAAGGGATCCCTGAGACCCCAGGTGGTCACAAACTGCTCTAGTGCTCAGAGGAATGAGGAAATTCATCACCTACCATTGATATAGAGGCTCTTGCTGTCCAGGTTATAGATTCCTAACTTGGTGATGCCACTTGTCATGTTCCTTAGTTCGTGATAAACCTCGGCTGGGTTGAACTTGGGCCCTTGGGAGCTGCTTCTGTAGCTGCAGATGGTGTCTACTCCTGTGCTATCCCTCTTCTTCATTGACCTAAGCAATTCAATATCATGAAGCTTCTGTTAGTTATTAAAAATATGTTGGTTCTTTTTTTCCAATGTGATTAAAAAAAACCCCAATTAATCTGTCCACATTTCTCAGACGAACTCCAGAAATTATATGGTCTTACAAACCAAAAAGCTTTGTCAGATAAAGACCACAAAAAAGTGCATGGAGGCTTTATTAGAGGGGTGGAAACTACTTGAAAAAGGGAAAGAACTGCTATTAAAGTGTCAGTCAAATGTAAGGAAATCCATTTGCTGCATTTCAGCATGTTGCTCACCTGAATCCTGTTACTTTGCAGCCAGAGAACTGGGGGCCGATGCTGCTCCTCCGGAGTAGGGGGTCAATCTGGCAAGGGAAAGTCTGTGAATGTGGGACCCCCCCCAAATTCAGGGTGATTTCAGTGGCAAACAACATGACTTTGGCTTACGTAGTGCTGCATTATTTTCTCGGTGGAACGGAATTTAGCAGAATTTGGTGTCTCCAGGTCTCTCGTGAACATGAGGTTGGTGATGGTGAAGTTCAGGGTGAAGTGCTCCAGGGCTGGTCCTGAGCTTTGTATGGGGGTTGGTTTCACCACTGGAAGAGAGAACAAAGATGACACAGATTAAATAAGAACAGGGCTGTTGTTATGTTTCTTAGAGCAAAAAACTCTGTGAACATGATCACAGCCTTCAGACACTTTGCAGTGTTACAAATATTGCCAAATCAGGGGGAAACAAAATCAACGTATGCCTTTGAGTAGCTTTAACATGTCTTTAAATATACTTACATGATGGGGCATGAGGTTCATTGTAACCTGCAAAACAAATGGATGATTATCAGGAAAATATTCCAAGACTGACTCAGAAGGATTAAATACACCTGGATTTTTATTCCAAGTTTGTGGTTACTGAATTCATGACTTTAAACTTTGTGACTTTGACAGGTTTTTGCCCTCTACTTTCTGTTATCCACTTTTAAGAGGTGTATTAAATCCTCTTCATTCTCATTTTAAATTACTCTCTGCCAGCACTGAAGGTTAGACTTGCTGATCCCAGGGGTCTTTTCCAACCTTAATGAGTCTATAATTCCAACCCAGAATCACAGAATGCTTTGTATTGGAAGGGACCTTAAAGATCCTCCTGTTCCAACCACCCTGCCGTGGACAGGGACACTTTTTACCAGACCAAGGTGCTCAGAGCTCCATCCAACATGGCCCTGAGCACTTCCTGGGATGGGAAACCCACAGGAATAATGCCTTGAGGTGGTTTGTTACCATCAATGTAGAGGCTTTGGCTGCTCAGGCTGTAGTGTCCCAGCTTGGTGATGCCACTTGTCATATTGCTCAGCTCACGGTAAATCGTTTCTCTGTTGAATTTGGGATCTGAAGGTTCATCTCTAAAGCTGCACAAGGCATCTACTCCTGTCTCATCCCTGTTCTTCTTGGACCTGGGAAATGAGGAATTGGTTTAGCCATCACAGAGAAATCCATCTTAACTTTTCAAAGATATGTATAAAAACCCCCAACCAGAGACAAAATTACCATGTAATAAAACCACTCAGATGTGTTGACTGCTGAGAAATGGGAAGGAACATTTTAAGGAGTGGGTAATGGAGACTTCGCCCAGACATGGCTCTTACCTGAGTGCCATTACTTTGCAGCCAATATAAGCAGAGCCAATGCTGCTTCTTTGCAATAAGGGGTCAACCTAGAAATTAAATATAACATGTAATTAGATCAAATGTCATGGCAAAGGTGAGCGAGTGGAGATATTAAAAGAATGGGGCCCAAGCAGGACATGGTTTTGCCAGACTTACATAGTAGGACATGACTTTTTCTGTGGACTTGAATTTCTTAGAATTTGGCCTTGCCATATCTGCAGTGAACTGGAGGTTGGTTATAGTGAAATTCAGTGTGAAGTTCCTCACTGCTGGTGTCAGACTGTGTGCACTTTGATCAGCAGCTGCAATGAGAAAGGAAAGTCAATGCTTGAAATGCTGGAAAATACAATTTATGATCCTCATCATCTCTAGAGGAAATGCTATAGGAGAAATTCTCAGATATCTATTTGGCTTCAACCTGTGGTTCCATAACAGGCTCCTGAATTTCCTGAACAATGTTTTATAAATCTAGCAGAGCTCTTAGTTGGTTGGTCCAACCTGCTTTTTGGCTATTGCTGACAAACAAAATCTTTCTCCCACTTCCAGGGACTTATATAGCTCAGGCTGCAGTTCATTGCAACTCATGGGGGGAAGAAAAGGGACATATTTGAGTTTACTGCCCCAGTTTGCAAGGTCAGGTACAGAGCACAAAACACAACTTGAACTGGTTTTTTCTGAGAGCTCCTGTGCAAACATCTGCCATGAAAACCCCATTTGATGACAGTCTGGGCATAAATGAAAATTCGCACTGCTCTATATTGCGGGCAAACTGCTGCTTTCAATAGCACTGTGCAGAATTCATTCTCTGGTGGGTCCCCCACTTCTCCCTGCCATTTCAAGCCCCCGATCTCTCCCTGATATTTCAAGCCCCCGACTCCAGACTCCTCTGGCCAGGAAAGTCCCCCACAAGGCACTTGTTGCCCTCTCAGCCCCCAGCCTGCCCCACAAGGTACTCACAGGACAGCACTGGTTGTTCGTTGTAGCCTGGGAAAAGAGAGACACAGAGGGTCAGGAGCTGGAGCTGGGCAAGGAGCAGCACTGGGGCATGGCTGCTGGGGGACAAGAAAGGGGGCACAGGGAGGAGCGCAGGTCACCGTTGACGTAGAGACTGTCCTTGTCCAGGCTGTAGGGGCCCAGCTGGGTGATGCCTCTGGTCTTGTTGCTCACTTGGTGGTACAGCCCCACCCTGTCCAAAGGCGCAGCCGACGGCTCCTTCCTGTAGGTGCACACGGCGTCCACCCGGGTCTCGTCCCTCTGTCTGCCTGGCCTGGGAAACACAGCAATGTCACTCAGCACCCTCCTCTCTTCCTTGGACCCTCAAGGCTCAGTCTTGCAATTTCTGTGGCTCTCCCAGTCCTGACTGGAGAGTCATCTTTGAGATACAATATCAGCATGAGATTAGGACTGTGCATGAAGGAATTGGGAACTCTGAGGAAGGAGGGCATAAATATCGATGTCCTGCCTTCGTAGGCTGGGTATTAGCAGGGATGATCCCCCAAATCTGTGCAAGTGCCACTCGAAGGGGCACGAGAGTGCAATTCATACCTGAAGGCTGTTGCTTCACATCCATGGAAATACGGCCCAATGGTGCTCTCCTTCAGCAGGCGGTCGAGCTGCCAAGGGGAAGGGATTTCACAGTTAAGCCAGGAACAGCTCCCAGCACGCCCTCTAATTCATTGTCGAGATGGTGCAAGGCAATGTACCGGAGACGTTCCACTTACCAAGGTGTTCATAACTCGTTTTGTAGATTTGAACCTTGCGGATTCAGGCTTTTGCAAGTCAGAATTGTAGGGGAGGTTGGTGATGGTGAAGTTGACTGTGAAATGCTCGAGGTTGGCAGCTGTGGTTGGTGGAT
>JAXCLP010000083.1:3425929-3458986 GCA_035584035.1 Lepidocolaptes lacrymiger
GGGGGGGCTCAGCCTGGAGAAAAGGAGGCTCAGGGGGGACCTTCTGGCTCTGCAACTCCCTGCCAGGAGGGGGGAGCCGGGGGAGAACAAGGGACAGGAGGAGAGACAACAGCCTCAGGTTCCTCCAGGGAAGGTTTAGATTGGATATCAGGGAACAATTCTTCACTGAAAGGGCTGTCCAGCCCTGGCACAGCTGCCCAGGGCACTGGTGGAGTCCCCGTCCCTGAAGGGATTTAAGCGACATGTAGATGTGGCACTTGGGGACATGGGTTAGTGGTGACACAGCAGTGCTGGGGGACAGTTGGACTCGATGACCTCAAGGCCTCTTCCAGCCTAAGTGATCCTGTCACTCCCAACAGCCTTCCTGAGTTTCCTGCCCCTTCTCCCAAAGGGGATCAATTCTTTTATCCCCAAGTTCCAGCCCAAGCTGTTTGCTCAGCCAGGCCACTCTTCCTCCCCTCCTCCTGTCACATTTGGTGACATTTCTGAGCTGCCTTTGCACTTGCTTTCCCACCCTGAGAGCACTCACTGAGATACCCATGTGTTTTCCACGCCCTGATTCCCTGCTATGT
Organism: Lepidocolaptes lacrymiger; assembly: GCA_035584035.1. Taxonomy (NCBI): domain Eukaryota; kingdom Metazoa; phylum Chordata; class Aves; order Passeriformes; family Dendrocolaptidae; genus Lepidocolaptes; species Lepidocolaptes lacrymiger. The sequence goes on from JAXCLP010000083.1 coordinate 3,426,502, forward strand.
TGGTTTTGTTCCATTTCACATCTTTAACCTAATTGTGGATCCAAAAAAGCACCATTTCTTCGAGGATCCTCAAACTGGCATTATTTTAGATGGCAGATATTCCTTGCTAAGCCTGCCTGGGACATGACCTATTATTTTAAGCTTTCTTTTTCCTCACCTTCCATCTGAAAAAAAAAAAAAAGATAAAAAAAGGGATTTATTTTTGTTTTCACTCTGAATTTTACTAATCTCAGAAGGCAGACGGTTTGAAATTCCCTGCCCTGGTTTTCCCAGGAGCCTTCCCCAGTTTCTCAGGAGGACCCATAAGTCCAACGTGCTGCTGGTGGTGCTGAGCCCACGCTGGCACCTCCAGCCCACGCCGAGCTCTGCTGCCACGGGTGGGCCATATGGGCACAACTGGGTGGCACAGAAGCCTCATGTTGTGGTTTGGCTTCGGTTCCTCCTCCTTTCCCAGTTTCTCGGCCTATTTTTAGCACTCAGTGGGCTAAAACTAGAACTCCTTCAAACAGGGCTGTTTCAAGGTCTGCTTCAGCTCTAAGTGGGTCTGGCTTAGAGAGGCAGGTTGGAGTTTGAGCCCTGCCAGGAGATGACACCAGAACTGATGATCTGTAAAAAGACTCACAGAGTGTTTCTATAAAGGTTGGATTTGATGATCTCGGAGGTCTTTTGAGCCTTATGATTCCACATCAGAGCCTGCAAAGTCACGGGGAGGTTTGGGGGGGTTGAAATGAAAACCATCAACAATGCAAACAGCAAATCCTCGTGGCAGAGACCATCACACACATCCAGCTCCTTACCCAGATCCACTTCCTGGATCTCTGACAGGTTTTTATGTTTTTCCTTAATTTTCTACTTGTGGGAATCATGGAATCTCAGGATGGGTTGGGTGGGAAGGGACCTTAAAGCCCATCTCATCCCACTCCCTGTCATGGGCAAGGACACCTTCCACCAGCCCAGGGTGCTCCAACCTGGCCTTGGACACTCCCAGGGATCCAGGGGCAGCCACAGCTTCTCTGCCCAACCTGAGCCAGGGCCTGTCCACCCTCAGAGGGAAGAATTCCTTCCCGATATCCCATCTCACCCTGCCCTCTGGCAGTGAGAAGCCATTCCCTGTGTCCTGTTCTTCCATCCCTTGTCCCAAGTCCCTCTCCAGCTCCCTTGTAGGCTCCCCTCAGGTAGTGGAAAGATGGTTTCAGGTTGTGCCAGGCAGGTTTAGGCTGGATATCAGGATAAATTCTTTCATGGAAAGGGTTGTCACCACTGGCACAGGGCAGTGGTGGAGTCCCCACCCCTGGGAATGTTCAAACATGATGATGTGGCACTTGGGGACATGGTCAGTGGTGAGCGTGGTGGTGCTCAGTGATGGTTGGACTGGATGATCCTAAAGCTCTTTTCCAACCTTGATGAATCCATGAATCTCTTCCATGTTCACCTCTTACCTTGTGCCAAGCCTTGCCTTGGAGCCTGTGCTGTCCACACAGCCCAGCAAGGCTGAGATGAAACAAATGCAGAAAGCAAAGCCTTTCCTAAATGGAGAGAAGAAATCCTGCCTTTCTTGAAGGCACTACGTGGACTCACAGTCCTTGCCTCCTGCAGCTCTTATGGCAGACAATAAATCACCAATCACAGGCTTTAAAAATGTAGGAAAACCAATCAGCCCCTATTCTGGTTTGTGTTGTTTCATCTGCCATTTCACATTTTCAAATTGAAAAGAAGTTTTGAGCCTCATTAAAGGAAATAGAAATTCCTTTCAAAGACGGAGAGCGTTCCTAATGTGGGACAGATCCAAGAAAGAAGCAGGAAATGTATTAAAGGCTTCGCTGCAGTTTCGGAGTGTTATTTACTCAGAGGATAAAAGCAGAATCAAAGGATGTTTGTTCCTCTCTGCTTGAACATCAATCTGCCTCCTATCACATTACTCTTAGATTTCTGCTCACACAAACAGAAATTAGTCCAAGTAAATCTCTTCTCCCAGAGTCACCAACTCCATTTCTTCTGTTTCAGATGACAAAGCTTGCAAAGAAGTTGGAGATAAACACTTTCATTTCTCTAGTACCATTTATTTTGGCTTGTTCTGTGTATTTACTTTGAAATTAGCCCTGATGAGGGCAGAACGTGGTGCTGTGTATTTGTTGTGCTGACTGAAAAAGAAAACAAAACCCAAAAGGAACACAATCCCCTTGTTCAGATGCCTCAACTTGAACACGCTTTCAACATCTAGAGGAGATTGGAGTTTATATGTGGAATGAAAGGACAAAATTTACTCCTTTTTCCCCCCTTAGTTTAAAGGAAATCTGTGCAGGTTCTGATGGCACAGCCCTTACTCTAAATGCCATCTGAAACAATCAAATAAAACAAAAGATTTCCACAAGGAAAAGTTTATGTTGGCCCCGTCCTGCCCTTCAGGGATAAAAAGTTCCCATCAGGAAACAGAGATGTTCTAAACTCAAATATTTGTCTTGTCATGACATCTTTGGGCTGGCTGAGATTTAAGGCTCGGGAGGCCCCAGGAACAAAGTTGCTCCTGCAGGTTTTGAAAGAGATGGGAAGGAATCTTCCAATTCCTCTGTTAACAAACTGTCTGAGGCTTTTCTTGCAAAAGAAATCCACCAATTCATGCCTGGAGGTCAGCAGGGACGGAATCCAAAATGCCAGTGGATTTTGGTGATCAATAATGATATTTTACACCCTGTGTTTAGACCCCAAAAGAACCAGTTTTGCTGGAGGCTCCTTAGGGCCATGGCTTTGCACACGTGGATGTGTTCAAATACCTCCTTTCCCGATACATTCAGTGCTGGAATCTGCTCTGCAGTGAGCATTTAAAACCTCCCTACTGTGTGAAATCCTTCCACAAATACAGAATCACCCCAGAGGGAGCCCACATGAACGTTCATTATGGCAGGTACAAGTCGTGCACCTCCTGCTCTTCTCTCCTGGGAGAAGATCCAAGTTTTCTTACAGGCTTTGGGATACTCTGGAGAGGGATAAAACAGCTTCTGCTCTCCTGATATCCCACCTGGAATCCTGAATCCAGCTCTGGGGTCCCAGCACAGGAGGGACATGGAGCTGCTGGAGCAAATCCACAGGAGGCACCAAGATGATCAGATGGATGGAGCTCTGCTGGTTGGAAAGGCTGAGAGAGCTGGGATTGTTCAGCCTGGAGAAGAGAAGGCTCCAGGGAGACCTGAGAGCCCCTTCCAGTGCCTAAAGGGGCTCCAGGAGAGCTGGAGAGGGACTGGGGACAAGGAATGGAGGGACAGGACACAGGGAATGGCTTCCCACAGCCAGATGGGATATTGGGAAGGAATTCCTGGCTGGGAGAGTGGGGAGGAACTGGCACAGGTTGGGCAGAGAAGCTGTGGCTGCCCCATCCCTGGGAATGTCCAAGGCCAGGTTGGAGCACCCTGGGCTAGTGGAAGGTGTCCCTGCCCATGGCAGGGGGTGGGATAGGATGGGTTTTTAGATCTTCTCAACCCAAACCCTTCCATGATTCTTCTCCAACAAGTGGATGAACCCCCAAGTCTCAGTGCTGGGGCCAACGCTCTGAGCACGGCACTGTCACTGAAGGGAGGGGGAACAAAAGCAGCAGAGCAGGGATTGTCCCCCTGGATTGTCCCATCAGAGCAGGATTCCAGCACCTCAGCCCTGTGGAAATGCAGATTCCAGAGCCTGTGCTGGGGGTTCAGCCCAGGGCAGGGGCTGGCTCTGCCTCTCTCAGCCAGCAGGATTTGGCAAAGCCCCAAAAGTGAGGAGGTTTCTTCCTTCAAGCTCCACTGGCCACCCACAGGTCAGGGGAGTTATGTGACCAATTCCCTGGCCAATTATGATGGGATTTAATTGCAAGAGAGCCTAGAGAAGGATTAGGAATCTTTTGTTCCCTGGTTTCCTGGTTCTGGGCTTAGGTGAACTCATTTCAGTGTGGAACAGCTCTGGGTTGGTGGGCTTGGCTAGGTGGGAATTGGCAGTGAATTTTTTTGCCAGGAGGGAAGAATTAATTTTAAAAAAAACCCTGAGAATCCCTTTTGTTTCCTTCCTAAGCTGATAGCTCCAGCTAGAACATCTCAGTTCCCCCAGCACCAGATCTCTGGGGAGAAAACACCCCAGACTCCCATTTACAACCGCCCTGAGTGGCACCAAAAAGGCACAAATGCCACCTGGAAAATGCTCCTTAAACCATCTGAGAGGGAAGGGCACGTCAGAGGGACTCCTGGAAATGGGACTGAAGGGAAAGGACCCCCAAGGCTCAGTTCAGCTTCTGAGCCCCTGGCTCTGCAGGGCAGGCATGGCTGGGGGGTCACTGCTGTGCCATGGGAGGGGCTGAAGGGTTGGCACTGGCACAGAAGGGGCTCACATTGTCCCAGCCAGGACCTGCTGGGTGGTTCCCTTTCTTCCATTCAGCTGGTAAATAATGCCATGAAATCCTGGCTCTGATTAAGGGTCCAAAGGGCTTTTCTGAAAGAAAGGGGTTACAAACACCTGGAGTTCTGTGAGGTCACAATCCCACAGGGGAGATTAACCCTTTCTCAGGTGCATCCCAAACCCTCTTTCCAGGAAGGTGTAGGAACTCCGTGCAATGGACCTGCTGGTAGGGGTGGGAGCACGGGGAGGTCTTGAACCCAAACCACTGAAATCTGAGCCTCAAAACCCCAGCCTGGGCTCTCAGTTTTGGAAATGTCCCCTCCTTCTGTGCTGCCTCACAGTGGGAATGGCCTCAGGTTGTGCTGGGGGAGGTTTGAGTTGGATGTTGGGAACAATGAGGGAGTGGTCGAGCAAGGTTGTGGAGTCACCAACCCTAAGAGAGTTAAAATCCCAAGGGGACGTGGCACTTTGCAATATGGTTTGGTTGGCATGGTGGGACTCAGCCCAAGGTTGGACTTGGATGTTGAAGGTCATTTCTGACCTTAATGATTCTGTGGTTCTTCAAAACCCAGACTGAGACACCTCTATTTTTCACAGATGTTGAAAATCAAGGCCTGATCTGCCCATGGTGCTTTCCAGCCCTCGGCAAACAAAGGGTTAAGAGGGAGATAATGAAGGGAAGGCCTGAGAAGACAAATGTCAACACAAGGAAAGCAGAGGGAGAGGGAAAGGACACTGAGGGACCCACAGCACCTGAGGCATGAGGTTCTACTGGATGCTCCTCCATTTAGGGTGTGGTGAAGGTGAAGGTCGAGCCTTCAGGGCTCTGTGTGGATCCTGCAGACCTGCATTTCTGACATTGCATTCCTTAGAAGGGCTTTCCTCTTCTGCTAATGAGTGTGTCCTCATTGGGCTTGGGCTGGGGGTGTTCTCTTCTTCCAGCAGCCCCAGGGATTCCCTGCTTGGGACCTCCTCCCAAAAAGCCCAGGGCTCCATGAGCAGGTCTTTATGGACCTGGAGGTGTGTCTGCAGGCCCTGCTGCTCCACAGAGAAAGGTCTGCAGGTGTTTTATGGATCCACCTGTGACACACAGGGAGGCTGGGAAAGCACAGCCCTCCTGGCTCAGCCTGAATTAAAGCAGAGCTCGTTCTCCTTCCTGCACCCAGCTCGTCCCTTCCACAGCAGGGAGGGGGAAATCTGCCAGTCTTTTGGCAGGAATATCTCCAGATTTCACCGAGGGGATGGAACAGTCCTGATGTCACTGCAGGAGTGTCACTGCAGGAGTGTCACTGCCCTCAGGGGTTTATGGGCTGGGCAGTTCATGGCCTGAGGTTTAAGCCCCTGCATCTCCTCACAGACATCCCTCATCTCTGCATGTGCTGCTGCCTTCTTCTCTCTTTCCAGCCCACAAATTCCTGCTGAAATTGATGGAATGTTAAACTGAACTGCCCTCAACCCAAATCCCCTTCTGGGCTGAGCAGGAAAAGGCACAAAGTGCAGAATGTCAGCTCTGTGTGACAAGGACCTGTGCTGAGGAAGGACAGAGTCCAGTAACGCCAGCACAGCCACAGCACACTTGGTGGGGAGCAAAAGATGAGCTCAACCTCGTGAGGAGTGACAGCAAAAATCCTTGGAGAAGGAGCAACACCAGGGATGATCACGAGGGACACCCGTGTGTACGTCCTGCTGGGCTTTATGGAGCAAAGAGCATCATTAGTGATCCAAAGTTCTTTCTAAAATGGCCTTTTTAGGGTGTTTTTTTCCCAGCAGGGACCCATCCCAGTGCCAGCAGCCCTGGTGGGAGCAGATGGAAACCCTCCACCCCCTCTCCAGGGCACCCCAAATTCTCCAGTCAAGCCACATCCAGCCAGCTCAGAGTTCCCTGAGGTGCTCAGACCTGGGGGCTTGCTCTGGTTATTGATAAAGAAATGTAAGATTTGAGATTAAAGTCCCTTCCCTGACTCCAAGGAGCATTTGTGCCCCTTTTCCTGAGGCTACAACAGGAGTCTCCAAGTGGGATCAGGCCAGGAATGAGTCAGGAGCGAGTCCTGCATTTTCATACATGTTCCACTTTAAAAATAAAGATGCTTTCTTGAAGTTTCAGCTTTCAGCAGAATTGTGTTGGTTTCTGCCCATTGTGTTCCGAATGCAAAGTCAAACATGCAAATAAGGCTGAAATGTTCCATTTCAAACTGACAGGAGCTCCACATTTCCACTTCTGCTTTCAAGATGATTTTTGCCATGAAAATTATTACTTGAGGTAAGAAAATACAATAAGAACCTCAAAGAGGCCTGTCAAAAATTACAACAAGTAACTTTTCAAAACTCTTGAAACATCTCCTGTTGTGCTGAATTTCTAACTATAACATTTCACTCCACGCTGGAATGAAAATTGAGTTGGAAATTACAGAATTTCCAGGGGAAGAGACATTTCCATTTCCACGTAGGTGTTTTCTTCATGCACTAAACACCCCAACCAGCATTGTTGGGGAATGCCAAGGATTCAGAAACAATTTCTGAAAGCTTTGAAATATCCTGGGGAGAGTTCTGGACAGAGAGAATTCCTCAGCATTGGTTTTGAAAACTTTTAAAACTTTATTCATTAAAAGGGAGCTGAAATTTGGTGGCACAACATCCTCAGCAGGAGTTCCCACCTGAGAGTGCTGGTTCCCCTCCCCTGGCCTTGAACTTCACTTTCACAGAGAGGGAACTGTTGGTTTTCTGATCTTTGGAGAATGTTTAAATTCTGGTGTTTAGAGAATATTTCAATTCTGATGTTTAGGTGATATTTAAATATTTTGATACCATCCACACTCATGACTTCATCTCTTAAAGGTTCACCAGGACAGGGTCACACCCCAGGGCAAGGCTGGTTTTCCAGGAATCCCTACCTGGAAACTCGGAATTTGCATTTTTCTGCTTCCTGGTGATTTCTCTGCCTATCAACAACAGCAAAAGGCTTGGGAAAACTTACAAATACACAGAAATTGTGTCAGCTTCAAATATTGCTGAGTAAAATGGCTGTGAGTGTTTCTGAATGTTGCACAGTTTGGTTTGGTTGAGAGCTGGGGGTGTTCACCTGGAGGATAGGAGGCTCCAGGGAGACCTGAGGGACCCTCCCAATGCCTTAAGGGGCTCCAGGAGAGTTGGAGAGGGACTGGGGACAAGGGATGGAGGGACAGGACACAGGGAATGGCTTCCCACTGCCAGATGGGATATTGGGAAGGAATTCCTGGCTGGGAAAGTGGGGAGGAACTGGCACAATTGTGGCTGCCCCATCCCTGGGAGTGTCCAAGGCCAGGCTGGAGCAACCTGGGCTGGGGGAAGGTGTCCCATGGCAGGGGGTGGCACGGGATGGGCTTTAAGGTCCCTTCCAACCATTCCACGATCCCATAAAACCTGAATTCACACAAGGTTTCTTCTCCACAGCCACCACATAGCAGATGGAAGCCTCCAGCAGGTCCTCAGGACATCCCACACTGAGCTTCTCCAGGATGATCTTCCTTGTTTTAAACTGAAATACTGGAATGGCCTCACTGAGGGAGATCTCCAGCCAAAAGACACCCCAAAACACCACCAACAAAACCTAAACCAAACAAAAAATCCCCTCCTCATCAGGATTTGGGAATTCAGCTCTGTAAATTTTGGGAATTCAGCTCTGTGAATTTTGGGAATTCAGTGTGATCCCAGGAATTGTGGGTTTCTCTGGGGTAATTCAAACCTCCAGTACAAAGTCTTGTAGGAAGAACACATGAAAATCTGCAGGGCAGGAGATTCTTTGAAGGGTTTATGAGCTTTGGTGCAAATTGGGGCTCTTGGGACTTTCTTGTGTGACCCCACAGTGCCCATCCCAGCCTTTGCCCATCGCTCTGGAGCAATCCCAGCACAAGGAATTCTCCTTGCTCTTTGTGCTCTACCTGAGCTGGTTGGGTTTGGGAACACCTGAATTCCAGGGCTCTCCTGGGATCCAACTCCAAGCCACATGGAAGGGAAGCTGAACTTCAACCACCTCCTGATGGATGTTCTGAGAGTTTCCAGGTGGCATTTGGGGCCACCTGACATCACTGAAGCCCCTGGGAGTGCCCACAGCTCAGCCCTGTGCCCCAGGTATTTGCTGGAACACTCCTGAAATGCAGGGGGGATTTGGGGTGGATCTCAAAGGCACAACTTGAGTTTCCAGATCAAAAGTGCTTCATCTGAGTTTTAATGGTGCTTGACATAAGAGGGTTTATTTGAATTTCTCTCAGTGTCTCCTTCTTATTCTCATAGCAGAGTGTTTTGGAAGATGGTTTTTAAAATCTCCCCTCCCGTTCTTTAATGAATGAAATTCATTTCTTTGCCATCAGAAATCTCTTCTCTAAAGCTGCAACACTCCAAGCAGGCTCTTTTCATATGGAAATCTTCCAGGGCTTTAGCATTTCTTCTTGCCCCCTTTGACCTTGATTTCCATTTTCCAAATCTGAGGACCAGAGCTGCTCGAGCACCCCGTGTGAGACGAGGAGGTGCCCTATATATGGCTCTATAATATTTTCATCATTGCATAAACCCTAGATTTAAACAGCCTGCTCTTCTGGTCAGGAAGCTTTGCTCAGCAGATGCTTCTTGATGAGCTCTTTGCAGTGACACCAAAGCCTTTGGGTTGATTTCCAATGCATGAAGACCAGGAATATTTCAAACCCTTCCTTCCCATATGCATCGCATTGCTCTGACTTTCATCTGCCAGCCTATTGCCCAGATGATCTTTTTATTTCCTGTCTTTTCAAAGTTCCTCAGAATCCTCTCATATCTGGGACTATTCAAAATTCTCTCACATCTCAACTGTTTTCTGGAAGCCCTAATTTTCTGGTATCCACTTTTTGCTGTATTTATAGAGCATCACTAAACATGGGCAGGAATTCTGCCTCTTGCACGACTTGTTGGCCACAGAGCTGCTCATTTCTTTCCATGCTGAAAGTTCCACTCTTATTTCTACATTTTGAGGGTTTATCTCTGCATTATCTCTTGAAAACAGGCTGACAGCCTTGGGGGTCCCTTCCAACTCAGGAGATTCCAGGATTCCATGATTGTCACATGTAATTTCCACCACATTCCCCTCTTGCCTTTCCTTTTGCAGAGCTGGGATCAGGTTACCTGGCCCAACTGAAGTTCCTCAGGATACTTTATATTTCAATATCTTCCTGCCTCTTTCCTTTCCCATTTTTCTTCCCAGGCTGCTCATCCTGGGACAAGAAACATGAGACAACACGAACACACTTTGTCCAGGAGATGCTACAAAACTTCTTTTCCTCTTCAATAAATGAGCAAAATCACTTCATTCTGTGTCCATCACCAACCTGGGGGTTGGTGCCACCATAATTTTAACCTCCTGACAGGCCTTACAGCCAAAATCTCCGTATCTTCCATGTCCAGGATGACTCACACCACTGTTTTATTTATGATCTCAAAGGTTGGAGGAGAGTGAGCAGTAACAGCTTTCCCAGGGCATAAAATACCCCTCCTTTTTTAGCCCCATATTAGAATCATTTGAATTGCCAGCCAGACAGATGGAAACCCTGGAAAGGAAGGGAAACCTCATCCTATTGCATTTGGGTTTGTGGGGTTGTGTGGAAGGACATGGTTAAACACCGTGTATGAGTCCCCACCTGCAGGAACTTCAGCCCACACCACTTCTGTTCCCACCCTGTGGTGTCCACGATACCTTTGTACCTTCAGATTAATATTCTTTAATAGTCTAGAAGTTTCTCCCCTGAAGGAGTGGTCAGGCATTGGCACAGCTGCCACTCCCCATCCCTGGCAGTGTAGACGTGGCACTTCATGGACATGGTTTAGTGGGCAGGTGGGATTCAAAGGTTGGACTCAACGATCTTGGAGGTCTTCTCCAACCTTCTATGACTCTCCGAGATCAAACTTGAGAGAATTTTCTTATCAAAAAAGCCCCACTAATTAAAGTGAAAAGGCAGAATAAAGTCTGGATGAGCAGATTGCTCCTGGGGGTCTGGCACAGTTTAGGTAACATCAAAGATATCAGCTTGCCCTAGTCTGAATAATTGAGCTGACATGATTAGATCATCTTTTTGATGGTCTAATTGAATTAGGAGGATTTCTAAAAGCTTTTCTCGGCAGAGCTAATGAATGCTATGTCTGCAGTGAGCCAGGCAGATGAAGGTGCAGGTCCAGTGTCACAGCCTTTCTGTAATGAACCCAATCAGGGCCAGAGGTCAGCAAGGCATTCACCACCAATTACCAAAAGTTCATCTCAGTTTCTCCCCACTGCTCAGAACTTTGTCCCAGTAGGTTTCTCTGCAACTTTGCTGTGCTTTGGGATATTATTGATTGAGTTGTTTCCTGGGCAGTTCAAGAGGGAAGATGCCTTTGCCTTTATGGGATCCAAGCTGGTTCCCATTATCCCAAGGGATGAGTCCCGGAGCTCGTGGAACTAAAAGAAGATCTGTTGGATATAAGGAAGGAGTTTTTTTACAAGGAGGGTCTCTTTTTACAGAGAAACTGTGGCTGCCCCATCCCTGGAAGTGTTCAAGGCCAGGCTGGAGTAACCTGGGCTAGTGGGAGGTGTCCCTGCCCGTGCCAGGGGGTGGCACTGGGTGGGCTTTGAGGTCCTTCCAACCCACACCATTCCATGATTCCATGTGCATCGTGAGATGAACATCAGATTCCTTTCACTCCTGATCTTGGGCACAGGGTGGAGTGGGGGCAAAAGCAAGGCCAGGTGTAGAGAAGGAGCTTTTTCCATCAGCAGCAGAGTCTTGTTCTGCAGAAAGGGCAAAGTGCCAATTTCAGCACCTCCACCTGAACTTCCCCCCCAGGCTGAACTGAAAGTGCTGAAAGGGTTGTGATGGACAGAAGTTTGCTCAGCCTGAGGTGTCAGCACGGAGGGGAAGGCTCAGGAAATCCTGCAGCAACCCGTGTTTGCACTTGGATGAGCTTTGTGTCATCAGCTGCTTCAGAAAGCAGGAGATTTACAGCATGGGAACCTCAGGAGTGTGAGAGGAGGCTCAGAAGTTCCTCCTCCACCTTGTGCACCTTCCATCCTGATAGACATCACCCCTCTTGGCAACCCAAATCTCTGCTGGGAGGTGCTGCAGGCCAGGTGTACCTTCAGCGGTGGGGATGGAGCAGCTGCTGGCTCCTCTGTTGTCACCATGGGTTGGTACCCACCACAGCTGCCCTGCTCTCATTGTCACTGCTCATTTGTCTGCTCCACACTGAGCCAAGCTGCAGCCTGGCCAGGGTGGGAACACTGCTGGAATCCAAGCCAATGTTCAGGGAGCTCCACAGCAGAGCAGGGTTGGGTTTGGGTTGGAAGGGACCTTAAAGACCATCTCATTCCAGCCCATCTTCCACTAGACCAGGCTGTTCCAAGCCCTGTCCAACATGGCCTTGGACACCTCCAGAGATCCACAAGCTTCTCTGGGCAAGCTGTGCCAGGGCCTCATGCCCCTCACAGGGAAGAATTCCTTCCTGATATTCAATCTAAATCTCTCCTTTTTTCATTTAAATTGTTCCTCCTTGTCCTGTCCCTCCATCCCTTGTCCCAAGTCCCTCTCCAGCTCTCCTGGAGCCCCTTTAGGCACTGGAAGGGGCTCTCAGGTCTCCCTGGAGCCTTCTCTTCTCCAGGTGAACCCCCCCAGCTCTCTCAGCCTGGCTCCAGAGCAGAGGGGCTCCAGCCCTGGGAGCACCTCTGTGGTCTCCTCTGGACTCTCCCCAGCAGCTCCACATCCCTCTGATGTTGTTTTCCAGAGCTGGAGGCAGCACTGGGGGGTCTCATGGCAGCAGAGCTGAGGGCCAGAGTCCCCTCCCTTAACCTGCTGGTCACACTGGCTTTGGTTCAGCCCAGGCTCCTTCTCCTCAGGGCTGTGGTTTCACTCCTGGTCCTTTCTCTCCTGGGTCTTGTTGTGTCTCATCCCATGGTCATCTGGAACCAGCACAAGGATCAGGCCTGCAAAAACCTCTGAGACATCCCTTGAAAAAGTGGTGGTGCATCAGGGGATAACCCTCTGCTGGCCCTGCAGAGAGCTGGGCAGCTTTTGGGGCGTGAGATCCAGCTGGAATATTAAAACCCTCTCATTTACAGTCTCAATGTCATCAAGGCAGGACGCAGTTCCTGACGTGTTCCTTCAATGCAGAACCAAGAAGTTTTCCTTCTTTCTTTCTTTCTTCCTTTCTAGGAACAAAGTCAGTATTTGGAACACTCGACTGAAGTGCAAAAAGTCCAGACAGATCTTGACAAGAGCCTTGAGAGCTGTGTCAGTTTGTCACAGTTGGGATCTCAAGAGACGAGAGTTTGACACCAGAGCAGCGTGGAGTTTAACGGCACAACAAATGACAAACCCATGTCCAGAAAATGACACCTTGAGGCAAATGTAGTCTTTTTTTTTCAGAAAAAAAAGCCTAGACAGGAAAGATGGATCTTATCAGCTTGTGCAGGAGAAATCCCAATATTTGCATGAAGGTGCTGTTAAAGTTCTCCTGGGGTATCACACCCGTAAGGACATGTCATCCCCAGGCACTCCATAAGGATCAGCAGCCTCTTGGTGAGGAGCCAGCGTGATGCTTGAGGTTAGAAGATCAACACCCTGAACAAATAAAAGCAGAAAAAATTTATGTCCTCTGAAGATGGTGTGTTCCTGGTTTCACAGCCACTTGCTCTCGTTTGGCCAGAGGACACCTGATCTTTGCAAACCAAGAGAGGTGTTTTCAGACCGACTGGTCCGGGGGCTCAGGGACAGAAAGGTCATCTCTGTGTACCCAAAGGGATGGTCTTGGTGGGACCTCCCAGCACAGGCTGGGCCAGGGAGACCTGCCCAAGCTCTCTGTTCCCATCTCCAGGAGGAGAAGGTTGTACCTGCAGCACGTTTAGTCCTTTAGTTTGATCTTCTGACAGTCCTTGGTCAGAACTGGAGTGTCACCGTGACCAGAAGGTCCCAGCCCCGTGGTGAGCAGATGCTCTCCTGCCTCCTTTTACGTAAAACCCAGCAGTCACTGCATTCCCATCCTTTCTGATCCTTCAGGATCCCTCCAGGCTGGGTTTTATTCATTGTTTCAGAGACTAAACTTCCCAAAACCTCTCCCATGCCCACCCTGAACACCTTCTGCTCCTGACACCGGAGTTGAGGCTTTCTGTGACATCCAGCCCTCCCTCCTCTCTCAATCCTTCCATCTCCTCTGCTTCCCCAGGGACACTGCAGCTCTTTTCTGCTCCCAGCACTGCCTTTCATCTCCTTCTCCCCCTGGACCCCCCTCCTGCCCACGTCAGCAGGAGCATTGCAGCAAACAGTCAGTCCCCTCCAGGCCACAGGGATGGTTTGGAAGTTTCCACTTTCATCTCTCAAAAACTTGTGTCCTTGGAATAAAAAAAAAAATTAAAACAAATGGCTGAGTGGAGATGTTGGCACGAAGGGAATGGAGCAGCACCTTCCATTTGCTGACTTGTGTCCTGCCTGGCCTTCCCCTGGAGCTCTGGGACGGGGATGCAGAATGACAAAGGTGACAATGCAGCCACGCTCCTGCCTCAGTCAGCACTTTCATGGGGGAGGTCACCTCTGCTCCAGGCTCTTCAAGTCAGATGGTGTTGTTTCCACGTCCTTGGAAAGACCTGCAATAAGGCTCACGGCCTCGGATACCTGGAGTTTGGGAGCCAGGACAACTGTGCTGTGGCCACTGAGCCCTGTGAGCCAGGACATGGGCATTGACCTCTCCATGCTGTCCTCCACAGTCTGGAGGGATTGGAGAAGTTGCTCCAGTTGTTCCCAAGCCAGGTCTCACAGTTTGGGGCATCTCGACCTGTGGGGCAACCTCGTTTCACCCTTCCATGAGGCAGAGCTGTCATGGGGGGACCCAGCTGTGTGTCCAGGCGATTTTTGGGTGCCCAGGTGATTTTTGGGTGCCCAGGTGATTTTTGGATGCCCAGGTGATTTTTGGGTGCCCAGGTGGTTTTTGTGTCCCCTCACCTTTTGGTGGTCACTTGACTCTCCAGCTGGGGAGGGGCTGCTGAGGCACCACAGGAGACACAGCCCTGTCCTTAAGAGGGCAGGGTGAGATGGGATATTGGGCAGGAATTCTTCCCTCTGAGGGTGGGCAGGCCCTGGCACAGGTTGGGCAGAGAAGCTGTGGTTGCTCCATCTCTGGAAGTGTCCCAAGGCTTGTTGGAGCACCCTGGGCTCGTGGAAGGTGTCCCTGCCCATGACAGGGTGGAATGAGGTGGTCTTTAAGGTCCCTTCCAAGCCCAAGCCCTCCATGATTCCCACAGTTCTGCTGTACAGGAGACAGCCCCGTGTCCTTATGAAGCCTCACTCCTCCCTTAAATATTAATGCTGCTGTTCAGTTGAGCTGCCTCAGTTCTGAGATCACATCCAGGGCAACAGTCAGCCTTTTTTTATCTTCATGTGCCATCTGCTCTTTCATCACAGAATTTGTAAAGGAGAGGCCGTTACATTCAGGAAATCATTTGATGAATAAACACCCTGGTTTATGGTGATACCTTTTATTGGGCTGTTAACTGCCCTAACTGTGAAAGATAAATAGGTTTAATTAGTGGTAAGACAGTCCTTTTTTAACATTTCCACGAGGCTCATCATTATTCCCCTTGCATAGGCAGGCTCAGAACTTAAAGCAGAGCGTAGACTAATCTCCTCCGTGGTGTGCAGTGCCAGGAGGGTCCAATGAATAATGTAAGACCACGTTGTCTTATTGCAGTCAAAGAAAACACCAAAATCTTCCTCTGCCTTTCTGACCTGCTCTTCAAGAAGGTTTGGTTGTATTCCCATGGGAGCTGACTCTGCTGGGAGCTGAGAGTCAGAACTGTCCTTTTTCCATGGCCGTGGAAAGCTTTTACAAGCCCCAGAAGGGCAGGTACAGCCAAAACAGGGCAGAGCTCTGTGTGTGCTGACAGGGTGACCTGCACCTTGCCAGGCAGGGTCTGCAGCTCCTGCCCACACCCAGAGACTCTGCCCAGTTCTCCTGAATATTTATTTACAAAGCCCCAAGGACCTACAGGGTCCCCCCAGGTCATTCAGCTGTTCCAGGGCTTGTGTTCCGACCTCACTGGGGGAACAGGGATTGCTCCTCAGCTTCTTCCCAAGGGGAGATGGAGGGGCAGGGGCTGAGCTCTGCTCTGGGACCAGGGACAGGACCCAGGGAAGGGCTGGGGCTGTGCCAGGGGGCTGGGATGGATCTCAGGGAAAGGTTCTTTCCCCAGAGGGTGGTGGGCACGGCCCCAAGGCTGCCAGAGCTCCAGGAGGGTTTGGACAATGCTCTGGGGGACAGGGTGGGGTTGTTGGGGTGTCTGTGCAGGGCCAGGGGTTGGACTGGATGGTCCTTGGGGGTCCCTCCCAGCTCGGGATCTTCTGTGGTTCTGTGGTTTGACAGCTGGATGAGAAGGACCGTCTGTTGTTGCTCTCTGCTTTTCCCCAGGGAACCAACAGAAAAGTATTGAAAACTACAAGAGAATGGAGAGACATTTTAGTTAAAAAAACTTGCCAGCTTTCAATGTTCCCTTAAAAACCAGTGTCCTGCCTCTTGTGCTGGGCAGCAGCAAGTGGCTTCAAAAGATGGACCAGAAGAGCCAACACGAGTGACCACAGGAAATCCTGCTCTTCAGAAAGTTTTTCCCAACCACATTCTTGCTCAGAAGATGGAATGTCCCACCCCAAGGAAGCGAGAGGTTTCTCCTGATTGTCTCCCCATCACAGAAATGCTGATGGAGCTGAATTCCAACTTGTTCTGGAGGCAGGGAGAGGGCACTGATGGCTCCGAGAACAGCTCAGGGCCAGGAGCACAGGGCGGAACGGGGTCCCTTCCCCCAAGAACAGCTCTGAGTTCCCCACAAAGTGATGATGTCTGGGAGGGAGTGTCTGACAGGGAGCTGGGGCCTCTGCTGCTCCAGGCAGAACCCGTGGGAGGCCTGTTAGGAGGTTGTTCCTTAAAAAAACCCTGATCTTGGCCTTAGCTAAAAGAGGGTGGTTTCAAACCAAGACACGGAGGGGAAAGGAGAAGAAGGGAGGGAATGGTGAAAGAAGAAGTGAAATCTAAAAAGCTGGAGGAGACAAATGTAACCTGGAGAGGGTCTGATCGCAAAGATGAGAATAAAAACAACCCACAGGTGTTTAAATTTTGGGGCAAGGAGCCACTTTCCTCTCTTGGCTATGCTGCCAAAGCCCCCAGCCCAGGAGGAGGAGGACATGGGCATGAGCAGGGTGACACGGAGCCAGGGGAGGGCACCGGATGCTGCCAAGTGATGCCACGTCCCCTACAGCCCAGAGCAGTGGGATGGGGGATTGCTGGGGGGCATCTCAGCACCTGGAGTGGGCACCTTGCCCGTGGGCACTGCCCTCGGGGCTCGCTGGCTCCGTGTAGGGCAGGGAAAGAGGAGCCACCTGGCACAGCTGGTGCAGCTGGAGGATGGGGTGTCTGCTGGGACAGGGGCACCCCCAGCTCGGGGGGGCATCAAAGCACGGCTTGTGAATGCAAACAGGGCATGAGGTACCAGGGGGATGCAGAGCAGGGGGGGAAAAGCGTGTCCTGGGATGGGTGGCCACAGTGAGGGCAGCAGGGGAGGGGGTGGTTCTGCCCCTCTGCCCCTCTCAGGTGAGACCCCACCTGCAGAGCTGCCTCCAGCTCTGGGAACAACAGCACGAGGACGTGGAGTTGATAGAGAGGGTCCAGAGAGGCCATGGAGATGCTCCCAGGGCTGGAGCCTCTTTGCCATGGAGAGAGAGACTGGAAGAGCTGGGGGTGTTCACCTGGAGAAGGCACCAGGGAGACCCCAGAGCCCCTTCCAGTGCCTAAAGGGGCTCCAGGAGAGCTGGAGAGGGATTTGGGACAAGGAATGGAGGGACAGGACAAGGTGCAGCTTTAAAGCTAAAGGAGGGTAGATTTAGACTGGATATTGGGAAGAAATAACTGATTGCAAGGGTGGGCAGGCCCTGGCACAGGGTGCCCAGAGAAGCTGTGGCTGCCCCTGGATCCCTGGAAGTGTCCAAGGCCAGGTTGGATGGGGTTTGGAACACCCTGGGCTGGTGGGAGGTGTCCCTGCCCATGGCAGGGGGTGGGATGGGATGATCTTTAAAGTCCCTTCCATCCCAAACTATTCTGGGATTCGATGATTCTTTCATGCCTTCCTGACTGTATTATCCCACCGGGAGAGGGAAGTGCTCCAGCTTGGAGAGCATTTCTTCCCCAAGCCTCTCCTCGGATGTTTCAGGGGTGTCTGTTCCTGGAATGCCCTGGGAGCTGCCTCATCCCCTCTCCTGCAGCTCTGCCTGGCTGCTCTCCCAGCCCTGCTGTCCCCGAGCAGTGACTGCAGGAGGCACCTGCCACCCTGCCCTGCCACTGCCAGGGCTGGGCTGAAGCTCCTTAAAGCTTCTCCAGGGTTAATCCCCCTTGTTGGTGGGCCAGGTGTGTTTCTGCCTGGCCCAGTGCACTTGGTGTAGCTTCTGTGGAGGGACAGGAGGGAGAGAATGGGGTGCAGACAACCAAACAGCTGGATTTGGGAAGAGATCGCTCTGCAGGTTCCTTCTGACTTCACTTTGCACTGACAAAGTGGCTGCCCCATCCCTGGAAGTGTCCAAGGCCAGGTTGGACAGGGCTTGGAACAACCTGGGATAGTGAAAGGTGTCCCTGCCCATGGCAGGGGGGTGGAATTAGGTGGGCTTTGAGGTCCCTTCCAAACCAAACCATTCCATGATCCTGTGATAAGCACATTTGCAGGATCAAGGAGTGAAGATGCTACGATGTCTACAGTGCTTTATTTTGTTGCCTTTTAAAAAAAGGAAGCTTTTCTAAAGCCTACTCTTTCTGTATTAAAATTCCAGTGCTTAAATGAGGGTTGGATGGAGAGCAGAGCAAGAAGACAAATGGAATTGTGCACTTGGCTTTGCCCTCTGGGGTGGCTTTGACAGCTTCATGTGGAGATGGCAAATACAAGATTTGCTGATAAAGAATTGAAAAGCATGCATTTGAGTCTATCTCTGTAAGGTTTTTGCTTGCAGCTTCCTGGCAGCAGAAAAGTTTGTCTCCCTAAGGACCCAATGTTGAATCAGGAGCGTGGAATGGGATAAGGAGTTATACCCACTGAATGAACTGACGTTGTGGCATGGCAGTGGCTGGCAGGCTCTTCTCCTTGGGCAGCAGGAACTGGCATTGTCCTCTTTGCACTGCTGGGTTGTCACTCCACACTTCCCCTTTGTGGAGCACGTGTTGCTTTCAGTACAAGTGTTTAGTTCGAGGTTTATTTTTACCTTTAGGAAAGCCTGTTGTGTGGGGCAGCATGTCTTCCTAACCACCCAACCTTATAAATCACACCTGAGGGCTGCCTCGTCTCTTTTGGTTAGAAACAATCTGCTGATCATCTCGTGCAGAACTGGTCTGGTGGTTTTTTATTTGCCACCAGAGAAAATACAGGGCAAGCCTTAAATGATACCTTTTGCCCACCTCTGTTTAGATGGTTGAAGGCCTGGGTTTAGCTTTTGGTTTCCTCCTGTGAACCATCTCTTGCTTTCTCATGAGTTTCTCAGATGAGGAAGCCTTGGCATGGGGTGACTGGAAGAGCTCTGACTTGTCCATCAGCCCATGCTGGGACAGTTGGAAAGGGCTGCTCCAGCAATATTCCAGGTGCTGACCTCAGCAAGGCCACGGCTCTGCAATGGGCGTTGCACTCCTGTCTGTCTGCACCGAGGGCAGTGCCCTCACCTGCTTTTTGGCACTGTTATTTTGGCTCACTGCCTTGGTTTGCCAACCAAGCCTGAAAGTTTTATTGGGCACATCCATCTGTTGCTGACAACACTCGGGTTTCACACGCTGTTTCTGCTTTCTGTTCTCTGACTAACATTCCAATATTGGGGCTCCCTCAAACTTTACAATCAGCTCATCCCCCCCAGATATTCCTGTTTGCATCACTGTTTTAGTCAGCCATCAATGCCTTCTGCATGTCCCTGGTAATTATTGTTCCTCTGCTGTTTGCAGGCTGCATTAAGGATGTGCTGCAGGTGTTTGGCAGACGGGGATTTTGACGAGGTTTCCGCTCTGGCAGAGGGCTGATTCCCTTTGGGAATGATTTTGAGGGCAGGACACTGTCATTAGGGGTGAGTCTGGGCATGAAGAGTTTCCTCGGTGGTACCTGAAGAGACTTTCAAGCTGCTCTTGCATTCCTGGTGCTCACTCAGCAGCCTTGGGGGCAGGAATTCATTCCTAGCACAATTCCAACAATTCAGGGGAGCTGTCACATGGAGAGGAGATATTAGGAGGTGATTCTGTCCCTCTGCTCTGCTCTGGGGAGACCCCACCAGCAATACTGTGATCAGCTCTGTGGGTTTCCCAGCACAGGAAGGACATGGACCTGTTGGAGTGAGTCCAGAGGAGGCACCAAGATAATCAGAGGGCTGGGAGGAAAGGCTGAGGGAGTGGGGATTGTTCAGCCTGGAGAAGAGAAGGCTCCAGGGTGACCTAATTGTGGCCTTCCAGAACCTGAAGGCAACTTGCAAAAAAGATGGAGAGAGTCTATTTACAAGAGCCTGGAGTGACAGGACACAGGGAATGGCTTCCCACTGATGCAGGGCAGGGTTAGATGGGATATTGGGAAGGAAATCTTGGCTGTGAGGATGCTGAGGCCCTGGCACAGGGTGCCCAGAGAAGCTGTGGCTGCCCCTGGATCCCTGGAAGTGTCCAAGGCCAGGCTGGATAAACTTGGAGCGCCCTGGGCTGGTGGGAGGTGTCCCTGCCCATGGCAGGGGTGACACTGGATGAGCTTTGAGGTCCCTTCTGTCCCTGGCCATGGCAGGGGTGGCACTGGGTGGGCTTTGAGGTCCCTTCCCACCCAAACCACTCTGGGCTGGGGACACAGCCCTGGATGGCTCCATCCCAAAGATCCAGCCAACCCAGAGATGCCTGATTTGCCACATCCTTTGGTAACACACTCAAACTTAATTACCTTCTTCCCTAACAATCTGGAGTCGTTCTTCGTTCCGAATCCCTCTTGCTGTGCCATAAATTCCCTCCCGTGGACAGCGAGGGGGGTTTATCCCCCTGGGATTCCCTCCCAGCCCAATTCCTCCGTGGAGATGAACCCACCAGTGGCTCTTGGGCTGAGTTTCCCTGAGTCATCCCCACCAGCCACATCCAATTCCCACCTCCCTTTGCCACTTCACGTTTTATTTGGCAACTCCTGTGACTCACTTGGGGCTGATGCCAGCGGGGAGATGAGCCCGAGATTTAATGCTCAGTTTCTTAGGGCCAAACACCTCCTGTTCCTCTTCAACAACACAGCGATTGGATTTGCCCTTCAGCATTCCCTGGCAGAGGAAAGGCTGGATGGCTTCAGGAATGCACAGGGAGCCTTGGGAATGCCCAGCGCTGGGACAGGGAAGGGGACAGAGCAGGCTGAGCCTTCCCAAAGCTGTGCAACACCAGTTACAAAACCTGAAACTGGGCTGAACTCCCCTGGTTTCAGGTTTCACAGCGTTGGATCATCAGCCCTCCAGCCTGCACAGGGGAGTTTTGGGATGGGGGGAGAATTCCAGTGTCAGTGGGATCACAGGCAAGAGGTCCTGACCCTGAGGTGGCAGGTGGGACGTGCCTGTAGGTTTGTTCTTCATGACACTGTGGGATGTGCTGCAGTGGCTCCTGCCCTCCTTCCCCATCTCCTGCCCTCCTTCCCCATGTCCTGCCCTCCTTCCCCATCTCCTGCCCTCCTTCCCCATATCCTGCCCTTCTTTCCCATCTCCTGCCCTCTTTCTCCATGTCCTGCCATTCTTTCCCATCTTCTGCCCTTTCCCATCTCCTGCCCTTGTCCATCTCCCTCCCTCCTTCTACATCTCCTGCCCTCTTTTCCCATCTCCTGCCCTTCTTCTACATCTCCTGCCTTCCATCTCCATTTCCACCCTGCTTTCCCATCTCCTCTCCTCCTTCTCCATGTCCCACTCTCTTTCTCCATCTCCTCTCCTCTTTCCCCATGTCCTGCCCTTCTTCCCGATCTCCCATCCCCTGCTCCCCTTCCCCAGCTCCCCCAAGCTCCCCCCTTCGAGGCCGCGCTGCTCGCAGGGCCATCAAACGCCCCGGAGGGTGCTCAGCCCGCGCTAATTACACCCTTCACCTTCGCAGCCCCTTTGAAGTGCTTTTACCACCCCCGAGATCAGCCCCCCCCGAGGTGGGAGTGGATGGGGGGACAAGGAAATGAGATGAATGGAGGCTTTAAAAACACCTGAGAAACCCTTAAACCATCCAGCAAATATTTGGTTCACTTTTGCAGAGCCCAAGCAAGTCCCTGGGGGTGTCTGGGATGGCCAGAAGGGATCCAGACTGGCAGGAAGAGGTTCCTCATCAAGCAGAGGGAATTGGGGGCATCCCTTGCCCTGCTCCATCCCGTGCCCAGAGTGTCCTGGCAGTCCCTGCCAACCCTGGTGGTTGTTCCAGTGCCAAGGCTGGGCTGGGCCATCCTGTGCTCCTTCGAATTGGGAAGGTCTGGATGAGCCTGAAGCTGATTTGAATTTGTATTTGCAAAGCCAAAGGCCGATGTATGGATTAATTAATGTTTTCCCATGGGCTGCCTGGTCTGCTCTGTGCATGAGACCACCAAAGAGTGATTTAATCCCAGTATATTTTCAAGCCAAAGTCCTCATTCCCTTGAACATGGACATTCCCTGATCCAATTTTTATAGCTTGGGGCCATCTCATGTTCCTTGTGTCCTATTTGCTTGTGCAATGGGTTTCCTTCCTTAAAAGTGATGCTGCAGCTGCAAAGTGGAGCTGTTTTGGAAAAATTCCTGGTGTTGTATTTGCTCCTTTACAATCTGACGACACAAATAGTTGGGAAACTCCTGGCGTGTGACTAAAACACGACCGGTAGGACCGGAGCTGGGAAGTGGCTCCCAGATGGGAAGAGGCAACCTCAGAGCTTCCTGCTTGCTGGAGGGATTTGTAGGATGATAAGGAAAAACGTGATTAAAATCATGTTCAAAACAACACGAGGAGAAGGGGGTACCTAATGCACTTATCATAGATTTAACATAATAAAAGTAAGCCGAAGAAGCTGAGAGGGTGGGCCAGGGAAGGGCTGCTCCACACTGGTGTGTTCCTCCCTTCTGGAATCCACTGCTGATCCCCCCAAAGTGCCACCAGCACTCAGGGAGCCCTTTTTTCAGTGCTGGAATGGTCAATTTTACAGCTCCTCTTGCTGAGTGTCTCCTGCTCCCAGACCCCTCTGCAGCCTCTTTTTGGCGTGGAGGTTTTTGTTGGTTTTCCTTGTTTTCATCTCTGGCAAGAAAACAGGAGGGAGTCAGGCTGGGAAACATTTTCCAGGGACCAGAGAGACAGTGCAGGGCAGATTTAAGAATTACTTTGTTCACTGACAATTCATGAGCAGTGGCAAACCATGGAATCATGGCAAGCTTGGAAAAGCCCTATAAGAACATCACATCCATCCACCAACCCACCACCACCAAACCATGTCCCCCAGTCCCTTTAACCTCCATATCCATAAGAAAACTCCTGAGCCATAGAGAGCCTCTCCAAAACTCAATCCAAGCGAGATTCCTGCTCCTGTTTTGCCTCCTGGGATGGGTGACATTGATAAAGGTGTCACCTGAGGTCACCAGGACTCTCTGCTTTGCTTGGGGGCAGCAGCAACCTCTGTGTTTGGGTCTCCAAGGTGTTACTGCAACAGGAGTTCCTTCCAAATCAAAGCTGGTGGATTTGGTTATTCATGAGTTGGGACACGCTGGGAAACGAGGAGCATTTCCCAGAGCCACGGGAGGAAACTCTGAGTTCCAGGCACTGGAGGCACCGGAATGTTTAGTCAGCACCGGGGAGGGAGGAGAGAAGGCAGAGCCAGGGATTGCAAGAGGGGCTGGGGACAAAACAAGGGCAGGGACAGCAGAGGGTGGAGGGGAAGGGAAGGTGGGGATGGGCTGGGGCAGCAGAACCACTGCCAGGCTGGGCTGGTCCCGCATTTTGCACCTTGGAGCATTCTGGATGGGGTGAGGGTGGAGGATCCCACTGCTCCCTGCAGAGCTGTGTGTGCTGGTCTGAACTCACCCCCAATCCCAAACTTGCTGTTTCCCTGGTCTGAACCACGCCAATCCCAAATTTTTTGTTTCCCTGGTGTGAACTACCCCTGATCCCAAACTTGCTGTTTCCCTCGTATGAACCAACCCCTGACCCCAAACCTGCTGTTTCCTTGGTATGAACTACCCCAATCCCAAATTTTCTCTTTCCCTGCTCTGATTACTTGCTGATTCCATGATCCACATTAATTTATGTCTCTTGAACAGGAAGGATTTCAAGCTCCAGTTTCAAGCACCAATTCTGGCCATGTACAGGTCCAAAGTAAAACTGGGGTAAAAGCCCCCTGGTGTCTTTACTGGGAAAGCCACATTTTCTCCCCACTGTTTAAGCAGGATTACCACTTAATTAAGAGTAAAATCCCCCTGTGTATGTCGGGTTTGTCAATAATTGTTAATCTGCCACTGAACCATTGGGATGCAGAATTGGAGTACTGGGATCTTCTCGGGGAACATCACAGTGGCAGCCCCTGATCCTAAACCCACCAAGGCTGCGGGTTCAACCCCTGTAAGGACCATCCCAAAACTGAACCCACGGGTCCCTCCCGGCTCCGAACACCCATCGGGAGCGCGGACAGCGAGCCGGAGCTCTCCCCTGCCTTTAAAGCTCACACACCCGGCCGGGGAGGATGTCTCGGCTCCTGCCAGGCCAGCACGATGCCAACGCAAAGGGGCAGCCCCCCTGGCATCCCCCCCTGTGTCCCCAGAGCCCCTCCCAGCGCTGGCACTCGCCGCTTTCCCAGCGCTTTGGCAGGCGCGGGTGGCCCGCGGGGCTCGGGGGTGTGGAGAGCTGGAGACGCCCCGCTTGTTTATTTGGTTACCGTTTTGTGGTTTCCCAAAGGTGCCTGCAGGTCTGCAGGGGAATCTGCCGCGAGAGGAGCCTCGCCCTGTTCCAGGCTCCGGCTTTCCGTGGGTGTGGGAGGGGGAGAAGGGGCAGCAAAGCCCGCGTGGGGTCACTTCCATCCCCTCGCCCTGCTGCAGAAATCCCCGAATTAACCCCGTCGTGGTTGGAAAGAGGCTGGGTTAATTTTGTCGGCGATTGGAAAGTCCCTCCTGAGGGTTGTGATGCCTAAAATCCTTAATATGTGAGCAAGAAAACCTATACCTCTAAAACTCCAAAAATCTACAAAATCCACCCCAAACTTTTAGGCATCAGTTGGAAGAGCAGGAGATCCCCAGGGCAATGGAAGGGTCAGGTTGTACAGCTGTTCTGTGGGTCAGCAAGGCTGGACTTGGTGGGCATGGGTTGGAAGGACCTTAAATCCCATCCAGTGCCACCCCCTGCCATAGGTAGGGACACTTTCCACTAGCACAGGTCACTCCAAACCTGGCCTTGGACCTGCCAGGGATGGGGCTCAAACTGGGATTAGGAATTCCTTCTGATAAATTCACACCATTCACAAAGAATTGCCCACCTGAGACCACCCTAAAAAGCACCAGAAAGAGTCGTTCCCACCCTTGGGGTTCCTTCATGTGCTGTTTCTGCACAGACTCTCAGAACTCAGAAAGCTCCTCTTGGCTGGACATGGAGATGCTGAGCTTTGTCAGAAGGCAGATCCTAAAGAGAATGCTCCAAGGGGAAGAGGGTGTGAGCTGGAAGGTTGAGGAACCCATCAGTGATGAAGCAGCAAAACGTCTTCCTGTGCTGGAAAGTCGTCAGAGAACACGATCCTTTTGTAGCTCGTCGTTTCCTCATTGCCATGAGGTTTCCTTGCACAAATACCTGCCGTGAGGAGCTGCCCCATCCTTTAATCCCTGGTGTAAATCAGGATTAAGGCAGAACTAGACAGGAGGAGGGGGAAAAAAAGGCTCTTTGGTCTTTCATGGATGTACATGACTTACTTCCCTGACACCTTCTTTGACTTCAGAGCCTTCTCAGCTTTGGGGAGCTCCGACCTGAGATGGGATCTGGTGCCCAAAGTTCTTTTATCTGGTGCTTTCCTGCCAGGCAGCACAAACACACTGGGCAAAAATTGGGGGTTTAGACCGAGCTCTTGCAGCTGTGAGTGAGACCAGCGTTGGTTTCATGGTGCCCTTTGCAGGAGCTGTTTGTTTGGGGCCACCTTGTGAAGTGGCACAGCCAGAAATCACGGAATCCCAGACGGGTTTGGGTTGAGAGGGACCTCAAAGCCCACCCAGTGTCACCCCCTGCCATGGACAGGGACACCTTCCACCAGCCCAGGTGGCTCCAAGCTCCGTCCAACCTGGCCTTGGACACTTCCAGGGATGGGCCAGGATTCCTTCTCAGATCTAACCTAAATTCCCCCTCTCTCAGTTCCCCCCCAGGAATCTCCACTCCCCACCCACAGTCACCCCTGAGACCAAGCTCGGAGCATCACTGGCCCCTCCCTTTGCTGGAAGTCCCTCAAACCAGGAACAAAGCCCACCATCCTGGCTCCTGGTTCCCTTCCCATCCCACTCCCACCCCCAGCTGGAAGTGGAGCTGAGGAGCTCTGACCAGCAGCCTCCTCCACTCCCCGTGGGACACGTTTGGTCCTCGTCCCAGTGAGAACATCAGCCTTGTCCTGGAGTCCCTTGAAGTTGTTTTTCTGGCCATTTCCTCAGCGCTGCCCACTCCCAGAGCAGGGCTGGCTCCTGCCCTTTAATCCACAGCCTTGGCAACATGTGGGGAGGCAGGAGCAGAGCTGGGTTGGGAGCACAAGGAGGGGGTGATGGGGGGGCTGATCCCGTCCCTGAAATCCCATCTGGACCCGCAGAGCTCTCCCTGAGTGCCGAGGGAAGAGAAATGACAGATTCGTGTCTCGGGGAAGGCTGCAATTTCCTGCCCCCACTGCCATATTCCCTGGCACTTAATGAGCACTCTGCCTGCTCCAAGGAGACTGCTGTGGCCGGGCAAAACACAAACCCAGGGAGCCTGGAGCTTTCTAGGATTGAGGGGAAGGCGTCTGGTAGGATGGGGTTGGGCCGGAGCCGAGCCAAGCATGACCCAAAGCGGTGCAGTTTAATTCAGGCAGAGCCCTCTGAGCTCCTGGGGACGATGCTTTGGGCTCACCCCGGGCCTGATTCACCTCCCCACGGTGCCTGAACTCAGCTTTGAAGTCCTGGGTCTCTGTTTCATCCCAGCTCCTTGGTGGGAGTCTGCAGAGTTCCATGGGAGGCAGCTGGATTTTCGGAGCCCAAAAAGCCATCTCCAAATCCTGCCTCCATTAAATGGAATGACAAATCACCCCCTGATTGGCTGGGTGCAGGATCCTCTCCTGTTATTTAGTTCTTTCTTGTGCTGCCAACTCTCACGGCTGAGGAGATTTGCCTTTTGCTTCTGGAGCTGGGATGGCTTGGGAAGCTCAACAGCCTTTGGAAAGTGAGAAATGTGTTACTAACCCTCATTCCAGTGGAATAAACCTGGGAAAAAACATCAACCCAGCAAGCTCAAAAGCCACCAAACAAATAGAGAGAATAAAGGGAGTATTTTGGTCAATCTTTAAAGCTCTTCCATGGCTTGGGAGCTCGTGGTGTGTTGGGTAGTCCTGTTTTAACTTTGGAAATCAGTTCCCAAAGAATTCCACTCCTACCACATGATCAGCATCTCAGTTTTTTCCAGCATCTCCAACTCTTGATCCTGGCTCCAAAATGCAACTGGTTTGGACTGAAAGGAAGGGAAACACCTTTAGTTGCTGCTCTGCCTGTTAAATTGAGATCCAGAACTTCCCAGGGGTGTGCTCTTCCCTCCAGAAATAAAGGGATGTTGGTAAATCCCAGCTTTTTCCTGCTGATTTAGTTCAGGAAAAGAGGAACAGAGCTGGAAACAGGAGCCTTGAATCCCTGTCCAGTGCTCTGGTCTCTGCCTCAAGTGTGAATTATTTAGTACTTATTAATAAATTAATCATTTTTCATTTGATCACAATAAATCATGAAAGAAAATGGCCTGGGAAATGGCTGGAAAGTTGAGAAATTGGGAAAGGTGGAATCTCCTGCTGACCTTCCCCTTCGGATCAGCACCAAGATTGGTCTGAGAGCTCCCACCTGACCCAGCTTTCCATAGGAAAGGGGTTTGATTGTGGAAATGGTTCCTCTCTAATCTGCAGATTTTAATTCCAAAACTTCAGCAGCGTTTCCCATCAGGAAGTGAAGGAAATTTCCATGGGAAATTTGAGATTTGTGGAGGAATATATGTTCAATTTATGTCCCTGGAGCAAGATCTGCCCAGCATCTTCTTACTCCAAGAAGTTTCATCTTTTTGGAGAGAAAAAGGTTTGAGATTCCCAACTTGATCCCTAAATACACATTCCTGTAGGGATAACTTTGTAGGGATGCTGCACATTCCTGCCCATGCTACAGGAGATATGTTTGGGGTTTTTTGGAGCCCAGGATTTCAATGTTTAATATTCGATTGAAACCTGTATTTTCTGCCCCCAGTTCTCCAAAATGAGATTCACCAGAGGGAACAGATCCCTTGGAGCTGGACACAACAGCAATCCCAACCCTTTAAAGGTTTGCTTGGAAGCTCTAAATGTATAAAAACCCTCCAAAAAGTCACCGAGGGAGGGGACAACGAACCCTGTGCATCAAACAGGGAGGCAATGGGGAGGGAATGGGAGATTATTCCCAGCTTTGGGATCCCTCTGGAGCCTGACAGGGCCATAAATCCTGCACGGGAGTCAGGGAGGGAACACTGGCACCTCCTGAACATGTTCTACCGCTGAAGGGGGTTATTTAGGTCCCTGCCACCCACGGTGTGCGATGTGAAAGACATCAGCCAGGATGCTGTGCAAAGAGCCAGAGGAATCTGGGGGCTGGCTGCCTTTCCTCTGCCAATTCCACTTGAGCTGAGTTGCATTTGCAGGTAGGTGCAGGCTCGGCAGAGGAGTTTTGGAATGAGCACCGGGGCCCCTTTGGATAAACCCCGGGGGTGGCTCCTTCCCTCTTCCCCCTCCAAGCTGAGCATGGAAAGCCACAGCTCAATCCCCAGAGGGTTCCCCACTGCATCTTGCAGCCCGAATTGGGATCTGCCTGAAAACCTGGGATTGGAAAAGGGAGTGGGACACGGAGCAAAGTGGTGGAGAGGGAGGAGGGATTGTCCCGGACCTGGAAGGTTTAAACAGAGCGACCAGAAGGGACGGTGGGATGTGGGAACTGTTCTCTCCTGAGAGGCAAACAAAGCACAAAGGAGGCAAATGAATTTGCCCCGGGCTGTGCAGGGAGGCGGGGAGGGAGCACAGGAAGCGCAGCCCCAGTCCCAGCCCCATTCCAGCGCTCCAGCTGTTCCCGCATCTGGATCGGCCCTCTTTAGGCAACAACAACCCCAGGGGGAAACATCCCCAGGGGATCTGGGCTTGGATGGGGTGAGGATTGGGATGGTGGGGGGCCAAAGGGGGGAGAAAGGGGGTCAAAGGGGGAAAGGGGAGCACCCCCTTTGCTTCCAGCAGCTCCCTGGGCAGGGGGAAGGAGCAGAGGCCAATCCTGCCTTGCTGGAGGGGATATTCTTTATGAATGTGAGGAAGGGGAAAAAAAACAACAAACCAGGAGGATTATTAGTGAGTGCAAAGGGTGGGGATAAGGCCCAGGGCCTGAAGATCCCCAAGCCATAATGTCTCAGGTGTGTGTATATGTATTTATATAAATACCTGGGAACTGCTCTGAGGGTTGAAGGAAGGTTCAGGGCTCCTCAGAAGGAGGGATGACCCCGTGCTTGAAGAGCTGGCCAAGATTGCAGCAAACATGCTCTCCTTCCACGGTTCTCAGAGCACCTTTAGACAAAGGGTCATATTTTCCCCTGCCTCAGTTTCCCAAACTTCTGTTTATGCCCTTCATCCCCTCATTCCCTGGAGGAAGGGACTGCATGTCCCTTTGGATCCCCAATCCTACACCTGGATACTGTTGGAGCTGGGAAATGTCCATAAAACAGCGAGAAAAAGATGAAAGCCCTGGGAAAACAGACCATGGAAGCTTCAGGTTTCCCAGGGGACCATCCTAATTAAAGTTTAATTAAATTAATAATCCTCCTCACCCCTCTTTTGTCCCCGTTTCATCAGGTCCTCACTGGATGCCAAAGGTCCATTCCCTAAGGGACATTCCCAAGGAATGCTGTCCCTTGTCTGTCCCGTGCTTTGATACCTTTGCCATCACCTCCCCACCCTGGCTCCAGGTTTGCTGTGGAAATGCCCCTGAAATGAGGTCCTTCTTTTGTTGCCACCCCCTCCTTGGCTCCACAGGCGTTGAGTTCCCTCTCCAAGCCCATCCAAACCCTGGTGTGTCCCGTGGGGATTTTTCCCTGGTTCCCAAGGAACGGACACCACTGGTTTCCCTGTCCTGGCCGACATTCAAACCAGGGGAGAGACGAAACATCTCCAGGCTCATTCCCATTCCCTTGAGCCACCTGGTCCTCTCTTGCTGGAGAATTCCCTGCCTGAGAAGGAGGCCCTTTGTGGGATCTTCCCTTGTGCCAGGCTCCAGCTCCCCTTTCATCCTCTCTGCCATGCCCGCCCCCTCATCCCCTTTGATTCCAAGACCTGGAGAGAAAGCTGGTTCAGGGAATGTCTTGTCAAGTCCACCTCCCCCTCCTCCTCCCCAAGGGCCTTCTCCATTGTCTCCCTGTGGTGCAGACGGAGCAGGAGATCAAAGCCCGGGCGTCTTTTTTTAGCTGGGGGAGGAATGCGCGGGGCTGGGAGCTGTCGCCAGCCCCGGCAGAGTTTTCCTCCCGGTAATTCGAGCCTCCCATGGCTGGAGGCGGCCCCGGCACTGACAGGTGACACGGAGCCGCTCGCAGGTCCCGGGCAACAAGTCTGACTTTGCAGCGGGAGCTTTTTCCGTCGGGGATTTGGAGATGTCTGCGGTCGGGATGGGATGCGCCTCCCGACAGAGCTTACCTGGATGGGGTTAACCCTTTCCAGAGCTCGGGGTTCCTTCCCCTGCTCCGAACCCGAGGGATGCTCGGCCTCTCGGTGGGATTTGGGAGCGGTTCTCTGTCTCTGCCCCTTATTTTTGCCCATGACACGACTCCCATCACCCCAGTCTCCCTGTTCTCGGGCTCCACGTGCCTTTGTGGAACTTCTCCTGGATGGGACGGGCGGGTTTGTTGGGGTGACACCACCAGCTGGGATCTCACTCACTGGGAGCATCAGTGGAGCTGGAAAATCGCTCCAGCCTTTCCCACAGCAGCAGGAGCCTCCCTGAATCACCTCTTGGAGAAGTTCACGACCCAGTTTGACCCTGGGGGTTCCACCAAACCCGTAAATTCTGCCGTGAGGAGCCCTGGGCTGGGAGCTGTGCCTGGTGCACAGCCGAGATCTCCTCTGAGGCTCCCCAAAGTTTCCCCACGTGGATCTTTCCCAACGCCAGCCCCGTTCTGGGCAGGGACTGCTGGCACCCATCAGGCGGCAAAGATGGGATTCCTCAAACCCTGGAGCCTCGGGCAGCTTTGCTGTGTCTGTTCCTGCCAGGGAACGCTGTGAGCTGCCAGGAACACTCTGATAAAGGCTTTGCTCAGAGGGATTGTTCGCCGAGTAAATGAAAAGGAAACAACAGGAGGAGATGGAGAGGAGGGGAAATCTCTGCCCTTATCGCCCTGATGAGCAGAGAGCTCAGCCAGAGGAGGGGACAGTGAAGCAATCCCGGGTGTTTAGGATGTTTATGCATCTCGTTAGGGCGTTTTATTTAGATTCAAGAGTCAAATCATCCCTCTGGTAGGTTCCCTTTGGTACACTGGGCAAGTCATCTCCTCTCCCCAGATCCCTCTGTCTGTTTAGGTCGGGGAGCTCTTGAGCCAAGAGAAGCATCCCCAGTGGGATCCCTCCAGAGGGATCACTCCAGAGGGATCACTCCAGGCACATCCCAACAGAATCCTGGAATTTCCGTGTTTAAAACAAGGAATAACCCTTGGAACTGGAGCAGGTTCCATTCTCCACCCAAAGAACCCGCCGAGATGCTCCAGCCAGCCCTTCATGGCACATCCTCCCCCCGATTCCTTCCGAGGGGACCCTGGCAGGGAGCAGCCCTGCAGGGCCCTATGCTGATGCTGTGGCTGAGCTGGGAATGCAGGCAGGGCCTCCTCCTGCCTGCTGGGGCTGTGCTTCAGCCACCATCCCTCTCCCTGCCCAAGGCCCTTGGCGGGTTCAAAGTGTTCCACAAACAATTGAGCTCTTTGAACTCCTCCTCAGCCTGGTTAGTTTGAAAGTGGAGGCAGGGAAGGAAACACCTTCCTAAACTTAGCCCCCAGCCAGCCAATACTTTTGGGAGCAGGGTTTGATTAGGCCCGAGGAGCAGGAATTTGGGCTGAGGTTTAGGAAAAAAATCCTTTCCTCTCTGGCTGGGAGGCTGCTGCTGAGGAGCAGGGGAAGGAGCAGATTGTGGATTCTCCAAAGCAGGGAGCTCCTGTTCCATCCCAGCTCCTGGTGACATGTCCCTCTCCACCAAATTGTGATTTTCCCTGACCTCCATCCCTGGAATTTCTGCACAGCAGGTGTAGGAGAGAGGAAAACAGAGACCATGGTACCCCTTGGAGTTGTTGTTGACTCAAAGCAACAAAGGCACTTGGGAGCTGGACAGAGAGGATGGACCACTGGGAATGTCTGAGTCTGCCCCAAGGATGCTCAGGGATCACCCACTCTCCTCTGCAACAAGACAGGACTAAAAAAGCCTGGGTTTTCCATGGAGAAAAGAACCCTAAAAGACCCAGAGCAAGGACCACCCCAAAGCTGGAGCAGGTTCCTGCTCAACCTACCCTGCCTTTCTATCCAAGCCTTGCCATCCAAGCCTTTCCAGGAGCTTCCCAGCTCTTCCAAATGATCTGCCTTTTCAGCCTCCTGCCTGACCCGAGAGGGGAAGGACTGAAGTTTGATGGGAAAAGCTGATCCCGTGGCATTTCCTGCTTGGGCTGGAAGGTGGCCACGAGTGAAGCTTCACAGGAGATTCCCAGCCCAGGAAAACACGGGAATCACGGGATTCAGCCTGGTGTCTCTACCAGTGACACAGGAAGGGGTGTCAGAGGAGAGGGAATGGGGCTGGAGAGCTGGGAATGTTCAGCCTGGAGAAGAGAAGGCTCCAGGGAGACCTGAGAGCCCCTTCCAGTGCCTAAAGGGGCTCCAGGAGAGCTGGAGAGG
>JAXCLP010000083.1:3464980-3493114 GCA_035584035.1 Lepidocolaptes lacrymiger
GGAGGGAGTTCTGGGGTGCCCCCAAACACCCTGTTGATACCCAAGCACTGGCACAGGCAAGAAAAAGGAGAGGAGTGCGGGTCAGATGGAATATTTTCACTTTTATTCAGACTCTGAACAGTTACAAACCCACAGCCCCTCTGCCCCCCAGCACTGCTGCCCCTCCTGCCCCACTGATGTCTCCCCACAGCCCAAGGCAATGTCCCTCCAAGGCTTCCCCTCCAGGTAAGGTGACACACTCGCCCTCCTGTTCAAGCCTGGCTGCCTGGCGCTCCGAGGCACTTGCAGAAGTCTCTCTTCCCCAAGCCTTTAGGGACTCTCTGTTTCTCAGAGCTGCTTTGCGAGGTCAGTGGAGAGTGAAATCCACAGGCTTGAGCTGCCGAGGGTGGACAAGGTGCCTCCTGAGGATCCTCTGGAACAAATTTTTCCTGCCTGTCGCAGTGGGGAGCTCCAGGCTGGAGCTGCTCCTCTGACAACCCGCCCCCAGGAGCCTCTTCTTGCTCTTCTCTGCCTCTTGGCTTTCCAGAACATCTGTTGTTGGGATGTTTCTGAGAGGGCTGGCACATCTCCTGGGCAAGGGAAGCCCTGCTGGGGTCCTGCAGGCTGGGCTGCCTCCGCTGTCCTTGTGGCTGGTGGCACAAGGGCACTGCTTGTGGTCCCTCCTGCGTCCATCCATCCGGGAGTGTCCCTCAGGACCAGAAATCCCAGGGGTTCTGCAGCATCCTGGCTCCTCCTGCCAGCCGGGCCGTGTCTCAGCAGCGGGACCTCGAGGGGGACCTGAGCCCGAGTGGAAAAACGCCTCCTCGCTGGTGACCTGGGGGCTCTGCCCCAGGGTGACAAAGCCGTAGGGGGTGGTGACCTTGGGGAGATGGGGCAGGGACAGCGCTGCCCAAGCTGTGGGGTCTGGGATGGGCCGGCCAGGGGGGTTAGAGCAGGACGAGCCCGAGCCGGGCACGCCGTGCCCAGCCCGCAGCGCTGGCACCGAGCTGCCCTTCCCAGCCATCCCCTCCAGCTGCCCCATCCCCTTCCCTGACCCCCCGTGCGCATCCAGGGAAGGGATAACAAACCGCGGGATGCTCTCGGGGGTCACCACGTGGCAGAAGATGCCGCCGCAGCCCTTGCCCCGGTGTGTCCCCTCGCAGAGGGACATGGTGGCACCGCGGGGCTGCCTGGGCAGCGCTGGCTATTTATGCCCCGCTGGCTGTGCGGGCAGTGAGGCGGGGACAGCGCGGCCAGGGCCCTGCAGCTGCTCCCTCCGCACCCGCAGCCCTTTGTCACCCGCCCGAGGGACAGACGGAGGGGGACAGGTGAGGACACGCTTGGCCCCGACCTCGTGTCCTGCCCTCGGGGCCACCAAAAGCCAGCGGAGTGTCACCCACGAGGGCACAGAGAGGGAGCCGCGAGGGGGAGAGCTGGGGGATGGTGTGAGCTGCGAGAAAAATCTCTGTAATTCAATTTAGTTAGGATACAAATTTCTGTGAGATAAAGAAATTCAGCAGAAAGTTTCTATTTCAGCCCGTGCTGGGTGCCCCGGCCACGGAGGTCCAAAAAGCACGCCCACACCCCAAAAATCATACTTTTTATGTGTCCCCAGAGTCCCACCTTGTTAGCATAATGAGAGGAGTGGGCTCTTCTCCTGATTGGGTTTGATGTGCCCCCCTGGGCAGGGTCTCCTGGCCAGAATGACCACTTTCCTCTGCACACAAAGGATTTGCCACGTGGTGGGGGCCCCTTCCAGCCATATCTTTATCTATTTTCATAATTCCCTATTCCCGAACGCAAATTGTCCCTGGCACCGGTTCCAGACAGGACCTGGTACCTCACAACTCCCACGGCCCGCCTAAAGAGAATAATTCCTGAGTTGCTTGTAATAAACCCATCTTCTTTTATTTCCCGAAGGAGGGAGGGAGGGAAGGAGGGAGTGGGCACATCCCTGGATGAATCACCGTCCGTGGGCATCAGGTGGAAGGAGCCGAGCGGAAGGGGCAGCTCGGAGCGGGAGACAAACACTCCAGCTTTGTCTGGCAAAGCTGCCGGCAGGAAAATCTCCCACGCAATTACCCAGAGAAAGCAACACTTTCAACCACCGGTTCCCCCCCCGCCGCCTGTCCCCGAGTCCCTCCTCCCGTCCCTGCTGGTGCCAGCGCTGTGCCAGCTCCCATCCCGCTGGAGGAGGGAATGTGGTGCTGGGGAAGGGTCCCTGGCCAGGGTGGAGGGGTCTTGTGCACCCCCCGGGTGGGAGGACAAAAAGGAGCCTCAGCTTTGCCTTTTCTCCCCCCGCGACAGGTGCTGGAGAGGGACTTGCCCTGGGCTGAGGAAAGTCCTCCCCTGGCAGGGGGATAACGGGAGCTTTGGGTTGGATCCTGCTCTGAAAAGGATGCAGAGGAAAAGCAGCCCCATCTCTGGGTGGGCACGGTACCCAGGAGGGGGCAGAGGGGCTTGCCCTCACCTGGAGCACAGTGAGGGCACCTTTCCTGGCATCTCATCACCTTCAGCTGTTGGCATCAGCACAGAGCGAGGGGACAGTACCCCAGATATGACCCCCAGGAGCAGAGCGGCACCAAAACTGGGAGACAATTAATCCCTGAGAGCCCTTAAGGCACGACCAGGACCGGGATCAGGACCAGGGCCAGGGCCAGGACCAGGACCAGGATCAGGATCAGGACCAGGGCCAGGACCACAGCCAGGACCAGGACCATGACCAGGACCAGGGCCAGGGCCAGGGCCAGGATCAGGATCAGGATCAGGACCAGGGCCAGGGCCAGGAGACCCCCATGGGAGGTCATTGGGCTGCCCCACCAATTAGCAGCTCATCAGCATAAGGAGGAGCAGATGGGCCAGGGGCTATAAGTAGCTTGAGGGGCTCACTTTGAGCTAAGCTGGGGTTTTATTGTTTAGTCTGGGCTTCATGGAGCAGCAGCAGCTAAAGCTGGGCTCAAGCCCAGAGCAGGTAAAGGTCCTCCAAGTGCCAGAGGGGCTGTTTCTGCTGGGGGCACTCTCAGAGCTGGTTTGAAGGGTCTGACCATTGTCTCTCTTTTTAGGTGAGGCCACTCACCAGCAGTGATCCCTACTCCCTCTCCAGCAGGTTCCTGTGCCAGGTCCTCCAGCTGAGCTTTGTCCAGTACCTGGTAAGTGATGTTCCTGCTGCTGGAGGAGCCTAAACCAGGAGTTGGGGTGACAAAACCTCAAGATGTGGCAGTTTCTTGTTTTTTTCTGCCAGATATTGTCTTGTTTCAGTCTTTTCACATCATTAGATGTTAGGAATAAATTGTTCCCTGGGAGGGTGGGCAGGTCCTGGCACAGGGTGCCCAGAGAAGCTGTGGCTGCCACAGCTCTGGGAGTGTCCAAGGCCAAGTTGGAGCACCCTGGGCTAGTGGAAGGTGTCCCTGCCCATGATAGGGGGTGGAATAAGATGAGCTTTAAGGTCCCTTCCAACCCAAACCATTCCATGATTTCCCTCTGCCCTGTACTCAATGTGTGCTTGATCTCTGCTTTCCTCCCCATCCCAGATTTTCCCTTTGCCTGGTTTGGCTTTGCCTTGATCCCCTTTTAATGGTGGTTGCAACATTCCTGTTTCTCTCCCTGCCTAGTCCAGGAGAGAGGGGAGGATTTGGGGATCAAGGGACAATCCAACAGATCCTGTTTTACCTGGCTGAAGTTGGTCCCAACCTCAGCTCTGCCCCGGGAGCAGAGCAGGGGTTGAGGCTTCTACTGGGGACTTGGACTATCTGGAAGTTCTTGTATGTGCTATTGTGCCTCTCCCTGCAGCTGAAGATCCTCCAGAGAGCATCCACCTGGATTGGGTTTGTGCTCCCTGTGGAGACCACGATCAGCCAGCTCTACCCCACACAGTCTCCCATCAGACCTGGAAGACTCGCCAGGAGGCTCCGGGGGAGACTCGTGCGCTTTCTCCTCTCTGTGGTCCCCACCAGGATCCAGAACATCCTGGGCTACCTGCCCACAGACTGGGGCCAGAGCAGCAAGCCCAGGGGTAAGAGCTGTGGCCTCCTGGAACACCTCTGAAGGCTGAGAAACACAGCCTGACAGGGTCTGGAATTCCTGGAGAAGGTTGGGAACCAGGGATGTGTGGTGACTGTGCCTCCTGTGAATCCCTGCAGAGATCCTGGAGGCTCTGGTCAACCCCTGTAACAAAGCCAGCAAGAGGAAGAGGGATGATGTGGCTCTGGAGGAGCACGAGTCCTGGTTTGTGGTGCTGGAGAGGGACTTGCCAGAAGAGGACTCTGAGGACAGCACGTATGAGGTATGATGATGTGGCTGCTGAGCAGGGTTGTCCCTCAGGGTCTGAGGTGGTGGTTTAGCCTCTGTGAGCTCCTGGGAGAGTGGCAGGGTCCCTGCAGGGGACTAGGAAGAGGTCTCCTTCCCTGTACCCACTTTGAGGGGCAGGGTGGCCCATGAGGAGTTGGACTTGGTGATCCTGATGGGTCCCTTCCCACTGAGCACACTGTGAGCACTGGCACATCCCTCCAGCAGTGTCTGAAAGGTGTGGGATCCCCTCTCATCCCACAACACCGACGTTTCCCTCTGCTGGATGTCCCTGCAAAGCAGGACCTGTCACCCTGTGGCTCCCAGTGCCGCTGGGAACAGGCCTGGGGTGCCCTTCCTCAGACCCTTTTTTCCTCATTTTCCCTCCCCAGCCCTCGGAGGAGGAATTGGACAGTGAGGAGTACCGGTCCCAGAATGACACTGATGCAGACCTGGAGCTTGAAGAGCAGAGTGGGATCCTGAGGCTGAAGGAGTCCTTGGATTCCCTGGTGAGTGTTCCTGCTTCGTGCAGGCTGTGGATTTATTCCTGGAGACTTTAGGAAATACTGGGCTGGAAGGTTGTGCTCCAGCCCTTGTTCCCTTGGCTGTGAAAGGAGAGGTGTCTCACACTCTTCTGGATGTTGTGAATCCCTCGTGGGTTTTGTGCTGCCTTTCTACTGCTCTGACCACAAGCAGAGGACACACAACCCTCAGGAGGTTGTGGTGCCCCCAGAGCTGGCACCGGAGGATCCAGCTGGGTCTGGCAGGGGGGAAGATGCTCCAGGTGTGGGCAGTGGTGCTGGTGATGCTCAGGAGCCCCAGAGTGATGTGGGGTGGCAGTGGGCAGGAGGCTGATGCAGACTGGGATGGCAGCAGCAGTTTGTCACAGGATGGGGCTTAATGCCACCCACCTTCTTAGGGTGGAGCTGGGGAAGTGTCACAAGTGTGGAGGTGTTTCAGCCTGGGGGATGTCCCCAGGCTCTGAGCCTTTGTGGCACTATCCCTCTGCTACCAAGGGAGTTAGGGAAGGGTTGGAGGGGCTCTAGTCCTTCTCCCTGTGCAAGGACACAACCTCAGCCCCCACGTGCTGTTGAGATGTTGGCTGTGCACAGTGTTGCTGGCACTGCCACCCATGTGTGACAAGAGGGCCAAGTGCCACTTGAACACCTTGTGCTGGCACCCAGGGTGGCACTTCTGATCCTGCAGGTTGCCACGAGCTCTTTGTGACTCGCTGTCCCAGCTATCTTGCACTTTAAAATGGGGAGGACTTGTGGGAGAGTCTTCACCATCAACAACTTGTGGGGTCCCTCCCTGCTCTAGTCCCTTCTGTTCCCAAAGAACCAGTGGATACCCCCCTAATTCCCAGGGAACTGGTGCTTTTCCTGGCTCACAGGGAAAGGGAGGGTGAGGAAAGGTGCAAGGGGGGTTGATTTGGACTCTACCCCAGTGTTAGGGGTAAAATCTCTCCTGTTTTCTAGGAAAACCAGGAAGCCTGAGCTGTGGGCCTGGACCCTGTGGGACTGCCAAGTGCCTGGTTCCCTGGGGCAGCTGTGTCCTGGAGTGAGATGCCCAGCTCAACGCTGAATGTTGAAGTTTTTTGAAGTTTCAAATAAAATTACCCTATTTTTCCACATGAGTTGGGATGTGCTTGGCTGTCAGTGCCTGGAGCAGGTGACATGGACCTGCTGCAGTTGGGACCTCAGGGTCTGGGGCTCTGAGCCATCCTGTGGAGAGGCTCTTCGTGGCTCTTGGGAGGGTGATGACTCTGGGAATGCTGGAATATGTGATGGGAAGGGGAGGGATGGAGGGAAGGGAGCTGGGTTTCCATGTAGCAGTACCTGAGCTTGGAATCACTGCCTGGTCCTCAGATAGCCTTGGGCTGGCTGGTGCCTCAAAGAAACCTCCAGATGGGAGTGTGAAAATGGGAGCAAGCTGAGCTTCTCAGGGGGGGTTTAACCTGGATGGGCCAGCTCTGCTCTGAACCTGGCTGTGGTGATGGCTCTGCTCACCCCATGCCACAGGCAAAGCCTCTAGAGAAGTATAAAAATCCTCTCAAGTGCTGAAGGAAGGAGGTGCTGAAGTGTCCCAAAGTTTTGTCCTTGTCCTCTGATTCATACAGGCTGAAGGAAAGAGTAGGAGTTGAAAACCCTAGGGAGTTCAAAGGCAGGTAAGGAGGGTGGAGATGTCCTCACTCCCAGATCTGGGATGCTGATGTGTGTTTAATTAAAGATTGTTTCCCCCATCAAAGGCAGCTCTGGGGCACTTTGTGCTCGGCAGCTTTTTCTGCCAGATTACAGTGATGGATCAAAGGGCTCCTCTGGCCAGCAGTGAACCACTTGAGGGAAGAAATTCCAGTGCTTCAAAGAGTAGCTGGGTCAGGACATATCTCCTGGGACTCCTCCCTGGCACTCTGGAGTTGGTTTTACCCCTACAGAGCTGGCAGTGGCTCCTCATAGCTCTGCTTCAGTGGGGCATGTCTTGAACTAGGCAGAGCTATTTTTATCCCAGATTTGACCAGCTATTTGTGCACCATTAATGTGCAAAACAGCCTGAGTCATAAAGCTCAAGCAGCCATAAAGATACTCCCCCTCCTTCCCATGGCAGTGTCTCTTTAAATGCAGGTGTGTCTCTTACCTGGTGTTCTCTGCAGCCTCAACAGCTCTGGTTTCATTTCTGCTCACCAAGAGCAAGATTTCTCCTTTTTTAAAGTTGATAAAGGAGCTGCTGTTGCAACTCCTGGGTATTATCTTGGGCTCTGCATCAATTCAGTTGTCCCTTGTTTGTGTGCAATAACTCTTCCATTGTCTGCAGCCAGTGCTTTCAAAGCACAAACTAATAAAACATCCTTTAGTGGCACGTAGCAAGGGAAGGGCTTCCTCTGAAGTCTGTGCTGGCTTTTCCTCTTGCTCCTTGGCTTCAGGAGCCCTGGATGTGGACATGAAGAGGAGGTTTTGTTCCCTGTCTGGGTGTCAGGCTGCAGAGTGACTCTGCTTAGATGTAGTGAGGAAGAAACCAGCATTAAATCTGCCTCTCTGAGCTCACCTGCCAATTAATTCTGTGCACACCTGCCTGCCAGGAGGGTTTTACCTAAAACCTCCCAGAGCTTTAAGGCCTGATTTAGGAAGAAGAGACCTCTGGAGGAAGGAAATGGCTTGATGGAGTCAGAAGTAGATGAAGAGCTTCTTGGTGCCAAGGTCATGGCTGTGAATCCTGCCCAGGTAAGAAGGTGGTGCATGTTGGGGTTGTCAGTGAGGAGGAGGATGATGATGATGGGTTTGCAGCTGCCAGGGTGTGAAGGCTCAGCCTGGGGAGGTGGCTGCCCACCTGGGAGGTGCCTGCATGTGGCACTGGCTGTTGGTGGCCTCGTGGGTGTCACCACAGCTGGAGGTGGTGGGCTCTGTAGGGCTGAGTGAGCTGCCCAAAATGCTGTGGGTGGGTTTGGGATTGCAGTAGGCTGAGGTTGGGACATCCCAGAAGGGCAGGCTGGGGGCTGAAAGGCTGTTTGGGGCAGGGCAGCCAGTCTGAGACCTGTGGGATACAAAGGACATGGTGCTTTTGGGGGATGTGGCCCCCTTTGTGTGGGCAAGGGAGGGCTGAAGAGCCTGGCCACAGTTTGTGAAGCACCTCTGAGCATCATTTCATTGTCCCTGCTCTTCCCTGTCCTGGTCTGTGGCTTTTTAGCCTGTTTTTTCCCTCTAGTGTGAGGAGCTGAAGCACAGGGACATGTCCCAGCACACAGAGTGGCTGCAGCCCAGCTCAGTTTGGGGCTGGATGATGTGAGGAGCAGGTTATGGAGTTCCAGTTGGATGGAGACATTGAGTCCTCCTGGTCTGGAAAGAGTCCCCAGAGGGGATGTGCCCACCTGAGCCCCTGCTGCCCTTGGGCACAGCCCTGTGCACCATCCAAGCCCAACTTTTGTGTGGCCTCCCTCAGTTTTGCCTTCAGCCCCTGGTGAGGAGCAGGTTCCCTCCCTCCACCCTTGTGCCCAGCCTGGAAATCTTCAGGCCACGTTCTCCTGCCCCTCCTGCAGACCAGAGGGGTTGGGATGATGGGAACCATATAGGATGAGGGTGCCAGAGCTGGGGGTTCCACCTTCACGACCCCTGAAGTTTGTCTAGTGGTGGTTTAGTGGGTGACACCAGGGATGGTCCCAGCTCCTTGATAAGGGCCACCAAAGAGCAAGGCAGGTGCTGTGAGAGGAGAATGGGAGGAAGGAGGGGAATGGGGAAAGGGATCAAAATTAAGGGGTTAATGCAGGGACTGAAGGATGAGGAGCTGAGCGTGGTCCTTGGGGGAGCCTGAGGGGCCAGCAAAGGTGACCCTGTCACTTGGGGTCTGGGAAGGACACAACCAGCCTGCAAAGGGCTCTGTGCTAGACCTGAGACGAGGGAAACAAATGGCTTAATTGAGGCAAAAATGATCATAATTAGCATGAGCAAATCCAATTAGGAGCCACGGGCGGGTTACTTTAGGCCTGTCATTGGGAGCACAGCGGGGCTGG
Organism: Lepidocolaptes lacrymiger; assembly: GCA_035584035.1. Classification (NCBI taxonomy): domain Eukaryota; kingdom Metazoa; phylum Chordata; class Aves; order Passeriformes; family Dendrocolaptidae; genus Lepidocolaptes; species Lepidocolaptes lacrymiger. Next base: position 3,473,745 of record JAXCLP010000083.1, read on the forward strand.
GGATGCAGAGCAGCCCCATGGCTGGGCCAGGCAGGGGAAGGGGGTGCTGGGGAGGGGGTCCCTGGGGGCTGGGGCTCCTTAACATCCTCTCCTCCTCGGGCTGCTGGCTCTGAGCCCTGGACAGAGCCTCATTAAGCTGGAGAAATGGATCTGCCAGGCTGTGCCCAGCAGAGGGGAGAGCAGCTTCCCAACACTGTGGGCTCTGGGAGAATGGGAATGGAGAGGCTTAGGAAGCTCATTCCAATCTTGCTCCAGGGCTGCAGGGAGCATCTTGCTCCTTCCTCCCAGGAGCAGAGGAGAAACTGCTGCTGTTTGTCCTTCAGGGGTGCCAGCTGGGCTGCTGGCAGGCCTGGGGGGGCTGTGGGAGGGGGGATGTGCTCGGCTGCAGCCCTGGCACGCTGGAAATAATGAGGTTAAATATTAACTGTGCTGTTCTATATTAGAGCAGGCATTTCTTTCCTATCATGTGGATGCAACTGCCTGGGACTCGAAACATTCATTTCCAGCAAAATCGTCTTGGGTCATAATTTTTGTTCCTACTGGTTTTTTTCTTCCTCTCTTTTTGGGAAAAACATGAAACCACAACACCTTTCCTTGGCCTTCTCTTTCCCATTCAGTCTCCTGCTCCCCTTCCAACACTCGTTATTGCCACCATTCCAGCAGTGAGGGGCAGGCATTGGGTACCCCCCAAACCTGCCTCTTCCAGCCCAGCAACACCTTCTGTGTGCACCTAAGGGGGACCCACTGCTTGAAAATCAAACCACGAGCACCTGAACCCTGAGGGATGCTGGTGTGCTCCCAGTCAAACCAGTAGAGCTGCCAGCAGGAGGAGCAGGCAGGTGTTACTGCCCTTCCTACAGAGTTTTGGGAGCTCTCATGGCCTGGCAGCTCCCTCTGTCACAGGGTTGGGATTGGCTCTGTGTGTCCTGCTCCAAACCCTCCTGCTCGGTGCTGTCACCCACGAGAGGCTCCTGCCTGGCACTCTGGCAGCTGCCAATGATAATCCCAGCTTTATCTCCCTGCTGTGACAGGTACAGCAATGAGGAAGGCTGATCTGTCTCATCTGTCCCTGGGGAGCTCAGTACAAGCTCAGCCCGTGCCAAGGGCCTGCTTTGAGGATCCAGCTCTTCACTGATGTGGTGTCAGGGCACTGTAAGAGCCCTAAGCCCAGCAGGTGTTCCAGTTGCATGGCCAAGGGACAAACAGCTGTCCCCAGATCTGCTCACCTCCCAAAGCAGAGCCCGTTCAGGATGAAGTGCCTGCTCCTGGGTGACTGGGGAATTCATTTGAGCCTTTTTCTGGTTCAGAGACAGGGCTGGGCTCTGCTTCACTCAGGGGTGTGCCTGGAGGGACCCAACCAGCTGCCTTGGGTTGCCCTTCAGGGTGTTGCAGTTGCCAGTGAGGGCTTTTCCTCAGCTCCTTGTGTGTTATGTGGGTCTGAGAGTCCAGAGAAGACCACCTGAGCAGTGTTTTGGCCCAGAGCTGGGCACACAAGGAGGGCTCCAGCCAGGTGTGTCACTGGGAGCAGATGGTGACACCAGAGCCAGACCATTCCTGGCCACCACTGACACCCCTGGACATGGAGCCATCACCTCAGAGGTGCACAGTTCCCAGGCCAGATATTTTTGGCTCTTGTACTGTGAATATTGCAGCTTTTCAGATGCTTTGAGCTTGTATTTGTGCTTCTGCCCTTGTTGAGGTCTCCAGCTGGAGCCAAGCTGTTGGTCACAGTGGGGTGGGGTGGAGAAACTGGTGCTACACCAGATGCCACAACTGGGCTGACATCCAGCTGAGACCTGGAGATTTATTGCATGTCACAGCTGTGAGTAAAGGGATGGAAAAGTGTTTTCCAGCAGGTCAGACCCCCCGTGCAAATAGTCATGTTCATGGGAGCCGTGGGAGCTGAGCTTTACCTCTCCCCCAGCAGCTGTGGCTGTGTCTTTCCAGCTCAACCCCAGTTGAAAGCTCTTGGAAACAAAGCTGGGCAGAAGAGCGTGCTGGGAGCATTAATATGCACATACATTAGGTGTGACTCACACAAGAAAGGAGAGTCATTTTCAGGTCTCATTAGCTTCAACGGGGCGCTCTCCAAAACTCGCTGTGTTTGTTCATCTGAATGTGTTCATTTAAGATGCTGCGAGATATTAGCTCAGAGAAATGGGATGCAACAGGGGTGGCTGAGAGCCAGGGAGGAAGGTGCCAGGTCCAGCCCCACAGAGGGCAGCAGGGATGGGGCGCTGCCAGTGATCTGCTCTGCCAGGGCTGCTGTGGGACCTCCTGGCTCCAGATGTGGTCCCAGGTGGCTCCAGATGTGGATGCAGAGCAGCCCCAACGGGGCAAGGACAGGCCATTCTCTCTGGAGAGAGGTTGTTTGCAAGAGCTTGTGGTGACAGGACAAGGGGGAATTGCTTCAAGCTGGCAAGATTAGATATTATTTTAAAAAAATCTATATTTTGAGGGGAGCAGGCCCTGGCACAGATTGGGCAGAGGAGCTGTGGCTGCCCCATCCCTGGCAGTGCCCAAGGGCAGGTTGGATGGGCTTGGAGCACCCTGGGCTAGTGGAAGGTGTCCCTGCCCACGGCAGGGGGTGGAACTTGAAGGGCTTTAAGGTCCTTTCTAACCCAAACCACTGTATGATTGTGCTGAGTTTCTTGCCCAGAGCACCTGGATCTGTCTGCACTGGAAGAGGCACCAGAGGGTTCAGCTCAGGGCACCAGCAAGGCTGGATTGTGGCTTGTCACCCGTTCCCTCCCTGCTCTGCCACCCCCTTGTCCCCAGGGACCTCTTCCATAGCTGTGGAGGCTTCTCTGCCCACACGAGGTGACTCATCCTCCTGCTGTGTCCCCACATCCCAGCCCTGGGGTGGGGGGAGCCCTGGGCAGGTGCCTGCAATGGGAAGAGGCAGGTGAGGCTGCAGGTCCCTGCTCTGTGCCCAGGGGACTTTGTGCTCTTCTCTTCTCATCCAGGCTGGCTCAGGGGCACCTCTTGCTGCCAGTGGTGGTGCCAGGGGCTCCAGGCACCCCCTCCAGGCTGCTGTTCCTGCAGAGCAGGGAGGAGGTGGGACCTCAGCAACTGATGATAAATGACCACAGTGTGGCACTTGGGGACATGGTTTAGTGGTGGGTCTGGCAGTGCTGGGGGAATGGTTGGACTCTGATCTTGGAGGGCTTTTCCAAGCTATGATTCTTCCAGCTTTACCACCAAAAATGCTGTCTCAGGAGGAACCAACAGCCAAGGAAGCTTCATGCCCAGGACAGCTCTGGGCAGCCATGGATCTCTCCTGGTTTGCCTCTTCTGCTGCACGTCCCAGCCAGTCCCCTCATCAACTCTGGGGTCTCTAACAGAGAGAAGGAACCTGAAGACCACCCAGTTCATCACCAGCAAACAAAGAGTAGGTCTTCCCACCTCGTTTTAGGTTTTTAGAGCAGCTCACATCAGAGGCAGAGCAGGATGTGCTGATGTGAACCCCAGCCCTCCTGTGTTCCCAAGGAAGGAGGTGGCATCTCTTCTGCTGTTTTCACTCACGAGTTAGTTTTATTCTCGGCTGTGGCTCACTTGTGGGTCCAGTTCCTGCTGTTGATCAGTCATAGACGTCCTGAGTTGGAAGGGACCCAAAAGGATCATCCAGTCCAACCCCTGGCCCTGCACAGACACCCCAACCACCCCACCCTGTCCCCCAGAGCATTGTCCAAACCCTCCTGGAGCTCTGGCAGCCTTGGGGCCGTGCCCACTGCCCTGGGGAGCCTGGGCAGTGCCCACCACCCTCTGGGGGAAGAACCTTTTCCTAATATCCAGCAGGATGTCTCGAGGGTGGGGATTTCATCCCAGGGTTGGACAGCCTGGGGAGCACACGAGGAGTGGGGATGGTGAGGGAGCAGCAAGTGCTGGAGGCAGACCCTGCACGTTTCTCTCCACTGCCAGCAGCCCAGAGCAGATGTCCTCCCACCAGCCGTGCCTCGTTCATGCAAGAGTGCTCCCCATCTGATAAATCATATTGGAGAGACAAGACACGATGGGGCTTTTAATTATAGAAACAATTACCAAGGATTAATGGCAGCAGCGCTGTGACCGATTGTTGTTGCTGCTGGAGTTTAATAAAGCTTGCAGTAGTTTTGGTAAGGTGAGGAGAGCAATGAGGTGGCGCTTCCTCGGGCTGTAATGTCCCTCAGCTTCATCCCACTCTGTTCTTCTCGGGGAGAGACATTTGGGGGCTTCCAGGAGGTGCAGGGGTTTTACTGGATGAAGGCTGGGTGAGATTTGTTGTGGGAAGGGACAGGTCTGAGTGAGGTAGGGTTGAACACAGTGAGGTGGAGCAGAGCCTGGAGGTGGGACAGGCCCCTTGAGAAGGAGCAGAAACCTCTTGGCTCAGCCACCCAACATGGATGTGTCCCTTAAGGCTCCTGAGATGCTGCTCCCCAAAAAGCACATCCCTTCACCACCCAGGTGGGTGGGGTGACCCCCAGTAAACAGCTCCAGCATTGGCATCTTCCCACCTGGGTCTTTCTGAGAGAAGGATCAGGTTTAGCTTGGAAAGGACCTTTCAACGTCACCTAGACCAGCCTCTCTGCCATGGGCAGGGACACCTTCCACTAGCCCAGCTTGCTCCAAGCCCCATCCTTGAACACTTCCAGGGATGGGGCAGCCACAGCTTCTCTGGGCAACCCACCCTGAGCATGAAAAATTTCTTCCTGCCTCCCAGACTTGAAGAAACCTCCCAGCAACCCGGTGAGCCGCTCCTGGGGCTGCCCGGCCCGGGATCCAACTTTAATCTGCTTAGCAGGACCCCACGGAGCCGAGGGCTGGGGGAAATGCAGAAGTCGGCAGTCGCTTCCCTTTGCCCGCAGCCCTGGTTGTTCCCCGGCGAGGAGGGTGGCTCGGCAGGGAACAGCCCTCCGGCAGCGGGGACACAAACACGGAGTGACAGGAGGACGAGAGACACGCTGGGGTCACTCGGGTGGCCGGAGCTGTCAGCGGAGAGATGCGGTGGGGAGAGCCGTGCCGGGCTGCAGCCTCGAGCTGCCCTCCCTCCTCCTCCCTCCCTCTGGAATGTTCAGCTCCTGCTCCCTTCCTCTGGAATGCTCGGGGTGGACGGCACAGGTGAGGTTGGGGGCTGCCAGGGGCTGCCCCCGGGGTTTGGCCATCGGCGCTGCCGGGAACGGAGAGAGTTGCCCCGAGGGAGCCCAGTCAGTGTTTTCCTTGTTGAATCGCCCCTGGCAACCCTGGCATTGGTACTTGCCCCACACCCTGACCCTGTGGTGGGCTCCGAGCCCGTGGGTTCCCTGCCATGGCACTGCTGTGCCCCTGGGAGTGCCACTTGGCGCACCCCCTTCCCTGGGGCACCCAGGGAGCATCCCATTCTCCCCACCACCCCTGGGGGCACCCCCTTCTCTCCACCACCCCTGGGAGTATCCCCTTCCCTCCACCACCTCTGGGAGCACCCCTGGGAGCACCTTCTCCCCTGCAGCACCTCTGGGAGTATCCCCTTCTCTCCACCACCCCTGGGGGCACCCCCTTCTCTCCACCACCCCTGGGAGCATCCCATTCCCTCCACCACTCCCGGGACCACCCTCTTCTCTGCAGCACCCCTGGAAGCATCCCCTTACTCTCCATCTCCCCTTGGAGCACCCCTGGGAGCATCCTCTTCTCCCCACCACTCCTGGGACCATCCCATCCCCTGCAGCACCCCTGGGAGCACCCCCTTCTCTTCAGCACCCCCTCCCCTGCAGCACCCCTGCCCTGCTCTCGGGTCGTTCCCAGGAGCATCAGCAGGAGGACCCCAAGGTTTGGTGCAGGGTTTACCCTGGAGCAGAGCAGAGAAACTGGCACAGGGCAAGAGCAACCCTGAGTGCTGGAGCAGGGGAAGGGACCCCAGACAGGTTTTTGGCCCAGGTCACTCAGTCTCTGGCCAGTTCCCCCCAGCAGGGCCGGGAAATCCCATTCCCGGTGTGCCTGCGTGCTGGGCATGGCTGGTGGGGGAGATTTAACAATCCAACCTGCCTCCTGCTGGATTAATAATTCACGGTGCCAGGCAGGGAGCAGCGATCTTCGCCCCCTCTCGCATATTCAGCGCTGGGAAGAGCAGGGAGGAGCTGGTGTGAGGAGAGGGAAGGGGACTGGGAGGTGGGACCGGCCCCAGTGGGGCGGTGGGTGCCCTGGCACAGCTGTACCAAGGCCGGTCCGGGGTGCAGGGAGCTGTGTGCCCAGATGCCTGTGGGCAGGGAGGTGCCAGGTGGCTCTGGATCGCTGTGCCAGGTACAGGTCTTGTTTCCAAACAGTTTTCCCTTCCATCGAGGACGTGGGCGGGTTTGTTGCCTGTGAAAGTGAGACACTAATAAGGCTGGCTGGGCTCCAGCGCAGTGCCTGTTCTCACCTCCAGCACTCCCCCAGAAGCTCCTACAGCCCCATTCCGTGCCTGTTCCCGCCCCATTCCGTGCCTGTTCCCACCCCATTCCGTGCCCGTTCCCATTCCCACGGCTCCTCTGGGAGCTGCAGGGGGTGCGTGAGAGCAGCTCCAACCTCACCGAGCCCCGAGCAGAGTTCTCCTCAGCCCAAGGAGAGCGTCTTCTCCAGCCTCCCGAGGCTGCCAGAGGGGCTGTAATTGCCTGCCTGGCCCCAGGCAGCTCAGGCACGATGCCAATTGCCACAGGATGGAGCTGGAGAAGTTCCTTCATGCCCCGGAGCCACGTTCAATGCTGGGCAGCATCTGGGCATTCTGATAGCCACGTCTGGTCCCCTCGGCAGGCAGAAAGGGTGAGGGTCGTGCTGGCAGACAAAGCACTGTGGAGCTTCATGTGAGGGTCAGAAGAGACTCTGAACAGCTGGAAACAGCTGGATTGCCCAGGGGGGAAAGTATCTTCAAACTAGTGTTGGCCAAGCCCATAGAGACCTCTAAGATCATCAAATCTAACCATTAACGATGATCCTTCTGGCAGTTTTAAGCTGTATTTTATGAAAACATTTCCTGTTTAAAACTGATTTCCTAACCAGGAGAGCCTCTCTGTGCTGCAGAATGCAAGCACTTGGATGGCAGGGAGATGGCATGAGGCTGGCAGGTGATAATGTGCTCGTCAGGGAAAAGTTACTTTCCCAAGTCTTCCAGGTTACTAAAGGATTCATCAGCCGTCTTCCCTCCCAAATTAGACCTTGTAGACCGACCTGGTTTATGAATCAGCTCTGCCATCACTGCATACCAGCATAATTTGTCTTTCAACACTGTGTCCCTGCAACATCCCTGTGTGAGGACCCAGCGAGGGCCATCCCACAGCAGGGACAGGCATGGATTTGGGGGGTTTATTGCTGGGTGCTCCCCTCTGCCATGGGAAGAAGAGGGGCAGGCACTGAGCTCTGCTCTGTGGGGAATCAGTGATTGACCTGAAGTTGTGTCAGGGGAGGTTGAGGTTGGATACTGGGAAAAGGTTCTTCCCCCAGAGGGTGGTGGGCACTGCCCAGGCTCCCCAGGGCAGTGGGCACGGCCCCAAGGCTGCCAGAGCTCCAGGAGGGTTTGGAGAATCCTCTGGGGCACAGGGGGTGACTCTTGGGGCTGGTCCTGTGCAGGGCTAAGAGCTACACTCGATGACCTATGTGGGTCCATCCCAGCTCAGCATATCCTGTGGTTCTGTGGTGCAGTTCAGACTCGCAGGGGACAAGGGGACACAACTCCATCCCCCACCAGGCACCAGCAGCTCCCGGAGCTGTGAGCAGACACGGCCGAGGCTGGAGCTGGTGAATGACGGAGAGGAGAACCTGCCTTGTCTGCATTAAGCGAGAAGACAGACAGAGGGTCGCGGGGGCACCAGGGACAGTGCCCGTCGAGCGGGTACAAATGGGGTGTTTGCTCCGCAGTGCCTGGAATCCAAATCGCCTGCAAAGCAGCCCTAATGAGATTTGAAAACGAGCTCGGAGCTGCTGGGAGGGATTCGATGCCTCTCTCCGATAAAGGAGGAGCGGGGAAGGGAGGGCGAGGGAGACGGGGGCGGGGAGCGCCTCTCGCACGATGCTGCCGAGCGAGGGAACGTGGGCTGAATTCCTGCAGGAGCAATTTCCTCCTGCCGCCCCCGGCTCGCTGAGGGTGGGAGCTCTGGCATCCCCCCCGTGCTTGTGCAGGGATGGAGAGGCGACCTTGGACCCGTCCAGCAGCCCCTGGTGGCTCTGCCGGGAGGAGGTGTCACACTGAGACACCTGAGAGGAGGTGAGACAGGGAGCATCTGGCAGAGAAACATCGTGCCAGCGCTTCTCATCACCCTCCTCCTGCCTGGCCACAGCAGGACGGCCACGCTGCCCCAGGAGGGCGCTGAGCACATCCCGGCCCGTGTCTTGGCCAGTTCTGCTGGAAGTGGTCACGTTGGTGTTCCCAGATTCCCTGCACCCTGTCCTGCTCCTCCTGGGCAGAGTCCCGGGGGGCTCAGGCAGAGCAGAGCAGAAGCTCCGTGGTGTGGACACGGTTGGACGTGCAGCAGCACCTGGGGCCATGAGCCAGGGCAAGAAATGGGGAGAAAATCCTTGAGGCAGGGTGGCATCTGCCACCTCCGAGGGGACAGCCTGAGGTGACGATCCAGAGCCATAGCTGATGCTTTGGGAAGGGCCACTCATTGCCATGTTGGTGCAGAGGGACTGCAGTGCTGAATTCCTTGTGTTTCCAGCCCCTGGGTGACCCCTGAGGGCCTCAGTGCTGTAAAAATGTGCAGTTTTGGGGTTTTGGCAGAGGCAGGCAGGTTGGGGAGAATATTTGAAGCAGCCATGACCATTTCACTGCCTGCCTGAGGGGATCTGGAGTGAACAGAATGAAAATCTGTAAGTCAGTTGAGGCAATCAGTAGTGGACAGGAAGGAGAAATATTGGGAATAAATCTGAGCTAGTCTACAGGACAGATAATTAATATTTTCTGAGGTAAACATGAGGTAATGAGTGGTGGGCAGGTAGGGAAGGCTTTGAGAGTAATCTTGAGGTAGTCTAAAGGGCAGAGAGTGATCATGATTGTGATCAGGTAGGGAAGGTTTTGGGGGTAAAATCTGAGGCACTCCTCAGTAATGCACAGCCCACCCTCTCCCAAAACCCTGGGCTCAGCCCGGGAATGTGGGAAGTTGAACTCAGAGCTGGATTTAGAGCCTGAAATTTCCTGCTCCCCACTGCTTTTGGGTTGAGCTGGGATCACAGAATGAGGCTTCCCAACTCCAGGGACACCCCCAACCCCCCAGTGTCACTGCACTGTCCCCAGGCTGGTGGCTGGGGGGCTGTGGGGACACCGGTGGCTCTGCCATCCTGGCTGGGCAGGGCTGGGCAGCTGCAGAAAACACCAGTGTGGAGCCAAGGATTGCAGTGGGAAGAAGGAACCAGGGCACATCCACTGGCAGCAGCTCCTCTGTTACGTATCCTGGTACCTGGAGCACCTTCCTGGATTAGGAGGGCAAACAGAAACCACTCGGCTGCCAGGAGGAGAAAATGAGCTGGGCAAGGCTGGCCCCTCCTGCTGAGGGGAATAAATGATTGGCCGTGGGGAATAAATGATTGGCTGTGGGGAATAAATAATTGGCCTTGGGGAATAAATCATCGGCCTTGGGGAATAAATCATCAGCTTTGAGGTCTGTGGGGCCAAGGGATGAGCAGCCCTGGAAAGGGAGCAGCAGCACCAGGAGCACCAGGGGACCAGCTCCATGTGGAATCTGGATTTGTGCAAGCCCCCCTGGCCCCCAGTAAGGAAGTAAAACCTTGTGAAGGGAACCTGGGGTGGGCTGAGCCCCACCATGAGCAGCGTGCCAGGTGACAGCAGGAGAAAGGCAGCCGGGGCTGGAACATACCAGAGATAATTTGCTTTATCCTTCTCTGGGCAGGGAAATAGCTGGGCTGGGTTTGAGGGCTGCTGAGCCTGCAAAGGCCCTGAGGAAACCAAGTGGGGCTGCTGTTGGGTGGCTCTGCAAAACTGAGACATGCACCTTAAAAAGGGGACAGGGGGAAATTCTCCTTCTGTGGGAATTTGTCACCTTGGGGTGACTTCACTGCCAGAAGGGACACCCTGACCCAGACATGGAAAAGAGCTCAGTGAGGGATTGCTAAAGGCAGCAGGAGCAAGGGCAGGTGAGGTCTCTGCTGTCACTCGAAGCCCAGGCAGTTGGAGAGGGGAGAGGTCCCTCTTCCTCCTGCTTGGATTAAAACCCTTCACCTGATGGTGTTTCTGGTGCTGACAGCTCAAAACAGCAGGTACTTGGCCAAAGAAACTTCCATTGTTATTACCAAATATTTATTAAAAGTAACTGGGATTAGTCACGGGCTCAGGCTGTGTTTGCAGAGCAGGTTCCTCCGTCCGGGGCTTTGTCGGGAAATACGAGGTGAGATGTCTTCCCTCGGGGGTTCATGCTCTGAAAGGGATCAAAAGTGCACACAGAGACATCGGGGCCAGGGCAGGGCGAGCAGGAACGGGCTGTGTAAGGGAATAACTCCAGCTCCGGGCAGGGCAGGTCACAGACACCCCTCCCGGTGCCACAGCAACTCTGCCCTGTGCCCCACAAACCCCACGGGGGGGGCAGTGGGTTGTGCCCCCCAAACCCCACGGGGGGGTAGTGGGCTGTGCCCCCCAAACCCCACGGGGGGGGCAGTGGGCTGTGCCCCCCAGCTGCATTTTGGAGACCTGCCAGAGTGGCACAGGCAGGGGGAGGCTGCATTTTGGGTTGCTGGTGAGGGACCCGACCGAAGCGAGCCCATGGGAGCTCCCCGGTGCCACCTTGGCAGGTCCCTGGCAGAGGGTCACTCCGTGCTGGGAACCTGCACTTGGGAAGGACAAGGCGAGGTGGTGTCCCCAGGGCACTGTGCTGCCTCCAGCCATGCGGTGTCACTCTCCACTCGTGTTTGGGGCTCTGCAAACCCTCTGGCCAACATATCTCTGGGGGTAATAACCCCCCCCCGGCTCAGCCCTGGAGATGGGGTTGTCCCCATTCCCTGTGGTTTTGGTGGCTCTGGTCGGGGACATTTTGGGGGCGGGGGGTCTGGGCTGCCCTCCAGCCATTCCAAAGGTGTCCCACCAAGCAAGGACTGGCTCCCCAACATCCCTGGGTCCTCACGGCATCGTTCCAGCTCCAAAGGGGCTCCCGGTGATCTCTGCCGGGTCTCCTCCACACGGACCCAGAGCCGTCTGGCCGATGCCTTCGAGGAGTTAATCGAGGTTTCCATTAGGCAAAATTAATGGCCACCAAGAGCCTGGAGTCATCACATGGCTCCCACTGCTGCATCCTTAGTGGGGAAAAGAAATCACTGGCTGTCACCAGAGCTGGCAGAGCTGGAATGCTGCATTTGGGCTGGCAGGGGACCAGCGTGGCCAGTGGCAGAGGGGGCTGGCAGGGCACCCCACGGGCAGGGAGAGGCCCTGGCTCCCGGGTTCAGCAGGGAAAGCACCCACGTTCCCCCATGGAGGGCAAATTGGGGGCAAAAAGGAGTTCACCTCTCTGCTTGTTGGAATTATTTTTATTTTTTTTTTCCCCTTGGCACGTTTCAGCCAAAAACTCTTTGGGATTTTGAGCGTGTGCCAGAGCAGCTGTGAGATTTTTTTTTTTTTATTTCCCTCACACTTTTTTTTTTGAATCGTTTTGCTGAGTGTGTGTGAAAATGCCCCAGAAAGCAGTAAGACTTGTCAAGACACTCCCAGTGCTGGCTCACTTGGAACAGCATCTCCAAAGGCAGGGACCCTTCCTGAAATGCTGGCCCAAACAGCCTCAGGGTCGTGTCACTTCTGTGTGTCCCTCCCCCGAGCTCAGGGGATGGTTGGACTGGATGATCTTGGGGGTCTCTTCCAACCTCGATGATTCCATGACCTTTGTGTTCCCAGCTGTCACCCAGGTGATCTCACTCCATCCCGGTCCCAATGCTCAGCAAGAGACAGAGTTTGAGCAATGTGGGTTATGGATCCCCATCTTCATTTGGGGGGAAGGGCCAGGATCTTGGGACAGGGGTGACAGGTGAGGGTGGAGCCCAGGGGACCTAAAGAGGGGACCAGATCCTGTCTCAGCACCCCAAAGGCTGGCAGGGATCCTGTCTCAGCCCCTGGCAGGGAGCACAGAGAACAGTGCCCCCCTGCCCAACCTGTCCCCTGGCGTGACATCCTTTCTGATTAATGCTCATATTGAAGCCAATTCGAATTCACTGGAGAATGTGACCAAGGAGCATGGCCCTGTGGGTTCCTCCAGTGTCCAGTGTGGGGCTCCACCTCAGGGAAGCAGAACTGGGAACCTCAGCCTGCTGCCTTTCCACCACATCTTTGTCCTTCTCTCTTGTTAGAGCCCCAAGTGATGCTGAAGGAGCATCAGAGCTGATGGGAGGAGGCAGCAATGGGGGAGCACCTGGAGAAGGAGCAGGGCTGAGCCAAAACCCACATCCCAGGCTTTAATCACAACCTGCCTTTTCCCTTATCCTGAGCAAATCACTGGGACATGCTTTGGTTTCCCACGAAGTAAAATAATGGGACAAAGCGGGCACGGTGAGACAGAAATAACTCAGTTTTTTGGTGAGATGCTTGGGGAGGGGACAAGGACAAGGTGGTGCCACCCACCCTGAGCTCCCCCTGTGTGTTGTCCCCCAAAATCAAGCCTGACCCTGGCGAGCTGGCAGGGAGGAATCTTCCATCAGGCAAAATCAGCTCAGCACTTGACTCCCAGCAAGGAGATCCAAGCAATTCCCCCCATCCCCTGATTAAAACCAAGGCAGGCCTGCAGAGCGAGGGCAGGGGGGACCTACTTAATTGACTCTGTGGTTTTGATACAGCACTTTAATGACTACGTGCAAATTAGGCAGAATAAACTTTTCATCCTGGGGAATTGAAATGAGACGTGGATTTCTCTGGCACACCCTCCCCCCACCACTGGCCTCTTAAAAATACGTCTTCAACTAAACCAGTGGCGCTTTTCACGCTTGGCTTTTTCCTGTTTCATTAAGCAGATAAGCTGATATTGTTTCAACCAGCAATGAAATTCCTCCACAGCCGTGTCCGTCTCCTGGTTTTAACCGCAGATCCGGGGCTGAGCACGGGGATGAACCTCAAAGGGGAGAGCCTGAGGTGTTTGTGCCTGCAGTGAAATTATAGATCCACATCCCAGAGCAAAGGAGCAGCAGGAGGCACCAGGAACCTCCAGCAGCAGGAGAGCTGGGCTGCAGCAAGGGATGGGGCTTGGGAGTGGAACCATAAGGCACCCAAGCTGGAAGAGCTGCTCCCACTCCTCCTGACAACATCCTGCAGCAGTGCAGTTATTGAGAGCAGAACATCTCCCGGGAGAGCCCACATTGAACCAGCCTGGGGTTCAGTGCTGTGCCCTGAGCTCTTCCCTCAGTTTCCCCGGCTGTAAAACTGGAGGAGATGCTGCCAAAACCTGCTGGGAAAGCGCTGTGAGACGCAGCAAATGTCACCGAGAGGCTCAGCCGGTGCCGGTCGGCTGTCACACAACGCAGTAAGGGCACAGGACATTCCCCTCCAGCAGCCCAGGCCAGCCTGGACCGAGCAGTGACAATGGAAAGCAGCAACAATTCCACCCTGGAACGAAACCAGCCCTAAGGAGCGAATCGGCCCCTCCGATCCTCAAAGCCTAATTAACCAAATCATCACGCTTGTGGGAGCGGAGAGGAGCAGGAAGAGAGCTCCGAGGAGGAATGGGCAATGGTGAGTGCTGTCTCCAGGTGGGATGTGGGTGCTGGGTGGGGGACTCCAGGTTACTGCCCCGTGAGCCTGGCATCTCCCTGGCACTTCTGCAAGAGACAGTGGAGCCCAGTGCAGGGCACAGAAATGCAGGAGCCATGGCTGGGTTGGGGACTGTGACTGTCCCTGGTGCTGTTTGTGCCCCGATTGCCCCCATTTCCCAGTGGGATGGAGGGGAAATAGCTGTGCTGGTCCATAACCAGCTCCACGAGGGGAGCTCAGGGTGAGGGGGCACCCGGAGCCTGTCCAGGGCAGGCAGAGGGGCACAGGGCAGGGGGGATGCGACCAGGGTGCCATGGGGAGTGGGTACCTGTGGGGCTGGAGGAGCCCAGGCAGGGTGGTGTGGGGTACCCGGTGGTGATAAATTGGGGCTGGGGTTGCCAGGCAGGGTGGAATGGGGTACCCAGGGATGTTGGCAATGGTGCTGGGTGCCAAGGGATGCTGGCACGGGGAGGGGAGCCCAGGCAGGGTGGCCGGGTAGGGTGCCACGGGGGTACCCAGGGATGCTCGCATGGGGCTGGGCACCCCAGGCAGGGTGGCATGAGGGTACCTAGGGATACTGGCAATGGTGCTGGGTTCCCAGGCAGGGTGGCATGGGGGTACCCAGGGATGCTGGCACGGGGAGGGGAGCCCAGGCAGGGTGGCACTGGTGTGTCCGAGGGCGCTGACACGGGGTCGGGCACCCCACTCCGGGGCTTGGGGACCCTTCCCCTTTGGGGCACAGCGAAGTGGGAAGGGGACACCCACCCCCCTCCACCCCCCAATGCCCTTCCCCCGGCGGGGCTCCGCTCCCGCATCGCCCCCGGCCCCGTCCGTGCCGGGGGGCGGGGGGCGCGGGTGGGGGCGGCTCCACGCACGGCCCGACGCGGCGGTTCGAGAGGCGCTGCCGCCGCCGCGCCGCCCCCGGGGGGACGTGCCGGGGCCGGGCCGGGGTCCGTCCGTCCGTCCATCCGTCCGTCCGTCTGTCCGTGCGGAGCCGCCACCGCGCCGCCCCCGGGGCTGCGGCTCTGGCCGCGCCGCCGCCGCGCCATGGGCAGCCCCGGAGCGGCCCCGGACCGGTGAGTGCGGGGCGTCCCGGCCCTGGGGAGGGGGATGCGGGACGGGAGGGGGTCGTGCGGGGCCGCACACGTGGGGACGCGGCTTGTCCTGCCGTCCCCCTCCTCCGGCTGCGCCCACCGCCCGCGGCTGGCCAGGCCCCTCCGCGCCCCGGGCGGGGTCGTGCCGGGGGGCTGGCTGTGCCGCGGGGTCCATCCCGCAGCTGTCCCGCTCCAGCTCCCCCGGTGCTCCCGGGGGTCCGGGGACCCGCAGTCCGCCGGGCCCGCCGCTCCCCGGCACAGCCGAGCGGGTCTGAGCATCGCCAGGCGTCGGGAGAGCTTTTCCCCATCTCCTCTCGCTCCCCTTTGCATCCCCCACCCTTCCCCACCGGCGCTGCAGGTCCTCGCCCCTCGCCCCCCCCCGGGCCCTGCCTGCCCCTTCCCTCCCTCAGCATCCCGGATTTTGGGGCTAGGCGGATTCTCCAGCCGAAAAGCCCAGGGCTGGTTTAAAGGCGGGTGTTACCGGGTTGTGTTGCTCGGGGAAATGGAGCAGGCAGCAAGCGCAGCATCCCCGGCTCCTATCGCCGTGCTGGAATAGCAGCCCTGCCTCTCTTCCCACCGCACAGCCAGAGTACTTTTGTGCCAGTTCCTTAATCCACTTGCAAAGCGGATTGAGCTGAAACCTGACAAAAGGTGCTCCAATTCCCATGGCGCTTGCCCAGGCAGCGGTTGCAGAGGAGCAGCTGCTCCTCAGGTTCGTGCCCAGCCTTACCCTGAGATGAGGGGTTTGGGGAAGGAGGAAAGAACAACGAGGAGGGGAGAGGATGACAGGAGCAGGCAGAGTGGCTGTGAAATAGATGGAGAGCAGATCAGTGCCGGGATCCACAGGCTGGCAGCACCCAGAGCACAAACCCAGCCCTTCGGAGGGGAGAGCACTGGAGATGGAGCAGATGGACCCTGGGAAGTGGCTGGGATTGGGGATGCTTGGTGGCCTGGTGGGCACCAGCCTGGGCCTGTCAGAGCTCCCAGTTGCTGCTTAGTTTGGTGGCTGGTTTTGGCTGCCAACGTGGTGCTGCTCTCGCCGTGGCCAGGGATGTGTTCCCTGTGGGACAGAGACTGTCCTGCCTGGAGCAGAGCATCCCAAAAACCCAGCTGCAGCCCCATGTGGTGACACCGTGGGAAAAGCCACATGCAGAGAGGGAAAGTTCCTACAAACCTCTTGATCAAAACACGGGGAATTAAAACCAAAAAGCCCTACAAGAGCAGCGGCTCCCGGCGAGCTGAACAGCAGCTCGGTGTGAGACAGTCACATGTGTCTTTAAAACCAGGGACAGATTCTGTTACTGACCCCAAAAATGCAGGTGGTGAACCCTGAGATAACCCTTTGGTAAAGGGGGGACCTTGGGGGACCCCAAAGCTCTGCCCTTTGCTGCTGCTTCATCACCCCTTGTGCAGCAGGATGGAGACGGGGTAAGATCCCACCCTGGGCATGGCAGGAAACGTGGGGCATGTACTTTAAAAGGGAAAATAATTCCAGCTGAGTTGGGGAGCAGCCAGTTTGGCAGCCTGTGATTGATCTGGTTTCATCTGAGCTGCTGGATTTATGATGTGGCTGAGGTGGAGGGGAGGGAGCGGAGCTGCTGCCTCTTGCTGCTGGAGGCCTGGCAGTGCTGGGTGAGTTCTGGCCACAGCAGCTAAAAGAGGTAATTTCTGGTCCCTCCAAGACTCCTCATGGTTTTCAGAGGCTGCAAAAATCCCACCTGGATGTCTGCAGCCTTTCCCAAAGCCCTTGGTTTGGGAGCTGAGCCTGGGGGAAGATGCACTCCAACGCAGCAATGTCCAGCCTGTAAAACACCTGGAGAAACATCCCAAGAGCAGGGAGCAAATGTGTTCCCACCTGTACAGAAAAGCAGCAGGAAAAGCAGCTTCAGCAAAGAGCTGGCTTCAAAACCAGTCGATTTGGCTTTTATCCTGCCCTGTTGGGAGGAGGGGACAGGAGCACTGGAGAAACAGGGTTGTTGTTTCACCCCCCCTGGTGTCGGTGCCCAGGGTGGGACGTGGCCGTGCCAGGCTGAGCCACGGCCTGGCTGTGGTGGCAGAGCCAGAGCATCCCCCAGGCACGGGCAGATCCTGCCCCATCTCCCCCTTGGTGCCAGGCTCAGCCTTTCCCAGGGGACACGCTTTTTGCTGAGCCCTCGCTGAAGATAGCAGGGCCAGGGGGATTTTTCCTGTTTTATAGTGTTTAGAGCTCGGGAATGTCTGCTTTTATTAGCTGTGCTAGTCCTGCAGCACCACATAACTCATCCCTTGCTCCGAGGCCCAGACTTAATCACTGCACTTCCCTCCCAGCAGCAGCACAGCCCCGAATTAAACACTGACCCCGGAGCCCGATGGCAGGGACGGACAAAACGCCGTCTGCTTTTGTGCTCAGCCTTTAAAGTCTTTAAATTCCTGCTTTTTTTTTTCAACTCCTGATTTTTTTTTCAACTCCCGCTTTTCACATCGCTCCGGGAGCAGGTGGTCCCTCTTTGCTCGGCAGCACGGGGAAAGTGGAGCTGCCAGAAGGCAGGAGGAGTTGGGCTGCTCCGGGAGATGGATGTGAGCGGGGTGGCTGCTGCCTTCCCGTCCCTGCCGGGCTGGGAAGGAGCTGCTGCCGTAGCCCTGGAAATGCCGCTGGGAATGTGGAGCACGTGGCCCGCTGGGTTTCGCGTGGGCAGCTCAGGTGGGATGCCTGTCACCAGCAACATCTCCCCGAGTCCCAGATCCCACGTTTCGGAGGGAAGGGAGGCAGGAGCCAAGTGAGGCCATCCTTGAGCTCGTCCCCAGCCACACAGGCTGTAAAACCCCTCAAGGTGCACCCCACACTGCAGTTTCCCTGTCTGTGTGTGGTTGAGTCCTTGGGCCTGGCTTTGGAGGGGGACACACTCTCTCAGACAGCCCAGCTCCTGCTGCCCCTGTGTGTGTGGCTGGAGAGCAAGGATGGGATTGTCCAGGTAGGGTGGAAGGAGCATCATGGAGCATCCTGCGGTGTCTCTCTGGTCCGTGGGCAGGGGCAGCAGCAGGGAAGGGCAGAAGGTGATGCCACCAGAGCCCAAAGGGCCGCTCTGGGAGTCCTGGAAAAGCACCAAAAGGAACAGGGAAGGCAGAAATATTCAGAGCAGAGATTTGGGAGGAGGTGAAGGAAAGCAATGAAACCCACGGGAGCGCATGGAAAAGCTGCTGTGCTGGCTCTGGGCTGTGGGAGGGAAAGGGATGGGGCTTTGGGCATTATCCCTCCACTTTTCTGGGAGCCTCTTTGTGAAGTTTATTGGGGTTTATCTTGGAAGATGTAGAAGATGCTGCCCTGAGGTTTGGCTCAGGGGATGTGGGAGCAGGGATGCAGGAACGAGGCAGGCTGGACCACGGCCTCGCTCAGCCCTTGGTGATGGCACGTGCTGGTGTCTCCTCTGGATCCCTCTGCTCTAAGTCAGGGGGTTTTGGGATTGTAGCTGGAACCCCAGGGGTGCTCCGAGTCTGCAGGGGCTCAGGCTGGGCAGGACATGGGGCCAGCACTGGTGTGGGTGGCACAGCAGGGAAGTGGCACTTGCTCTCAGAGAGCAGAGCCCTCCCTTATCCCGAGCAGGGGCTGCTCTTCCCTCTTCTTCACAGAAACCTGAGGACAGGAGCAAATTCACCCCAGGGTGGTCAAATAGCCGGGACTTGGGTGCACAATTTGGGCAGACTGCAAGAAACAGCCTCCCTGGGGATGAGTTAAAAACCAAAGCCAACCACGCAGGGTCTGGGCTGTGATGCCCAGGCTGCCACAGTGCCTTGCCATCCACACAGGCACCCCGTGGCTGGGATCCTGAGTGCCAGGCTGGCAGCAGAGGCAGCACCCATCCATCTCATGGCATGGCAAAGCCATCCTGCCACGTGCCCTCCTCCTTCCCGCACCTTCTGGCTCAGCCCAGCTCTTCCCTGGCTTTTCCTGCCTTCTTCTCCCTGACTTTTTGATGCCACGGCCACAAGCTTGGCTGCAGTTTGCAGCCCTGTCTGTCATATGGGTTGGGTTTCTAAAGCTGTCCCAGCTCTCACCAGCTCAGACCCGAAGTGCCAGGGCTTCTCGTTCGGCTCCTGATGTGCCAACCAAAATAGCAGCGGCCACATTCCAGAGTGGAGAGGAACAAGTGGCAGTGACAATTAAAGTGGCAGATCCCAGCATCAAGGTCTCCGAGGGCTTGTGCTTTATTAAGCAACAGTGAGTTCAGGGGAAAGGACTTTTCACTCAGAGCACTACGAGGAAAGAGAGGCAGGGACTATATTTGGGCTCAGCCTGTGATGGGGAGGCAGGGCTGGGCACCACAGAGGGGAGCTGGGCATCCTCAGCTCTGCCACCCTGCAGAGCCTGGGGAGGATTTGAGGGGGTTACAGGGCCAGGAGGGAGGTCCAGGGCCAGGAGGGGGATCCAGGGCCAGGAGGGGGACCAGGTCAGCTTGGAGATCACAGAATCCCAGGATGGTTTGGGTTGGAAGGGACTTTGAAGCCCAGCCCATCCCACCACCTGCCATGGGCAGGGGCACCTTCCACCAGCCCAGGGTGCTCCAAGCCCTTTCCATCCTGGCCTTGGACACTTCCAGGGATCCAGGGGCAGCCACAGCTTCTCTGCCCAACCTGTGCCAGGGCCTGCC
>JAXCLP010000083.1:3496934-3525447 GCA_035584035.1 Lepidocolaptes lacrymiger
CCTTCCCCATCCCCATGTCCCTCCTTCGGACACTCTCCAACAGTTTTAGATCCTTCTGACATTGTGGTCCCCAAGCTGCCCCCAGGACTCGAGGTGAGACCACCCCAGCTCACAGCAGAGTGGGACAATCCCCTCCCTCACCGAGCTGGTGATGCTGGGCCTGATGCTGCCAGGACACGGTGGCCCTTTGGGCTGCCAGGACACTCTGCTGACTCGTGTCCACCCTGGCACTGACCAGGACCCCCCAGGTCCCTTCCCACAGCTGTCTGGGATGAGCCACAAGTTTTCTGTGTGCTCATCCCAGAGGATGTTCCTGCCTTGGGCATCCTGATCTGGTCCTCTGAAGGCACAAGTGTCTCTGCTGCTTGCCAGGACACTTGGGGCTCTGCTTGGCTTTGGCTTTGCTGCTGAATTTCTTCTTCAAGAGCCTCCCACACACAGAACTTGCACTCTCCTCGAGGGATAAGTAAGTCCCATGTGGTACCTGCTGAGAGCAGACTCATCCCCTGGTTCCTCCACAGAGCAGCCTAAAGAAGAATTAAAATAGAAGCTTTAGGAATATAATCCTTAAAATACAAGGCACAGGGGCCAGCCAGCGGCAACTGCTCTGGTGGTCCAAACATGGGGAGGGCCAGGGAGCCCTGCTGGTGGCCGAGGGTGGGACCAGAGGAGGGTTTGGCCACTCCAGCCCCGTGCTGGTGGGTCCCCTTTCACAGGGATTAAAATGTGTTTGCAGACAAAAACCCCGGAGGTAAGCTGAAACAGAGGTTGCTTAGTGACACCGGAGCTGCCAAAAACAAATGCCAAGACCATCAGCTGAGACCCTGATTGTTGCCAGGGCTGGGGCTGACGGGCTCATGTAACAAGCCAGGCCCAGGTGGTCCCTAAAGTGAGTTTGAATTCCAACATTCCCCATGCTCAGATGGGTCTGGAAGCAAAGCCTGTCCATGCAGGGAGAGCAGGAGAGCCTGGGCAGCACCAGGAGCTGAGCAGGTTTGGGTTTCCTGCAATTTGCTCCCAGCAGGTTTGCAGGGAACACATGGATATGTCCAGCCTGCTGGAATTTGGGTTAAATTTTGCTTTATCCACCCCCTGAGCCCGAGCCTGGCTGGGGAGGATCATCCAGAGGAGCTGCCCTGTTGCTCTGTTGGGGTTGTGTTTAACCCCTGGGTGGTGGTGGCACCTCCTCCATCCCTCTGGACCACCGGAGCGTGTGAGGTCCCACCCAGTGCAGTGGGGAACAAACCCTCTTCTCTCCCAGTGACCACATTTCTTGGACACTGGAGCAGCCCCAGTGCTCTGCCAGTGCCAGGTATCCCCAGCACACCTTTGTGGCCCTGGGATCCCTCGGGATCCCCTCTAGGCAAAATCCTGGTGGGGTTTTCACCGTGCTGTGGTGCTGGTGGTGCCACAAACTGCCCCCCGTGGGTGCTGAGGGCAGGCTGAGATGTTTGTGGGTTGTTTCCCCATAGCAGGTCTTGGTTTGGGGTGTGAGTTTTGGGGTGTGAGTTACTCCTCCACGTGTCTGCATCACCCCCTGTGCTGGCTGAGGAGATGGGATCCTGCCTGTGATCTTGGGCTTTTCCCATCCTTCTGCCAGCCCTGGAGAACTCCCTGTCCCTGCTGGCCCAGCCCTGGAGAACTCCCTATCCGTGCTGGCCCAGCCCTGCCTCGGGACACCCTGGAGAGGCTGGTGCATCCCCAGGGCCCCCCTGCAAACCCAGGCCATGGCAGGGGATTTTGGTGGCTAAAGGAGGGGTTTTAGTGCTGCTCATCCCTGCCAGAGTTCCACGTACCCCACACAGGGGGGGTTTGCATCCCTGCCACCTGTGAGACAGGAGGGTGGGATGAAGGGCTCAGTGTATCACGGTGGCACTGGGACCTTCCAGGAGCTGGAAAGGGAGAAGTCTGGGTGCCCCAGGCAGAGTGGACAAGAGGAAGGTCTTCTGGAGCAGGGGATGAGCCAGGATTGTGTCACTGCTTGAAGCCCTGGTGCCCCCAGGGCTGTGCAGGACCCCTGGTTGGAGGTGGCTGGGCAGGTGGAACCCTCCATGTGGTGTCTGCTCAGCTGAGGTTGAGCTGGTGGGTTTTGGAGCAATCCCTCTGACTTTGCTTAGGGGTTGTGATGCTTTCCTGGAGCAATTTGAGCTTTCCCAGAGTGCTGGGTGCTGTCAGTTCCCCAGGAACCCCCAAAGGGATGTTTCACCCATCCAGAAGCAGCACATGGATGGTGCTGGAGCTCTCAGGAGCTCCTGGGAAGGGGGGACAGCCACCCTCCTGCAGTCAGCTCTTGGCTCCCTGTTGTCACCAAGGCTGTTCCCCTGAGGTGTGAGCCGTGTCCCCCCAGCTCTGGCTGCCCTGCAGAGCCAGCTCCTCATCCCTCCACCAGCAAATCCCTGCCATGGAAAGCTCCTTTGGCTCAGCCTTCCCAAGCCTCTCTAGCAGGAATTAAGTTCCCTGGCTGCTGCTGCTGCTGCCTTTGGGGGAGAGGCAAGTGGGGACCTGGAGTGGGGTCTTGATGGGACAGAGCAGGTCTGTGCAGGACCCAAGGCTGGGACATTTGTGGGCTGTTAGCCAGGAGGAGCTGGATTTCCCTCCAGAGGAAGCTACTTAAATTCCCTCTTTCTTTGTTACAGGCAAATTAAACTCGACCCACAGAGCTCAAAACACTTTAGTCAAACTATCAAACCATTTCCTTATAGGGTGGTGTTCAGCATTGGCTGAAAAACTCTTCGGGAGCATCTCTCGACCCCTCAAAGTGCCCAAGGGATGGACACAGTGGCTCTTCTGCTTCCAAGTTTGGGTTGAATCCCCCCAAATGAGAGGACTCTGGAGGAGCTGGTGGTGGGCACCCTCTGGGTGGGTGCCATCTGCTCCTGCAGTCCCCACACGTGATTCTCAAAGGGCATTGCTGTGTCTTCCCTCGCTCCACCCAGAGCTGTCCGTGGCAGTGCTGGGCTCGGACACTCTCCTGCTTCCAGGAGATCCTTCAGGGTGCAAAGTGCTGTATAATTTTATATTTATTTATTTATATATCTAAGCTGCAGGTCACTCATCAGGCTGGAGCAGCACTAAGGATGTTTCCCCTCTCTGGGAGGTGTCCGTGTGCCATATCCTCGGGCTTCGGGGGAATGGATTTGGGATTTCTGTGCTGCAAAGGTGATTCACAGTCATCTCCTTGTGCTGTTCTGTCCAGAGGGGCCAAGACTGGCTGTGTGGGACCCTTTGCCATTTGACCAGCCCCGGGCTCGGATGCCTCAGCAGCCCCAGATGTCGGTGCAGCCCCGGACCTGCAGAACGGTGAGTGCTCCTCAGGCTCCAGAGGGGTTGGGAGGGATCAGCATCATCCCTGCCCTTACACCCCGTGGGGTTTGGGCACTGGGACCCTTGAAATCCAGCTCATTTCTAGCTCATGGCCATCCCTGCTTGGTGGCATTACCCCCTTCCTTGTCCCCACCCTCCTTTGCAGCGAGAGCACTCGGCAGCACCGAGATGGAGGTTTATCCCACATAGGAAATCTCCAAAATGAGCAAGGAGTGACTCAAATAGGGCTGTGATGTGAAGCTCAGGGGTGTGGAGCTCTGGTACTTGCTCTGAGGTTACTGGCAGGCAGCCTTGGACACAGTAGGGACCCCAACCTTGGACACAGCAGGGACCCCAACCTTGGGCACAGGGAGGATCCCAGCCTTGGACACAGGTTGGATCCCAACCTTGGACATAGGGAGGATCCCAACCTTGGGCACAGGGATAATCCCAGCCTTGGACAGAGCAGAGACCCCAACCTTGGACACAGGGAGGATCCCAGCCTTGGACACAGATTGGGATCCCAGCCTTGGTCACAGGGAGGATCCCAACCCTGGACACAAGCTGGGATCCCGCCTTGGACACCGGTTGGGATCCCAGCCTTGGACACAGCAGGGACCCCAACCTTGGACACAGGGAGGATCCCAACCTTGGGCACAGCAGGGACCCCAACCTTGGGCATGGGGATGATCCCAGCCTTGGACACAGCAGGGACCCCAACCTTGGACACAGCAGGGATCCCAGCCTTGGGCACGGGGAGGATCCCAACCTTGGACGCAGGTTGGATCCCAACCTTGGACACAGGGAGGATCCCAGCCTTGGCCTCAGTGGAGTTCCCAGGCTTGGCTGTGCCAGGATGAGTGCACAGCACCGATTTGAGGAGCAGTGATTTGGGGTTTGGGCAGGTTTCGTGGCATCTGGGAGTCCACCCTTGCCCTTGCTCTGCTGCCGAGGTGCTGGGCAGGGAGTTAAACAATACAGCCCTGCCATGCCCTTCCCCTCCCACCACGGAGACTTTTGGGAACCTCTCGGGGCTGCACATGGGAAAGGAGCTGCTCTGCTGGTCCCACAGCCCCAGCTGATGCCCTGGAGTTGCAGATCTGGGGACTGACGCCAGCGTGTCCCGCTCCAAATGTCAGCGCTCGCTGCCGTCTCCAGCCTGGAGGAGTTGTGGGGGTGGCACAGCTGGACCCCCCCGGGGGCTCCACTGGCCCCCTCCGAAATCTGAGCAGCGAGGCTGGGAGAGATCCGTGCCCTGCAGGGCTCAGGGAGGGCTGGGATGAGCCCCCCGTCCCCCTCCCCTCTCAGGGGTTATTCCAGGGGTTTGGATGAGGACGAGGGATGGATTGCCATGTCAACCCTTATCTCAGCCTGTAATGGCATTTGGCTTTCACTGCTTCCATGATCATAATTGGGATGGCAATAAAATTTCCAATGCAGCAGCTGTAGACAGGGCTTTAAAAATGCATCCAGGCCAGGGCTGATGCCGAGAGGGGGGGATGTCACTCCACGCTCCTCTTGCCTGGAATTCCCACTCCGAGCAGGGTTTCCAGCAGAGCTGGGGCTCCACCTCTGCCCCCCTCACCCTCAGAGCTCTGCCTGCAGAGAGCTGAGCAGCCCTGCCAGGACTGGGTTGTTTTCCACCCACAGCTGCCTGTCCCTGCTGTGCTCAGAGCAGGCAGCTGTCTGTCAGTCTGCCCCGTCAGTCTGTCCCATCTGCCCACAAGTCCAGCTGTCCGGTTGAATTAAAGCCTCTGGAATGATGGATCACCCTCCCGAGGTGTGGAGCTGGGAACAGCCACCCCGGGACTCCAGGCTCCCTCTCTGGAGGGAAACTGGGCTCACTGGCGTGCCAGGCACCCCTGCAGCCCCTGCCAGGGGTGATGCCACCCCATGGAGCTGGGTCATCCTTTCTGAGGATCCAGAAAGGAGCTGGTTTTTTATCCACGAGCCTCAGGGAGCTGGCTGGGACTGCCCTGAGCAGCATCACCCAGCTGGTAGGTGCCACCGTGGTTCAGGCAAGGGATTGGGAGTAGATTTTGCCACCCAAGGTCCATCTCTGGCAGCAGGCAACAGCGATCATGGCATGATTTACGTGCCAGCCCCCCGAGGGGCTCACGCTGGCACCGCTGAGAAGCTGAGCTTGACGAATGACCTGATCTAACGAGGGTTGGCACGCCGGGCCGGGCACACAAACGAGGTCGTTGGCTGGGGCAGAGCCCGTGGGAGGCAGCTGGCATGAAACCATCCTCGGGGGCTCTGCTGGGCACTGCTGGCCAGGCCGGCACAGGGCTGGGCCCAGGGCTGGCACTGGGGGGAGGCTGCACGTGCTGTGCTCGCCCCCGAGCAGCGTCATCCATCAGCTCCTGAAGGGTGGCTAATTACAGCGTATGCTTCGCTCTCCCCGCTATTAATCATCCCGCGCCGCCGCTTCCTTCGTGCCAGAGCCGCCTGGCTCCGAGCACCAAAGGCACAGGGTGCCTCCGTGTGGGGCTGCCAGGGAGCCCCTCGGGGTGCTGTGTCCCCCCAGGCATGAGGGGACACCGAGGGGGGACAGCCCGTGCTCTGCCCAGGGATGTGCTGCTCGGCCAGGCTCCGGTATGGTCCCTCCATCCCTTTGCACATCACACGGGGCACGTTGGATTTGGTGTTTCCCCCGGGGTGCCGCTGCCAGGCTGTGGTTTGGTGCAGAAGGTGAGTGATGAGGGGATGGAGAGGGGAGCAGGAGGGGGAGGCAACTGCAAAGTCCCTTCTCTCATGGAATGGTCTGTGTTGGTGCCTCCGTGGGGGCAGGAGCCCTTGGCAGGAGCCTGGCCCTGTTTTCTGAGATGTTCTGCTCAGAGCGGGGCTGTGTCTGTGCCTGAGTGTCCCATCTGTGCCGTTGTGAGCTTTGGGTTCTGGAAATCAGCAACACTGTGCTGGGGGCTCTAACACTGAGGTGGCAGGAGGACAGTTCCCAGGGGCTCAGGTTTCCCATCCCTGCTCATGGGCTGGGAGGAAACCTGGGTATGGGCAAACCTTGGGCTCCAGGATGGGTTGGGTGGGCACCTCTTGGCTTGGATGGGGAGCTTTGCAAAGCCCTGAGCCCCTGGGATGTGTCCTACCTTCTGGTGGGAGAGAAGGAAAATGGTTTTACAGTGGGAGTCTCCTCGACCTGGGGTGTCTCTCAGCTGGGTGGGTGCTCATGGGGGCTGTGACCAGCAACTGGTGCTGGTGACAGACTGGGATGGTCCTGGGGATGTGGGCTGTGGGCCCAACTTTGCCTTGCAGACCCTCCTTATCCTCCCCTTGATGATAATGGGCTTCTGCAAATTAAATTTCTCACTGTGGGGAAGGAACTTGCTGGGAATCCTCAAAAAAAAAGAACCCCTGGTGTCCATCTGGGGACAGGCTCAGCCCCAGCGTTTCTGGTGGCACCAGTGGAACAGCACAGTGGCAACCAAGTCTTCTGGGCTGCAGCTGAAGAGGGGGAGCCAAGCTCAGCTTTCATGTGGTGCAGCAGGTAGTGAAGTTGTTGAGATCCAGGTCAGGTTTAGCCTCAGTCCCCATTTCCCAGATCTCAGTGGTGGTTCAGTCCAGCTCCTTGGGTAGAAATAAGTACAGCACCCACATGTCCTGCCCTCCCTTCCCTCCTTTCAGAGCAGTTATTCACCTTGGCAGAGAAATGAAGATGCTCCTGGAATATTAAACACCTCCCCAAAGCCCCTGCTGCTGATGACTGGCTTCTGCACCTCGTTCCTGGTACATGCAGTGACCTTTCAGAAATGCTGTACGTTGTGGTCGTATCGAAATGTCTTCTCTCCTGGGAGCATCTTGTGGAGATAGAGATTCAGACATGATGTCTATCAAGAAGAAAAGCAGATTGCAGCCAATCTGTGGCTGCCTGCACAGTATTGCCTGGGCCACGTGCTCGAGAATCATAAGGTTGTCTCTAAAAATAAGCGGTGGCTCCTCTCGAGCCGTCTCCTCGGTGTCTCAGCTCATTAGGGAATCCTCGTTTCGGGTGTTTGCGAGGGCTGGGAGTTTCCACGGGGGAGGGAAGTGGAGAGTCCTGTGGCCGTGGCTGTTGAGGACTCCAGGTGGGATCCTGGCCTGGGGAGGTGGCTCCATGAAGACACCAACCATGGGAAGGTAAATCCTGCCAGCGCCGGGAGCTCGCACAGTCTCACTGCTCCGGCCCCGGGGCCTGGAGCTGCAGGAGAAGCAGCAGCTGCCAGTCACCAAAATAACTCCCTCCTGGAGAAGCTCTTCGTGTTCTGAAGCCGTGCCTGAAGTCTCGCCTGGGGACGCTATGCAGTGACCCAGCAGAGCCTGTCTGTGGCACACGCGTCTCCCTTCGCGCTTTCTCTCCCCATTTCTGCACGTTGTCAGGAAAATCTGCTTCTGTCTGAGCAGCTTCGAGAGGGACACGAGGGTTGCCATCAGGAACATGGCTAGCGTGGACACAGGGGTTGCCATCAGGAGCATGGCCACCACGGTCCCAGCCCCACTGGTGGGATCTGGTGTGGCCAGTTGGGGACAGTCACTTGGCCACTCAGCATCCTGAGGACCCTCAGGCCACTCACCAGGTCCTGTGGGGTGGGAGGACCCACCATAGGGACACTTCTGGGTGCCCCCCAAGGGTGCCCCAGTGCCCACCCAGCCCCTCGTCTCTCCCTCTGCCCACCCAGCTCTGCCCTCCTGCCTGCCCAGCCCAGCCCTGCTGGGAAAGGGACTGACCCAGAAAAAACAGAGAGCGGCAGAGCCAGGAGAATTTGTTTCCCAGCCAGCCTGTGATGGGATTAGGAACAACTCTCTACTGGATAATTCTCCATTAGGTCTGGTGATTGATTTTCTTCCTTCTTACCCCCAGCTCTCTGCTCCTCTCCCTGTTTCAGCTGCATTATTCTCATGCTTGGTTTGCTAATTGCCTGATCACCAGAGCCTTGGTGGGCGAGGCGTGGGCACATCTCTGGCCTGCTTTGACCCTCCGACTCTCCTGCCTTTTTGTTGATGTCTCAGCTCTGATTTAATCTCCTCCAGGCCCCAGCATAAGCTGGAGTGTTTTCTACACAGAGGAAGGAACCTGCTGGTGTCACCCCAGGAGCCAGGGATGGTCCTAGGGACGCTCTTGCATCTGCTCCCCATCCCTCCATGGCTTTCTGGGGCTTTTCCAGGCTCATTGTGCCCACAAACCCACTGGCTTTGCAGACTCGAGGCAAGAGAGAAAATAAAGCTGCAGGAGCCACAGGTTTGGGTTTGGGGGTGGCACTGTCCCCTTTGGTGCTCATCTCAGTGTCTCTGAGCTGTAGTCTGCTGCAGTGTCTGGAAAAACATGGTTTGAATCCCTGACTTCACATCTAGGCATAAAATGGCTCTGTCAGGTCTAAAAAAGACCCAAAGTCCCCCCAGGGACCCCCATCAGCCAGTGGCATCACCAGTGAGAGTTGAGCATGGAGCAGACTCCCTGCAGACCCCGTTTTTTGCCTTTGCAGCCCCAAAACCATATGGGGGGGGGGCTTTGTTTCTGCTGGTTCTTGCAAGGTGGGATTGAGGGCTCGAGGGTTCATGGCAGGGAGGAAGGAGCAGCCATCTGGACAGATTTTGGTGCAAGACTGGGCTCCTTCTCAGTTCTCGAGGTCCTCTGGCCAAGTGTGCAGAGCTTGGGGTGAGGGCTCAGCCTGGCACCCACTCCTGGGAGTGGTTGGCATTGGGGTTCAGGTGCCCATCCTCTGCCCCAAGCCCCTGCCAGCAGCTCTGGGAGGTTTGAGTCCCAGATCCTGCTCAGTGCACCCTTGTTCCTGTTCCTGGTAATCCAGATCTCATCCTGGGATTGGGGAGCACAGGGAGCTCGTGCTGAGGGAGAGCCCAGAGCTGTCCCCCCAATCCTGGCAGGCTGCAGGGGAGCCAGGGAAACACCACGCTGCTTCCACAGGGATTTCTGGACACTCCATCCACCCCCAAGCCCCCAACCCTGCCTGTGAGGGTGCTGGCACAGCCAGGCCAGGGTTGGCACTGCCTTCCCTGGGAGCCACTGGCACAGCACCAGGAGTGGGCTGGGGACAGCAGCCAGGGTGGCAGCAGGGACAGGGTGTTTCCAGCAGCACTCGGGGTGTTTCCAGCAGCATTTGGCTGCCTCTGGTGTTTGTGGGAGTCCTCTCCTGTCTCCTGCCAAATTTGGGACACACTGGCACTGGCACCAGTCGCTGGCACTGGCACCTCCCTGTGGCCTCTGTGTTAGGGCTGGTGTTGTCCCTCCCACAATCGGCCTTTTGAGTCCCATCATCACCTTCTGCCCCATTCTCTCCCTCCCTGCTTGGGGGTCTCCATCCTCCCCAGGGATGCAGCAGCAGCAGCATCCCATATTCTGAGCACAGACCCTCCCCTGGGTGCCTCTGCCATCCCCCAGGAAGGGGGGATCCCACAGGCCTGCCCTGGAGCATCAGGGCTTCTTCCTTCTGGAAGGAGAAGGTCTCTGAAGGACCATTTGCGTTCCCCACATCTGTGGAGGGATAAAACAAGACGTTGCTTTGGCTGAGGTGTTTGTATTCAGGCAATGTCCAGGCAGGGGAACCTGGAAATGTCAACCTGGGCTGATTTTCTGGCCTTTGTTCAGGAAAAGGGGGAAATGGCAGCAGAAGAACCATTGCTCTTGGAGGAGCTGGTGGTGCTGAGCATGTGCCAGCGGAGCAGGAGATGTTCAGAGCAGGTGGAAGGGCCTGTGCTCCCTTCTCTGCTCTAAGTGGTGGGGAGAGGGGGCAAAACCACACCTGCAGCAATGCTGGAATCCCAGAATGGGACCATCCAGTGCCACCCCCTGCCACGGGCAGGGACACCTTCCACTGGCCCAGGGTGCTCCAAGCCCCATCCAACCTGGCCTTGGACACTCCCAGGGATGGGGAAGCCACAGCTTCTCTGCCCAACCTGTGCCAGGGTAGCCAGGGAGCATCCAAGAGCCAGTTCCTCCATGCTGCCAGTGCTGGGACAGAACTGGCACATCCAGTGGCATCAGAGGGAAGGAGGGGGCTCTTCCAGGGCCTCACCAGTGGCCAAAATTGCTCTGCTCTGCTTCTGTCCATCACAGCTCCTCAGCCCCCAGCTCTGCTGGCTCTGTCCCCCAGGCCTGCATGCAGCAGGCATGTTATTTTTAAAAACAAATTAAATGTGAAGAAGAGCCTCTATCTAGGCCTTCCACTGGAGTCTTAATTGGCCTGGCTCCCCTGGGACCTGGAAAGCACCACACTATGGCCCAAATGAGCTATTAATAACCAGTGTGGCTTGGACCGTGGGGCCCCAGGGGTCACTGCTGGGCACTTGGGGTCACTGCAGGGCACTCGGGGTCACTGCTGGGCATTTGGGGTCACTGCAGGGCACTTGGGGCCACTGCTGGGCACTCGGGGCCACTGCTGGGCACTCGGGGGCTCTGCAGCTGGGGCAGCTCCTGCAGCATGTCCTGGGGCTGGCAGAGACCTGCAGAGATAGATCCCTCTCTCCTGAGCTCGGATCCCACCTCGGATTTGCAGGGAAGGGGCTCCCCCAGCACCCTTGAATCCCCCCGGTGGGGTTTGCTGAGGGTGCTGGGGCTGTGCCAGGCTCCACCAGGGCACCCATGGGTGGGGGCTGTGGGCCAGCAGCCCTGCCTGGTGCTCTGCTCTGGCTGCAGGGCAGGAAGGTGAGCCCAGGGCTGCGGCTCCCGCTGCCCATCTGCCAGGGAAAACAACCCCAGCGGGTCCCTACCTTTGCTTAGAGGATCAGGTGGCCAAAGTAGTAACCAAAAGTGGAGTCGGGTTACCCCGGGCTCATTCATAATGAACATGGGGCAGGGCTGGGCTGTGCTCAGCTGCCTCGGGCAGGGAGGGCAAGG
The DNA here is from genome assembly GCA_035584035.1 of Lepidocolaptes lacrymiger. NCBI lineage: Eukaryota > Metazoa > Chordata > Aves > Passeriformes > Dendrocolaptidae > Lepidocolaptes > Lepidocolaptes lacrymiger. The sequence goes on from JAXCLP010000083.1 coordinate 3,508,081, forward strand.
GCAAGATTCCCCCAGCCCCTGGCAGGGAAGGATGGTGGGCACAGGGCATGGCCCAGTGTGGGAGACCCTTAGCCTGGCAGAGGCACCTGGGCATATTTATTTAGTGTAGAGATATTAAATAGAACAAATAAGTGTCAAAAGAAATGGGGAGGGGTTTTTTCCCTGGGGGTTTTCCTGGGCACGTCCTTCCCATCCACGACAGAGCAAGAGCAGAGCCCTGAGAACCAGGAGGACCAAATAAAGCTGCCCCCACCTCACCCCAGAGCCAGCTCGGGTTCCTGGGGCCACCAGCCAGGCAGAGCCAGCACGAAGTGCCTCTTGGCACTGCGAGGCAGAGGCTGCCAAGCAGCTCCAGCCAAATCCCCGATCCGGTGTCTGGGTGGCATTTGGGGACCCCCAGTCACTGGATGGGGGGGTTGGTGCAAGGAGTGAAGCTGAGCAGGGGTGGGGAGAAGGAATAGGGGGCAGGGCCCATAGTGGGGTCTCCAGTCACATCCCAGTGTCCCCAGCAAGGGAAGCCAGAGCTGCATTCACTGGCTGTTAAAGCCCCTCCTCACAGTTGTATGAAATGGAAACACCTCCCTGTTGGTTTGAGTCGCTGGAAAAAAAGGGAAATGTGGCAAAATTAAGACATGCACCAAAAAAAAAAGAGTCACAGAATCTTAGAATAGAATCGTTGAGGTTTGGAAAATCCCTCCAAGGGTCATTGAGTCTGTCACCCCAGCAGTGCCAAGGCCACCACTTGTCCCTCAGTGCCACATCCCCACGTCTATAAAAGATAATCCCTCTGGTTCCAACATTGCACCAAGTAATGGGTTTGTTGCCAGAAATTGCTCTGCTTGGATAATGGGATCAGGGCAGGAAATTATCCGTGGAGATTGCATCCTTCCCTGAGCACAGGGAGGATCAGTTGTCCCCTCCGCTCCCCCAAGGGCCACCAGCCCCTTGGGGACAGGAGGGAGGGTGACACCGGCCTTTGGGGTCCTTGTCAGCAGAGTGGGGGTGTGGAGCAGGAGATGCTGGGCAGAGGTGCTGGGATGGACCAGCTCCTGCTGTCCCCACTCCATCAGTGTCACCTCTCTGGGGGATCTGAGGTCCCCGTGGCTCATCCCGGTGGTGACAGCCCTGGGGAAGGGCTGCTCTGAGCCAAGCACCTTTCTCCCTCTGTCACCCCCTCATCCAAACACCCTTCTTATGATGGGACTTTCTGGAAGCTTTTGTGCCATGAGGACATGCAGTGGCACCAAGATGGGACATGCAGCCACATCCTGATGGGCTTGAGCAGCCACGGGTGTCACATCCTTTCATCCCCTCTCCCCACGTCCTGCTGAGATCCCACAGACACATCTGGGCTCCCTAATGTGCCCAGGGGGACAGGAGAGAGGCTTGGGCTTAATCCAGTGCTCCCTGGAGCCACAGCTTGAGCTTCCCTGAAGGCAGAAGGGCTGCACACCAGTTTGTCCCAGTGCTCTGGGAGTGGTGGGACTAACCCCTTAATGCTGGGAGCGTCAGTGCCCCACTCATTGCTCTGCCCTCAGTAGCCCAATATTCTCTTGCCAGGCCCAGGAACACCCCCCAGAGCCATTTAATTAGGTTAATGAGCGTGTTTCGTTAAGGAAAGGTGGCTGAGGTGTTTGGTGCGGCGCTGGGAGAGGCATTTGCGGGCAGCCCGGCAGATTCGGGGCACGGGAGGGGCCGGGGGGCGGCAGAGGGGAAGCAAAGAAAGGGGAAAGCGGCGGGGAAAGTGCTAATCCCTGGAAAGGAGGGCAGCGGGGGCACCGCGGGCCGGGGCCCGTGTTAATCCCTGCGCCGCAAAGATGTGCCCGAGGCCGCCTTAATCTCCGCTCCGAGGGGGAGACCGGGAATGGGGATGGGGATGGGATGGGATGGGATGGGGATGGGGATGGGATGGGGACGGGGACGGGGACGGGGATGGGACCGGGATGGGACCGGGATGGGGATGGGGATGGGGACGGGGATGGGGACGGGACCGGTCCCTACGTGCGACATCGAACGTGCGGGACCGCCCCGAGCCCGGGGAGGGGATTTGTGCCTTCCGAAAAGGTCCGTCTTAAAGTGGCTGGTGCTTGGCTTAGTGGGTGGTGGAGGGAGGAAGGCGCTTGGGTTTGTGCTGGATGAGAGGAGGGAATGGGACATCCCACCCGTGTCATGGGTTTGCAGCGTCTCTGCTGGCATCTCTGTGCTCCCTCTTAGCCCGGGGTGCTCTTTGCTCCTGCCTTGCCCTGGGGTCTATACCCCCGTTATCCCGGGGTGTTCTTTGTTCCTGAACTACCCTGGAGGTCTGTGCCCCCCGTTATCCCAGGATGTTCTTTGTTCCTGAACTACCCTGGGGTCTGTGCCCCCCGTTATCCCAGGATGTTCTTTGCTCTTGAACTGCCATGGGGCTCTCTGCCCCTTCTTATCCCAGGGGTTCTTTGTTCCTACCTTGCCCTGAGGGTCTGTGCCCCCATTATCTCGGGGTCCTCACAGTCCCCCGTGCCCCCGTGTGCACGGAGCAGAGTGGGCTGAGCCCGTGGGAGCAGGGGCTGAGCTGTGGGTCTGCAGCAAAGCTTCCCCCGTCTCAGCTTCCCTGCTCTCCTGCCGGGTGTGTGCCTGGAGAAGCTTCTTTGCCCCAGTTTTGCACAGGCCACCACCATCGGGTGCTGAGAAAAGGACCTGGAGGGTTTCCTGGCAGGAGCTGGAGCTTCATCAGCCCCATGGGCAGTGGTTTGAGGACCAGATGGGTGGTTGGGTTGGGTGGGGCTTTGTTTGTCCCCCTGGGCTGGCACTGACTCCGCATCTGTCCCCGTTGCAGACGCTCGGGCGGGTGGCAGTGAGCCCATAGAGATGCTCCACACAATGACATGTTGGCTCCCGGTCCTGGCCCTGCACGTGGTCCTGCTGAGCCCCCCACGGGCAGGGGGCTGCCCGGCCCGCTGCGAGTGTGCCCCGCACCTCAAGTCCGTGGTGTGCCACCGCAAGCGCCTCACCTCCATCCCCGAGGGCATCCCCACCGAGACCAGGATCCTGGAGCTCAACAAGAACCGCATCCGCTGCCTCAACCCCGGGGACCTCTCGCCGTACCCGCTGCTGGAGGAGCTGGATTTCAGCGAGAACATCATCTCCAATGTGGAGCCGGGAGCCTTCAGCAACCTCTTCAACCTGCAGACCTTGCGGCTGCGGGGGAACCAGCTCAAGCTCATCCCCCCGGGGGTCTTCACCAAACTGACCAACCTCACCCTCCTGGACATCAGCGAGAACAAACTCGTCATCTTGCTGGACTACATGTTCCAGGACCTGCGGAACCTGAAGAGCCTGGAGGTGGGTGACAACGACCTGGTGTACATCTCCCAGCGCGCCTTCTCGGGGCTGCTGGGCCTGGAGCAGCTGACCATTGAGAAGTGCAACCTGACCTCCATCTCGGCCGAGTCACTCTCTTACCTCCAGAACCTGGAGGTGCTGCGGCTCCGGCATCTCAGCATCTCTGCGCTGGAGGACCAGAACTTCAAGAAGCTCTACAACCTCCTGCAGCTGGAGATCGACAACTGGCCGCTGCTGGAAGAGGTCTCCCCCACCAGCTTCCAAGGCCTGAACCTCACCTCGCTCTCCATCACCTACACCAACATCACAGCCGTGCCCGCCGCTGCCTTGAGGAACCTGGTGTACCTCCGGTACCTCAACCTGTCCTACAACCCCATTAGCACTGTGCTGAAGGGCTCCTTTAAAGACCTCATCCGGCTCCAGGAGCTCCACATCGTGGGCGCTCTCCTGGTGTCCGTGGAGCCGCAGGCTTTCTCCGGCCTGAGACAAATCCGGCTGCTCAACCTCTCCAGCAACTTCCTCTCCACGCTGGAGGAGAGCACCTTCCACTCGGTCAACACACTGGAGACGCTGCGGGTGGACAGGAACCCCCTGGCCTGCGACTGCCGCCTGCTCTGGATCCTGCAGCGGCGCAAGACGCTCAACTTCGACGGGCAGCAGCCCATGTGCTCCTCGCCGCCCGAGATCCAGGGCAACGCCCTGCGCGACTTCCCGGACTCGGTGCTCTTCGAGTACTTCACCTGCCAGAAGCCCAAGATCCGGGATCGGAAGCTGCAGCACGTGACGGCGCGGGAAGGGCAGTCGGTGTCCTTCCTGTGCCGGGCGGACGGCGAGCCCGACCCCTCCATCGCCTGGGTGTCCCCCCAGCACCGCATGATCACCACCCGCAGCACGGGCAGGGCGACGGTGCTGCCCGGGGGCACCCTGGAGATCCGCTTTGCCCAGGTGCAGGACAGCGGCACCTACATCTGCATCGCCAGCAACGCTGGCGGCAACGACACCTACTTCGCCACGCTGACGGTGAAGGGGCGCCCGGCCGACGGCGCCCACCACGCCAACCGGACTTTGTACCTCAGCGAGTTCAACGACACCTTCCACAACGACACCCAGGTCTTCTTGAAGTTTACCTTGGACCTCAAGACCATCCTGGTCTCCACGGCCATGGGCTGCATCACCTTCCTCGGTGTGGTGCTCTTCTGCTTCCTCCTCCTCTTCGTGTGGAGCCGCGGCCGGGGGCAGCACAAGAACAACTTCTCCGTGGAGTATTCCTTCCGCAAGGTGGATGGTCCCACCACCACCACCGGCCAGGGAGGGGCCAGGAAGTTCAACATGAAGATGATCTGAGCCTCTCCCAGAGGAGAAGCCTTGTCTGCCACCCAGCCCCGGGTGCATCCACAGTGCAACAGGGCTGGGAGGGGTGTAGGAGCACCCGGGGCTGGCCGTGGGACCTTGCTGTGCTGGGATGTGGCTGGAGACACACCAGAGGTGCCACAGGCCAGCAGGGTCGGCACTGGGTGGACCTCAGGGTCGGGGAGGGATGACCCCAGCGTGAGACCTCGGGGGCCCTCGCTGAGCCCTCGGCTCAGGGGCCGTCCCAGCTCCAGGGGGCTCCCAATGTAGCCGAAACTTTTGCTACCAACTATGCATTTCTCGAGCCAAAAGATCAGCAGTGTTTGGGCCTGGGATAAAAAAAAAATGCTTCCTGGTTTTTCCCCCCCTTTCTCTTTTTTTTAAGAGACTCTTCAGCAAACTTTCCTGGTTGTTGTTTATGGTTCTTTTCTTGGTGTTTTTGGTCCAATGGTTATTTATTATTTTTTTTAATGAATTTCCAAGAGAAAAGTCTTCCGGGGCGATGCGGGACTGGGGGCTCCGGGGGAGGTTGTGCCAAGCTGGGGGTCTCCTCCAGCCCCTTGGCAAAGACAGACCCACCAGGGCACAGCCGTGCCTTGAGAGTTTCCCAGCAGTGGATTTCAGATGCAGCATCTGCCAACGCAGGAGTCTGGGAATGCTCCTGCACAAGCAATAATATCCCATCCAGGGCTGGGCTCCGAGGAGGTGGCAGCAGGAAAAAAGGGACAAACCGGGCAAAATGAGGCCAAGATCATTAAAATCAGGAGGAGCAGCCCCAGGGTGATGTCTTTGCAGGAATGGTGGGGTGAAAGGGTGGGGGATCAGGATTCCTGCTGGTGCAAAAGGCACTTTGGGGTCTCTTTTCCTCGGGCTGCAAAGTCCAGGTCTGTGGGAGAGCCAGATCTGGCTCATCCTGTGTGGGGAGCCTGGGAAAGGAAAGGAGAGAGAAGACCTGGGACAAGCAGTTCAGGGAGAACGTCCTGACTGGCACCTCCGTGGTGTCCACCTGGACCCTGCACCCTCCGGTGCTGAGGACAGCGGGTTGATGTCCCCGGGTGTGCCACGGGGGTGGGTCCTGGCTTCCCACCCCACCCTACCCAGGCTTTGCCTTGGCTTTACCCCTGGGCATGGGTTTTTGGTTGGGAGGAGGAGTGCAGCTGACCCAGCTGGAATGTGACCTAGGCGATCCAAGGAGCCCATTGCTTCCTCCTCCTCCTCCTCTTCCTCCTCCTCTTTCTCCTCCCAAGTGCAGCCTGGGGGTTTCTTGCTGCAGGTCCCACCTCTGTCCCCATTCCTGCAGGCACCTCGCCCACCTTCTCCAGCTGGTGATGGTCAGGTTGGCAGCTGGAGGAGGGCATCTCTGGTGGGCATCCCCGGGTCTTTGGGGCACAAGCACCTGAGGGGTCAGGGCTTTGCTTTGTGGGGCACAAGTGGCTGCTCAGAATGTGCCCCACACTCTGGGTGCGCCCCAGCCCTCAGGGGGAAGAGGGGCAGCCCCCAGCCCTCCTCCCTAAGGCACTCCCCAGGCTTCTCCCACCTCTGTGGCACTGCCAGGGTCCAGCCCTAATGTGGTGGGGATGCTGCCCATCCCTGCCCATCCCTGCCCATCCATCCCTCCCTGCCCTGCCAGCCCCCGCATGCCCGGTGCCCCTGGCTCCCTGAGCCGTGCATGCCATGTCCCACTGGGGTCCCACCAGGGTTCCCACCAGGGTCCCATCACAGTCCCTTCAGGGTCCCACCGGGGTCCCACAGGGGTCCCATTGGGTCCCACTGGGGTCCCATAGGGTTCCCACCAGGGTCCCATCAAGGTCCTACTGGGGTCCCACCAGGGTCCCATCAAGGTCCTACTGGGATCCTACTGGGGTCCCATAGGGGTCCCACCAGGGTCCCACAGGGGTCCCACAGGGATCCCATTTGGTCTCACAGGGGTCCTACTGGTGTCCTACAGGGGTCCCATTGGGTCCCACAGGGGTCCCACTGGGGTCCTGCTGGTGTCCTACAGGGGTCCCATTGGCCTCACCCCATATTCAGTGTCTGGGATGGGATTTTTTTACCTGGGGGGGTGGGAGGGTGGGGGGTGGGCAGGGGGTCGGGCACAGACCCTCCCAGAGGGAGCAAAGGCAGGTTTGGGCAGTGCAGACCTGGCACAGTTTTATATGTCACGAGCATGTGAAATGTATTTGTGAGCAAGAAAAAAAAAAAAAGAAAAAAAAAAGGGACTTCTGTGGCTCCTTTGGTTTTTTCCCCCTTTTCTTCCTCGTGTGCCTCAATGAGAAAAGCCAAAACCAGTGGGCAGAGCCCGAGCAGGACCTGGACCTGGCAGGAGGACCTGCCCCATGAGCAGGATTTGTGCCTTTGTGCTCTGCAGCCTCTGGAATTCTGGCAGACCTTCCCCCCCAGGGCTCTGCTGGGATTTGCAGCCCTTCAGCCCATCAGCCCTTTTAAGAAACAATGCAGACCCACCTCTCAGAGGGTCCCAAAGTCCATATTAATAACTAATAAATGATTAACGCCCCTGTGTTAAACACCTGCCACTGCTATTAATCTATCATTAATTACTAATGGAGCGTTGGTGAGGATGCACCTAAACTGAGGGGTGCAGAGGCAGCCCCAGGGAACAGCCTGACCCCACACAAGACCATCCCAGCCCTTGCTGAGCTGCCATCACCACCCCCGTGAGGCCAAGGCCAGTCCAGTGTCCCTTGCCTGGCTGGTTGGGGACCCCCTGTCCTTGTGTCCCCCACAAAGGGGCTGCTGCACGTCCCCAAATCCCACCCTGTCCCTTTTCCAGGCGCGCTGGATGCCCTGCTCCCATGCCAGCCCCAGCCCTGGTTTTCCAAGCCTGGATTGGCACTGGGAGCTGCAGGGTGCTGGAAGCAAAGCAATGCCTCCATCTGCTGGAGAAAAGGGCCCTGGGCCACTTCCACCCTCTTCATCCCAAAATTCCAGGCTCCGCTGCTCCCTGGGATCCAGGGAGGCTCCCAGGACCCATGGGCATGAGAGAGGGTGGCCCTGGTTGCAAAATAACCAGGGTGCTGCAGCCCCCACAGGCTGGGCAAGAGCTGTCATGGGACAAAAAGAGGAAATTGTGTGGGTTTTGCTCATTTCCTGCCTTAAAAAAACTTACTGCCTGGCACAGGAGTGCCCAGGAGGTGAAGGGGCAGGGTTACAGTTCGTGCCAGTGCCCAAAGGTCTGGGGGCACCGTGGCCTCGGGGACACCCGTGGGAGGAAGGGCTGAACCCACCCCCTCCTGCAGCAGCTTTGGGGGGATGAGCTGCCAGCATGGAAGCTGCTGAGAGAGCAGTTCAGGTGATTTCGGTGCCCGCTGTGCCCACAGAGCCCAGCAGTGCCACAGGCATGCCCCCAGATGGGCACAGAGTATCCCCAGGTTGGCAATGATGCCACAGAACCCCCCCTTCAACACAACTGCCACCCCCAAAGCCACCTCCAGAGCCACCCCCAAAGCCATCCATGGAGGAGGAGGAGTGTGATGAAACTCCAGGACCATCCTGAGGGACACGGACCCACCTCAATGGGTTGCACTGAAGGAGACCCAACAACCACGGCCCCAACTGGCGCCTGCGCTGGCAGCGATGCCAGGGGGCTCTGGGGGTCTCTGGGGGGCTTTGGGGGCTCCAGGGAGGGAGGCCCAACCTCCAGCTTTCTTCAGACGTGCAAGAAGCAGCTTTTGAAAGAACATCCTCCACCAAACGGGGCGCGGCGAGTGGGGCGAGGGCGATTCCAGCGGTGCCATGGCCGGAGCCTGGCAAGGCCGGGGTGGGGAGCAGGAGCTGCTGCGGATCCAGGAGGTGCAGCTGGAACCCCCCGAGCTGCCAGGGAAGACTCGGAGGTAACAACCTGCTCTGCCAATGCCAACGGGCACCAGCAAGGAGCTCCCTGGCAGTGCCCTGGCACGGCTGCTCCAGGGCGATAATGGGGGTCTGGGGTGGGTTCAGGGGGTCTGAGCTGGAGCTGCTCAGCACAACGAGGAGTTTCCGAGGAAGCCACGGTGGTTCCAGCACCGTTGGTGGCAGCAGAGTCAGCGCCCGGCCAGGATGGGGAAGCGAAACCCGGCGGTTCCATCCCACTGCTCTCCTTCCCTGGGCTCTGTGTTCTCCCTCCCCACGCACAGACCCCTGTCCTGACCCCCTGGGCCTGCCGGGGGGTGTCACAGCTTCCCCTGCTCTTGTCCCACCGTCGTGTCCTCCTCGGGGTCACCCAACAAGGTCCCCCAGGGCAAACATCGACCCTGCACCCACTGGGGGGTGACCCAGCCCACGTGGAGCCCCCGAGGCAGCTCCCACCCCCAGCACCCCCAGTGCAGCACCTGCAGTCCCTGTGCCCCCAAAGCCCCCGTGCTTTGCCACCAAAGCCCCCGGGTTTTGTCCCCAAACCCCCCACCAAGCCTCCCGAGGCTGCTGCTTCCTCTTTTCTCTTTATTCCTCCTCTGAGCCGGCACGGAAAGCAGTGAGAACCCCCGACCCCGGGGGGTGACACTGACTCCTGACTCCTGTGCAGGACCAGAGTGCATTCCCGCTGTGCCAGCCTGGACCTGGGTGCCCCCGGAGCGCCCACCCCCATGGGGGACACCCCGGCCCGGCCCCCCAACCCAGCCCTCATCTACAGCAACGTGGGTGAGTGACATCCCGACCCTGCTGTCCCCCTGCCCGCCGAGGTGCCCCCTTGGATGGGGGGGATGAACCCACTGCTGTCCCCGTCCTCCCCCTGGCCAGACTCATCTGTCACCCCACTGGTGCTGGGGGTGGCTTTGAGGCTGGAGAGGTGCAGTGGGGCAGGAAATGTCCCTCCTGCTCCAGCTCCCTCTTAATCCCCCTCTGTCGTGTCTGTTCCTCCCTCCCCAGGAGAGCTGCGGGCCCACCTCGTCCCCCCCAAGGCGAGCCGAGGGGAAAGCATTGGGAGATCCCTCTCTCAGCCCAACCAGGACCTCCTGCCTCCCCCATTACCCAAAAAGCAGCTCCAGCGAGCAGAATCCCTCCCAGAGCAGGGCCCATCCCAGCCCTGCCAGGGTGACCCCACACCATGTGCCAGCAGCATCCCCTACAGCATCCCACCCCCCCACCAGCGGCACGAGGAGGGGGCTCCCAGCTCCAAACCCCCCCGGCACAGACCACCCCCCTGTGGCCCCAAGAAGCCCCTGACCAAGTCCCAAAGCCTGGGGGAGGTGGTGGCCCGGAGGAGCCCCCAGAGAGCCCCAACCCCAATGGTGGGGGAGCTGACGTTCCGGACGGCGGACGGGGAGCTGGGGCAGCTCCTGCAGAGCCCGGCCGGGTTGTGTGGGGTGGTTTTGGGGTGCCAGGCAGCCAGCCTGGCCCGGCTCTCTGCTCGGCTCCAGGAGCAGCTGGTGGGGCTGGAGGAGCAGCTGCAGCTGCTGCAGGCACAGCTGGTGGGGAAGCGCTGGGGAGCCCTGAAGGTCCTGGAGCCCGAGCCCTGCTGCGAGAGCGGCGACGCCTGGTACTTCAGGGTGGGCTTCACCTCTGGGCAAAGCCAGCTGGAGTTGGCAGCCAAGGTAAGGAGGGAAATGGGGGGCAGAGGGAGGTGGTGCCCGCAGATGCAGAGGGCATTGGCTTTTCCACAAACTCCCCCCCACAGCAGCAGCTTCCCCTTTCTGCACCTACTTCTGCATTTGCTAAAGGCAGGGGGGCCAAGGTGACAGGGGTGACAGTCCCATGGGTCCCAGGAGGATGGCACTGCTGGGACACATCCTGGCAAGTTGTCCAGAGGGTCCAGCATACACTAAGGAGAGGCTGGAGCAGAGCTGGCTGCTCAGGAGTGCAGGATGAGACCCCTCCAACCAGCTCTACAGCTCTCCCAGGGGGCTACTCCATCCTCCCCTCACGTCCCAGTTCTTGCTCAAAGCCATTCCAAGGGTGCGTGGCCTGAGCTGACAGGGTGACCCAGCCCAGAGTGAGGCACCCCTGGCTCTGTCCTGGCACAGCTGGCCGTGTCCTGTCTGTCCCTGCAGGTCCCCAAGCCGTGCTGCTCCAGCCTGGGGGTGCAGAGCTCCATGGGGACACACTTCAGCATCCAGCGCCTGATGGGCCGGTTCACCGACCACCTCCCTCGGGAGCTGCTGCTCCCAGGAAAGCCTGGAGGGCAGAGCCAGTCCCCTTCCAGAGAGGAACAGGCCACCCACCCCATCCTGCAGGTCCTCATCTGCGCCGAGGTTCCCTACCAGACCCTGGCAGGCTTTGTGAAGGGATCCCAGGGGTTGCACAGGACCAGCCCTGGGCACTACGAGCGCCTGGCCTGCCTCCTGCTCCTGCAGCTGTGCCTGGGGCTGGAGCATCTCCGGGGGCAGCACGTGGGCCAGGGGGACCTCAGCCCTGAGAACCTGCTGCTGGTGCAGTGCCCGTGTCCTCCTGGGAGCCAGCAAGGCAAGAAGGAGCCCCTGGGACTGGCCCTGCCACGGTTGCTCATCAGCAGCTTCTTCAAGGCCAAAGAGAAGCGAAGACCTTTTTCCACCAGCCAAGAGCAGGACTGGACCGAGGGCCTCGCTGCAAACACCTCCCCAGCAGCAGATGAGCTGAAGCTGGGCAGGCTGATCTATCAGATCTTGCACGTGGACATCTCTCTGGAGGACGCCTTGGGGTTCAGAAGCAACAGACTCCCCGAGATCCCCTCCCTGTCCATCTATTCCGCAGGACTCAAGCGCCTGGCCACGCTGCTCCTCCACAGGGATCCTGCCCAGAGGGTCTCCGTGGAGCAGGCCAGGAGCATCCTGCAGGTCCTGCTCTGGGGGCCACGCCAGGAGCTCTTTGCCAGGAGCGAGAAGAGCCTCCCTCTGCTCCGGGGGTGGGTGGAGGTGAAAAGGGCTCTGCTGCTCCTGAGCTTTGCGGAGAATTCGGCTGGCACAGGGGGGAGCCCCGGCCTCGAGGAGTGGCTGTGCTGCCAGTACTTCCAGGAGGTCACTGAGCACACCCTCTACCAAGTCACCCAGGCTCTCTACGCTCCCTAAAGCCAAGCTCAAGTTCAGCCCACCCAAAAGTCTCCTCAAGGCCAAGAGCTCAGTGGGCTAATCCGTTCCTGCCCATGGCAGGGTGGGGTGAAACTAGAGGATATTTAGGGTTCCTTCCAACCCAAACCATTCCATGATTCTGTGAAACCCACCAGCCCCTGAGGAACCCACACTGGTCCTCGCTGGGAAAACTGCAAATCCAAATGCAAAGCCACTTCCCCCACAGCTCATGAATGATGGAGTTGGGACAAAGCTCCCAAACACAGGGTGTTTTTACACCTTCTAATGATTTTTCGTTGTGAGTCTGATTTACTGGCACATCTCAGGGAATGGCTGGGTGGGAACCCCAAGCACCAACGTAGTGGCTGATTATCCTGAGTAAAGAATTTGCACAAAACCCCTCCAAGTCCCCTCCTGTGGCCACGAGGCTTTTGCTGTTCCAAGTAACACTCAAAGCCACCCATCACAGTTCACCTTAATGCAGCTCCTACAGCCTGAGCCTCTCAGAAACAATTTGTGGCCCAGTCACAAATAAAAATGACAGTTTAAAGGGGGAAATACAGCAGCCACACAGCTTCAATAAAACCTGGAGCTGAGCCTCTTAAACACTGGTCCTTTATGTGCTTCTTTGACAGCATTACACACTCTGCTGATGGATCCAGAGGGAAACACAAAGCCAAACTTCCCTGCCTGCCAGTGTTTAGCCAGAACAGCCTCAGTGGTGTATGATAATAGCTCAGGTGAGTTTATGGGCACCAAGGAAGGGCTGTTGCATTAGCTCCTTGCTGTGAAACACACAGAACCATGTGGCACCTGCTCCCTGGAGCCCAAATCCATGTGGATGCTGAGGGACCACCCCCATGAAGGGCCATGAAAGGCCCTGCTCAGGTCATTTAAATTATTATTAATTATTAACCCACTCACAGCCACGTAGATGGGATAATAGGGAAAATTTCTTCACTACAAGGATGGTCAGGCACTGGCACAGGTTGCCCAGGGCAGTGGTGGAGTCACCAGCTCTGGAAGGGTTCAGAAAACATTGTGGATGTTGCACTTGGAGACACAGGTTAGTGGTAGCCTGGGCAGTGCTGGGGGAATGGTTGGGACTCAATCTTAGAACCTCTTCCAACCCAAGCAATTCCATGATTCTGTGACACCATCACCTGACAGCAGCAGGAACACCTCCCAGGGGCTGGGCAAAGAGCAGGACCCTGCCCACAGCCACACAGACCCTGGCACAGGCACCACCCAGGGCACACAAATGGTGCTTAAATTCCATCATGGGCTTTTGGGTGCCCTGGGTGAGCCCATGCTCTGCTGCCCACCACGCTCCCCTCTCCTGTAGTATCTGTCGTGGCTACGAGATGGCAGCAAAACCCATGGCATGGCAGCAGCTCCCAAGCGTGGGCACCTCATCCTGGAGAGACAAACAACATCTGCTTCTGCAGGCCCAGGCTGGCAGCTCTGGGCATCCCCTGCACCAGCTCCCAGCTTGGGTGACTCCCTCTCCCTCCTGCCAGGGGCAGCTTGGAGGACCCAAGAGCAGTGAAACATCTACAGGGGATTGTGATCTTTAAGGCAGGACCATAAATGTCTCCATTCTGGGAGAGCAAACATGGCACAGGCACCACCTGGCAGAGGGAAACGAATTTTTCCAGACATCCAGGTTGGGAAGGTCAGACCTTCACCAGCCTGTTGAGCAAAGGAGAGACACCCAGTCCTGGTCATGGCACCTTCTCTCCTCACAGAGGAGACCTGTGGGGAGACCTCTCGTATTCCCTGCATGGCAGCACAGTCACAAGCCCTGGAGAGGGGACAGCTGTGGGACATGACATGCTCTGGCCTGAGAAGTACCCGAGGACAATTTAACAGCCCACCAAGAACCCCCACCTTGCACCACAATCACCCCCCAGGGTTCCTTTGTGCTGCTGATGCCACCTCAGGATCTGCTCCCTGCTGTGTATCCAGGGAGTTTCAGACATTTTTAGTGTATTCCATGGAATTCCAGTCCTGCTGAGCCCAGAGCAGCCCAGGGATGGCCTGTGGGGGGATCTCCTTAGGTTCCTCACTCCCATTTCCCAGCATGTTCCCAAAGCCAGGCTGGGGGGATGGCAGAGGCCCCAATGCTTCCATTTACACACTCCCAGCATAACCTGGGGGGATAACCCATCCCCATGGATTCACTGCTCCAGGGTTTTATGGAGGAAAGATTAATTGGCTTAAACTGTGCCAAAGAAGCCTGCAAGTATTGAAATAAAAATGAAAATACCACACTTTAAAGGTCAGTTCTTTGGAGACTTATTTGATGTGACTTTGGAGACTTAAGCTGATGTGACTTCAGCTCAAGTTTTGTTCATTCCCAGCCCAAGTTTTGCTAATTCCAGCACCACAGTGAGCCATTTTCCCTTCTCTTCATCACCCTAAACACAAACAGGTGACTGTGGACACCAACAACAGCCCCTCTCCTCACCCCTCAACCACAATCTGTCCCCCCAAGAGCTCTGGCACCTGCCCAGCCCTCAGTGACACTCCTGAGCTGCAAAAAAGCCTTTCTAAATCACCACCAGAGAATTCCTGAAGCCACCCTGCACAGCCAGCACCCTGGGGCAAGGGCCCACTGTGAGTGGGAACACTGAAATTGCAGGTACTGAAGTTGCAGAGTTGATCCTCAAAGCAGAGCCATGAGCTTCTCTCACTTTCCACCTGTGACTTGCCAGCCAACTCATGCCCCAAGACCTGCAGAGCAGAGATGCAGCGATCCCAATCACCAGTGGAAATGAACACCCTGCTAATTAGTCACTAAAAGGAGACTTTTCCAGGATTGCTGAGTTATTCCAAGCCCTGGCAGAGCACATCCAAGAGTCCCAGTCAAGCAAAGAACGACCAAAGCCTTTCCACACCTGCAACTTTAATGGTTGGGGCAGTTCCAGAGCCACCTCTTCAAAGAGTGCAAGTCTTTTAAACAGCTTAAAACCAGCGATAAAAAGTAAAATATAAATTTTTATTTAGAATTAAAGCAAATACTTCAGTATCACAAACACAATATTAAACTTCAAGAAATATACTGCTAATTTGGAGGGAGCATTTATTTTGCACAACCATGCACACAAAAAAAAAATAAATCCAGAGAAAAAGATGTGGAGCCTGAAATTTTCAACATCTCACCACCAAAAAGCAGCTGGGTCACAACGTTTCGTACAGAGTTATATAGACTGGAATAAGATGTTGACAAAATTTCTACAGAATCATCTTTATAGACAACAAGAAAGCTCTAAAGAGGCAAACATTGCAATCTAGTCTTCTTCTGCTGAGTCTCTCTCAAACGTGTAGGCCATGAAGCAAGCGTCTGGTCTCTTGGGGACAAGGGGATGCCCTGGTCTCACAATCTCAAAGCCCAAAAAGCTGAAAGTACGGAGCAATGCAGCTAAAAAAGAAAGCAGGAGACAAGTTTCAGCCACGTGGTACTGCCCAGCCACCAAACCCCACTCGTGCTGCTGCATTTACACCTCCAAGAGAGCTGCAAGTCAACACCCACCTCTGTCATCTCTGTTCTTGTGGAAACAGATGAACACGTGATCAACTCGAAGCTGTTCTTCAGCAAATTCTAGAAGAACTGCGAAACTGCAAGAGAAATACCAAGAGTTCAGTGCACAGGGAACATCCTGAAGGGGTTGGAAGGGACTGAGTTCAAGCCCTGGCCCTGCACAGCCCCAAGCTGTGCCTGAGTGTTGTCCAAACACCCCCTGAGCTCTGGCAGGGCTGGCACTGGAAGGAAGTGGTTCCTTCAGGGCAAGGCCCTGGGAGCCAATCCACACAGGAATGCCCAAGGAAGAGGCTTGGGTTGGAGCCTCAAACCAACAGGAGATCCCTGAGCCCTGGATGACCCTGAGGGCAGAAATCTAAGCCTCAGTGCCACAGAAAATGTGGTTTCCTGTTGCAGCTGAAGGAAGAGCTGCAGTGAGAGACTCTGAGCCAGGCTGGAGTTTCCAGGGGATAAACCAGCCCAAAATCACAGGCTTTTTTTTGGGTGGTTCTGCCTGCAGCTCAAACCAGGATCACTGAGCTGCAGCCTCAGAGAGCAGAACATCAAGCACCATAATCACACTTCAGCTTTCAGGATACAGAAGGTAAAGAGTTCTTCCACCCTACTGACACAAGAGGAGTTAATCCTGAATTTTCCCTGACCTACCTGTCTTTGCTCCCCTCAGGCAGAGCACCACTGGGAATTTCTATGTAGAGGTTGTTGTTGTTCAGCACTGCTCTCCAACTAATGTGTTTGGCATCTGTAAGCCTTGACTGGACATTGAGAATTCTTGTCCTGTTGTTAGATGTTAGTTCTTCTGTTACATTCAGCCGATTATCCTGCAGCAGGAAAAAGGGCAGGGTTATTTCCCATTCCTTCTGGAGAAGGGATAACTCCTATTTAATAGCATTGAAGCAAGGAATGCATCCAAAAAAAAAACCTGCTTGTTCCTCATACTCACCGAATAAAATAAATTAGCTGAAAGATTGTGATCCCTCTGACTATTCCCTCGCCCACCTGGGATCTTCAGGGGTGGGTGAGGGACATCAGGAGCACCACCGAGGCCCCGGACCCAGGTTACTACAGCAATTGAAGGGAACCCTGGAACTGCAAAGGGATCACAGTCAGAAAGTGATCAGATGGCAACATTTACATAAAGAAACCAAACCTAGGCCAAGGGACTCCTCCCACTGCATCCCATGCAAGGGGGAAGACAAAGGAGCCTCCAGAGCAGGGGCAGGAACTGCTCCATGGCCAGAAAGCTGCTACTGTAGTTTATTGAGGAAATGACCAAAAATGTTCTCAATTTGAAGTCAATCAGGTGTGTTTCTGTCCCGGGACAGGTTTGACCTCATCTCAAAAGGGCCATTCTGCAGGAATGTGCTGATTTCTCCCTCATCTTGCTCTCATTTAGCACAAACCCCAAGCCCAGCAAGGCAGGGGTGGTTTTTCCCTGTGCTATTCCACCCGAATTACCTCAGCCCTTCCAGCTCCAGCAATTCCACAAAATCATCTCACAGCCAGTCCCTCCCTCTGACACTTCCACCACGCTCAGCATCTTGAGCTGAGCCCACACCTGCCAACCTCCAAAACCCTGCTGAACTCACAGCGACTCTGGGCCAAGAAATATTAAGTTTAGAAGACCCGAAGCTTCTTTTTTTAAGTTTCTGCCCGTGCTCCAGAGCCCGTGTAACTCCTCCCGTGGCAGAGCAGCGCTGGCCCCTCCCTCTGCACCATCCTTCACCCGCAGGCTCAACTCTTGAGTTGCGTCATCTCAGCAGATGCAGCAATCGAGGCCCTTGGGGGAATTTTCACAATCGTCCTGTCTCCGAGTGCCAGGAGCCACTGCAGCCATTTGCAAATCAGGATAAACAGCTCCAAAATAAGCCTCCATTTTGCACACTCCCAGCAGGACCTTCAGGGTTTGCGGGTTGGTTTTTGTTTTTTTTTTAATGAGATTGAAACTTGTGATGAATAATCCGTATTAGAAAGGCTGGGAATGAGCAGAGAGGTTAAATATGTGCTGGAAGGCAGATTATATTTTTATATATATAAATTATATATATACAGGAATTACCGTTTATTAAAACTATCAAATTTTAATTACATCTTCCTATATATTTCTCCCTATATATTTCGGGGTTTTATAGGGATATTTTGTATATCCATTTTTATATCTTTATTTTGTATATTCGG